>JBAIZL010000002.1:160918713-161518713 GCA_036971475.1 Prosapia bicincta
TAAAACACTCATACAGTTCTTATATTTTGCAAAAGATTTTCATTTGAGTTGTGTAAGTTGTAATTTTGTATTGTGAGTTGAATTATGTGAAAGGTAAGTACTGGAGGAAAACCAATAGGCCTAAGTTTTAAGTAATTTATAATTTTGCAGCTGTAGTTTGTACTTCAGCAGCTGAAATAAGTAAGCATTTTTAAGTTTTACGGCGACCATAAATGTTAACAGAAATTTTGATATGAGCGATTTGTTTTAGAGAAATAGATAATTATCAAATTATTTGACACTGTTCTCCGTCTCTAACTCTCAAAGTTCTGAAGAAAAGTCCATAGGTAGTCCGGCCCTTAGGCCAACCTTAGCCAACCTGTAGTGGATAAAGGTCTGATTGCACTACCTAGAATGAACCAATCACATGAGGATATTTAAGGTACGGGAAACCTGCCCGCTCGAAAGGTTCTACTGGACCAGGATGGTTCTATAGTAGCGGAAACCTTAGTGTCCAGTTGGAGTATCGTTTTTCTCTCAGGGGCCTTACTGTAAGGCTTTCGGGCTCTTACAGATTGTTGTTATGGGTTGTGATTCCAAGCCTCTCATTTCGGGCCTGACGCTAGTCACCCAGGCTGGAGTCACTTGTTTGAAGTTGGATTCGTGGGGTAGGCTTCACATGCTTGCTAGTACAATCCTCAACATTGGTATCTATAATCATGTCCCGATGACTCGGAAGTAGTTAGCAGACAGAGGCAAATGTCAATCCAAACCGTCAAAACAGAGTGCATAGCCATGAGGGTCTTCGCCTACGTGTTCCCACTGTTGTAAAATTCTCTATGTATATCAGTTGAAGAATTAGACATTTCCTTGCTTCATAAAATGGTCTAGGTTTCCAGCTTTCCCTTAATCTGTATTCTTCTCTCTTTCTCCTTACTCAACCGAAGCATTACTTCGTTGCTGACAAGTTAGATCCAAGATATTCGCAGTATAATTTTGTTGACCGACGTTTGAAACGCTCAACTTTTTTCATTAGAGTGTCAGTCATCCTTCCGTATAACAGAACCAGAAATTAATAACATTTGAAGTATGAGGTAAATAAATAAGTATTTCAAGCTATCGAACGATGACCTCGCTTTTCTCGTATCATTCGTATTTCCTTTGCCTAATCCCACCTAGGGTTTGTTGTCGTTTCTAGATAATGTACAAGATTCCTTATGTTCAATTCTTTGACCGTCCAGTACCAACTGTTCACCACGTATTAAACTTGTAGGAGTGGCTATGTGTATTCTTTGGTTTGTTGATGTATTGTTATGCTGATGGTGGCACGAAAAATGCGTACGGCGAAATATGCGTACAAGAGAAAACAATAGCAATTGACGAAGGTAAGTCGTAAATTTGACAAGCAAAAAAGGTGTACAAACCAGATTCCAGTTGTCAACCCAGGTCATCTAAGCCTGAACTATTTGCTAATAACTTTCAAAGTTTTGGATTCTTCCAGTCAAAATGGGTCTAAAAAGGGTTTCCACTTTGCCATTGGTCACTTTCATTATAATTGTCGAGGTAATAAGTTCGATTTAATCGAAAGAGACTTATCAAAAGAGGGTGAAACTGCGACTCCTATGCAGGTGAGACTGGAGTTACACTTAGAAAGAATGAAAAGAAAAACAAAGGATATTAAGTCGGATGAAAGAATTGTAAAACAACAGTACAAACATATCTAGAAACTGGAGACTAATGTCTTGATTATGATGTCTTTCCTACATCCAAAGAATGGATTAGATTAGACCCAAGAAATCAGACGGAAAAATCAAATAAATTGGTCAAGTTGTAAAATAGAATGATTTAAAAAAACCTCTAAAATGAAAAAAAAAATTTAATTAAAAATTTTAAACAGAAAAAATTACCGAGGCTAGAAGCTGAATTTAAACACGCCAAAATGATATCTATCATTTTGCCAGTCCAAAGCCAGGTGTGGTGGAAATCTGGAACAATAGATAATGTTTTACTGGCTCTCCAGTCCCGAAAAACTAAGCGACACCTATGTTTAGCTCAGAGGTAAACTCATTTATGTAGCTCAATGATTTTAAAAGATCCGTGTTCGCCTAAAAGTTGTGCGCATTTTTCGCCAGTCACAATGTTCTGACGTCATAGCTTACCCTCGTCATCTGTCAAAACCTGATCCTGTACGCATCTTTCGCAATATTCCTGGTGTACGCATATTTCGTTGTACGCATCTTTCGCCAGTCACAATGTTCTGACGTCATAGCTTACCCTCGTCATCTGTCAAAACCTGATCCCGTACGCATCTTTCGCAATATTCCTGGTGTACACACATTTTGTTGTGCGCATCTTTCGTGCATCCATGCTGATGAATCTGAATTTCAAAATCTTCACCCTCTTAAATAAGGGATAATTGACTAGCCTGGAAAGTTGGATTTTTTTTTATAGCATATTAAATCGACTTAGTTGGATTTGTATATGTGGAGTTTGTTTGTTTGACTCTAGACCACTTAACTCTTTCCGATATATTAATCGTTCAATTTCCTAGTTTGCAGTTAACATCTTTGATAAAAAAGCGGTAGTATTCTTGTCAGACAAGATTTATGTTTTGTAGCAAAACAATAGGCGTATTTGTTGTAAACGCATGAAACTATCCCAGCAGACAGTGATTTAAATACATATTACTCAAACTGGTTTTTAAATTAAATTAAAATTTTGTCTGTTATAATTTATTACCTTATATATATATATATATATATATATATATATATATATATATATATATATATATAACTGAAAATAACCTCCATTGAAATATGTTTCTTCTAATTTATTAATAAGACTTTCAGTGTATACTATGCAAAGTTACCATATAGGAAACTTTTTAAAATATTCTATTAAAAATTTTATAAAAATTAATCACTAATTCAAGATTCCATAAAAAAGGAAATTACAAGTTGAAGAATAGAAAAATAATGTAATTTAGAAACAAAAACGTAATAGTGAATTTCCGGATAGTGAATCTGACACAATTTACGTGCTCATGGTTTTCGTTACTATTACGTGGGCTGTAATTACGACTGCTTTCTTAATTACACAATCTAATTGTTAACCACAAAGCTGCCTGCAAAGTAATTAGTAACCTAACCTATATTGCTTTGACAAAGTTGTTAACTCTTGCTAAACGTTGGTAGATGAGTATTGTAACACAGATTCCCATCTAACACAGATCTTTCCCGCTCTCAGGTTATTATAACTTCTATGCAAACTCAGGTCATAAAATCATTGCTCAATAGGTCAAAACTCTGTTGGGAACTTACAAAACATTATTTGTCATTGATTTTATTTTTCCCTATCACGAAATTATATGATTGCAAAGTGTAACTACTTTTTTTTAAATAAAGGCCTATTCAGAATTTTTCATTTTGAATTCAGATCACAATTGTTTTGATGTATTTATGGATGCTAAGGCACAAATGTTTTTCGGTTACGTACCATTGCCTTCTGTCATGCATAATATTCTTATTATCTTGGCCGACGCATTTCAGAATTCTTTCATTCCACTGTTTAAATACTTTATTTACCAAATGCTTCGAGTTTTACTGCGAAAAGCTATTAACAGCCTTATCCCCTATTCTAACCTATTATTACCCATGGTTTTCTTGAGGTAAAAATATTTTTTGGTTAGTGTCCCCACAGAAAAATGGCCATTTTTTTTGGTAGTAGATACGACATTTTATAGTAAGTTTTATCATTTATTTAATATTCTTACTTCTGTGCCTAATACAGTACAAGCACATACCGGTATATTTTTTAGAAATTTTCTGAAAACTGTAAATATCTCCCATAGATAAATGCCTTATGAGTGACCTCGATAGTGGGCATAAAGTACAAAAAATATCACCTGGTTAATAAAAAATACTCTATTCACTGGGCAACAAAAAAAGACAGAATAGTATTATATTGTGTAGAAGTTCGCTATTGATTAAAAAAAACTGGTTCAACAGTTTTACTGTAAACTACAACATTGTATATTATATTAAATTCTGATTCATTTCCCGATATTTTTAAATTAAACGTTCCATTCTGAGGCACCCGTGACGTCAAAGATATCCGCTGCGAACATTTTGAGATCTATAATCCTAACCATTGATCACCGCTGCATTAAGATTGCCATTGCACTAACCAACACTAGACGACACGTTGACCAGCCTCAGATTAGTTGCCGGTGGTCATGGTTATTAAAGAAAACAAGAGCCTATATCAGTCAAGACGTAAGAACGTAAGCTTCAAGTTGTCCCCAAGATCGGTAAAGGGTTGTACAATATACTGTATATTGATCTAACAAAATATCCGATCCGTTAAGTTTGGTTGTTTTGACAACAGATTCTTTACACTTGCCGTTTCACAGTTTGTAAAGATTTTCTGGTTTACAACTTATCTGAATTCAATTTAGTCTAAACTGAGTTAGTCTGCCCATTGCATGAATCTTTTTGTGTGGTTTTTCATTACACTACGCCCTTATACACTTGGTTTTTCCACGGAAGGTCGCTAGAATCAGCCTTCTGGATCTCATACGTACACTCATCGTCCGAGACAGCCTCATAAGAGGATTGATAAATATCGTAAGTATTCCAATACAGAAGTGCAAGATTTTAAATCTGAATTAAAACCTGATTAGAATTCCCTTTTGCTATAGTTGTGTAATTTCAAGAAAAATTACATATTTTTTGTCGTCTTTATAGTTAACACTTAAGTTCTAAAATAATAATTGTTTGGATATTACTCTGTGAAAGATCGGATTCTCAGTAATACAACTTTCCCTTTTTTTTAGTTTTCGGGTGGACTACCTTCACTTCGGAAGGCTGAGTATGTGGTGTGTTAGGAATGGTTCCTGAATCGTCTTGCGGCTTTGCTTGTAAGAGTGGAGTGTATTAGGCATGTTAAGCTTTCTTTCTCAACAATCTTGAGGAAAGAACTCCACTAACTAAGCATGCATCGCATTAGAATGAGTAAAAAATAACGATATACTAAATCAATTCACTGATATCGTTCTCTGATTGCCAAGACACCTGTGGTTCTGGAGCGGTGTACGCATGCGCGAAAGAGTCTCGCGCCTCATGCCCAGCGTATTACGTTTACTCCCACAGAACAATCATGGATTCCGCGACAGCTCCCATATGAAACAATACTCAACATCCAGCGTCATCAACCTCCAAAAGGTCGGGAATTTGCCTAGCCTGGCAACAGTCATCAGTTATTTGTAAGCCCACGCATAAAATATCTAATTAGACAGCCTGGGAAACGAGTTGCTATAGTAACAGAAGATTAGAGAAAATATAAAGTTTAAATAGAGTACAAAGCAGGAGCGCAAAGAGGGCATTTGGGGATTACCGCCCCCCCAAAAGTTAAACATTTGTTTAATCTTTCTTACGCTAAATGTTTTTTTTTTTAAATTTGATCCCTTTTGTAACAATTGTTATAATAATTTCAAACTTTAATAAGGGAACCCAAGTATTACAATTTCAAGTTATTTTTCTAAAAAAATTGAGAGTAAACTGAGCGCTCTTAATAAATACGCATATATATTGTTCTTAAAAACCTTTCATTTCTGTAACTTTGGTTGGTGATGGTTTCATACTTATGAAGTAAAACTTTTGAAAAGCCCGAAAATGTACCAATATCAATGAGAAAGTAGCTGTAACAAAGGGTGAAGTTAACGTGCCCTACTTTCAAAGACAATTAGAAAAATCAATATTTCGTTACAGATTGTTGTTTGCAAATATAAAGTTTTGATTGGTCCGTAAAATCTTGTTACATCTTGCAAACATTTAACCTGATTTTCTAAAAAAATGCCACTATGAATACGTGTTTAAATTGATTACTTAACGTTACTTTTAAATCTTAATTAAAAAGACATTTAAGTAAATTATGCTGTCAACGTTTGTCTACAGAATCCGTACAATGGTATTCATTTTTAAAACATTTCCATTGAGGTACAGAATGGCTTCCACATATATTACGGAACGTTGAAGTCCAAACCTCATCCCAGAAGAAATTCCTAGCTATTTACTGGTGTAAAGTAAGTGAAATGTTTGTAATTATCAATATAAGTAGTCTATGGAGGTGTTGTAGTACGTTGTATGATGTACATTGTATGTCGGGTGTACGCTGAAAAGCTCAGTGCAGTCAGCCGTTACATCGTGCTTGTAGTCTTTATTGTTATTAAAATCCTTTTATTAGCTCACACGCCTTATATATATATATATATATATATATATATATATATATATATATATATATATATATATATATATCTTGTACAAATTTTTAATCGTTAATAAAATACGTTTTTATTCATCCAATCAGGTTCAAATACATTTTTTCAACCTGTAGTGGCTGACAATTGATGTTAATAGAGTTTTTCCAAATATTTATTCAATAATTAAATTATAAAAATTTTGGTGGGTTTAAGCCGGATTCGAACTGAGTATCGAACTAAGCCTGTTCGAAGTCTGATTCTTTTGGCACTGAACCAACTTTCCCATAGCTAGTAATTTACTTCTCAAAGATGTATGTGGATTTTTTTTGCTCCCATCTGTTTGTCGTCGAAACGTCTATTGCATAACCTTATATTGTTACCATGGTTACCACACAATATCATTAATAATGCTCTAGGATTAAAAATGAATGTAACGAATAAAATAAACAAACTGGATTGACTGTCTCGAACCTTGCTTCACAAACGGACAATGCAAAAGGAAAGCGAAAAGAAACTACAACAAAAACGACAAAAAAAAGAAAGCGTATAAATGGTAACAAACAAAAATAATAGTCCAAAAACATACAAAAAAAAAAATGGAAAATTGCAAGGACATTCGCTTTATATTTTTCCACTCAATATTTTTATTCTGACACATGTATATACATATTTATACTAAGTGTAATTATAAAATAAAATGAAACTAAAATAAAATTATTTTTTGTTGTTTTAAGTAGGAGTTGAGTTTGATTTTTATTAAAAATAAAACTAGTTTTCAATGTAAGGCTCAACTAATAGAGATTTTAATCTCTAGAACAAAGTGTCCTGAGTAACTGGCACTGGATTTAATGGCAAGACTCTTCCGCAAGCATGCGAACGAGACATCACTGTTACATAATGTGGATACGGACATTATGGTACAGAAATAATAATCTTAGCTTGTTAACCTTGACATCTTCTAAGGCTCAACGAGAACTGTATTACAAGTTCTTATTCTTGTACGTTCTTGGTAGCTCCACAAGAACTTAGTAACATGTAAGGCATGTGTCTCCTTCGTCCAGGCGACGAGTAGATATTGTAGGGCTCCTAGGGAATGATTGCACATTCCGGGACCTTTCTTTCGGGGTACACAGACAGCCAGGTCTACTAATTTCTTATAGTTTAGTCTAAATTCTACTTGTTTCTGAAATTATGTTGCGCAACAACAATTAAACCTGTGTTAGTGAATTGTGAAACACAAAATGTTTTTTATTCCCAGGAAAATATACATTAATTTATTTAAAAATACATTTAAAAAAAAAGTTATTGTCAATGTTACAAACCAGAAATATGGTTCAAACTATGTTGATGTGTAACGTATTATATTATATTATAATTATATTACAATATTATTACATTAAATTGTAATGTGTATTATTTTTTTAAATATACGATATTATACTGTAAGATTATATTGTAAATATTATATATTATATTGTAATGTAATGTAGCATAACACAGATTCGGGATTTGACAATGTGTCAATTATTTCATCTCTGTAAAATTGTAGATTTAAATTGAAATTTGTTCCATTTTTGTAAAATAATAATTATTGTATAAATTTCATTTATTGTGTATAAAACATCAAAATTAAAATAAAAATTTAATTAAATTGAGTTAACAAAAATTTATAACATCTCATAAAAAATTATAATTATTATATAAATTTCTTCAGAAGGCTATTGGTTACATATTATGTAATAGAAAATGAACTGTATTAGAAGACATTATCGACTGTGTCATACATAGAAAAGTAAGATCGATGGGCACTATCGATGGTCTACTAGCGGACTTTCTAGCCGATTTGACCAGTTCCGCTTTCATGTACTAATTGTCCGTTTCAACCAGTCTCGCAGCCGTTGTTGCTTGTCTAATCAAGTAAAGCGATTAGCGCAATCAAAATGTGTTGGATACAATTAATGTGATCACGGAAACGTGCAGTTAAAAACGTCGCAAACGTTGGCTATGTTTGTATACGTTGTACCGCATGTAGGACAATAGTTGCGAGAAAATTAACCTCTCAATAAGGCGATTTGCGTAATCAAAATGTGTTGGATACAATTAATGTGATCACGGAAACGTGCAGTTAAAAACGTCGCAAACGTTGGCTATATTTGTATACGTTGTACCGCATGTAGGACAAAAGTTGCGAGAAAATTAACCTCTCAATAAGGCGATTTAAACGTATAACGCTAGGAAACCAAATTTTAAGTATTCATTCTTTAAGTATTTCATTATTAAAATTACTTTTGAAAATTTTACCAAACCTGATTAAAAAAAACTTTGTAATTTCGTTGTAATTATTATTTAAATATTTCTTTATTATAACTGCATTACATCAACTGTGGCGTAATGTTTGATTGAAATAAATCAAACCTATATACCACAAATAACTTTTTTCATTTGTTTAACCCCTTATGTTCATTTTGATTGCACAGCTATCATCCTCAGACATAATTTACAAAACAAACTTAGAGTTTACATAAACTGTTAAATTATATTTGAATATAATTTATTGTATTTCGTCTTGGATGGTTTTAATACGGACTATGGCTACAGCTGTTACATTTGTACAAAAATCACTTTAGATTCATTTTAGATTCTTAAACATAACTCAAGTTCTTATTGCTATCACTTTTGTGACGTAATAGCGTCCGTTTTAGATTAGCACTATCCGCAGGAGCCGGACCAAGATGGGGCAGATGTAGAACTTTCCTAATGGTATATTCCAGAGCCAGATTAAACAAACAAGCATACGACTTTCCTTGTTTGGGTCAGTTATGGATGGCGAAATCGAATTTATGTCTGTCTCATACGTCACAGATATTACAAAAACATTACACCTGTTTTAAGGAATACAAATAAGGAATAAAAAAACATGGCATTGACGCCAAAACATTTTGAAAAAAGGACAAAATAACGTCAGCTTACAACTTATCCGAAACTAAAGTTTATTCAACAGAATATTATATTACATAGAACAGACGTTCGTTTGTGAAAAAGCGATTAAGTTGTCACACTCAATTTATACTGTATATAATAATTAATGGAATCTACCTAACAATCAGGATTACAACTACAATAATTGCAAAGATCGTTGTGAAATCAACAGCTGCTATCCTTAACAGCTTGAAGTAGGTGTTAACTTGTTAGTAAAATAAAGATTAGGTGATATTATATATGAGTAGCATTATACAGATCAAGGCTTCGCTAGCAAAAAAAAAAAAAAAAAAAAAAAAAAAACATTACATTTAAGAAGGATATAAGAATTTGTTGACCATGCTAATGGGATCGAACACAACGAAATGAAACAAAACTACCGAAGAATCTACTGACCATGGGTGACAGGTTGTCATATCTTGGTAGTGTATGCATGTGAAGTATTCAGCGTCAACACCTGTTACTCCTCAATTCTCTTAAAGGGGGATGCCTCATGCAAAAGAAGTGGTGGTAATTGGAGCGTTTGGGTGAAAAATGAAACCTAATTCTTTCATAAATTAAATATTCAATTATTTTAAAATTTAGAAACTTATTTTTGGATTTATTACAATTACAAATAGATGCAAGACCAGAATATAAAATAACAAAAAATATCTACGGATTTAAAAAGTATAAAATGACATAGTCTGTTTTGTAACTTTATTGTAGCTACTACCCTTTGATGATGACTTATTATTGAAACGTACATAACGGTTTAATGTAAATAATTTTGTAAATAAATTGTTATTTGAGTAATATTTTGTATTTCTAATTGTATTGTCTAAAAACCGGATTTGGGTTTTACGATATTTTGATGTGTAATGTGAGAAAAAGTATAAAACTGCTTTCAGCTTTACATCTAGTTCGTTTATGCTGCAATTATCTATTCCCTCTTCTGGAGTGAGGGGCAATGTCCGTTAATAGTAGAATGTATTTTCTTTTTTACGTTTATATTAGTAGCGTTTAAACAAAAAACCAAGCCCATGTCTCGGTTTATTCAATGGGAAATAAAAAGATTGAAAACAATTCATTCACTTAAAAATCAGAATTTTGACGCAACATTACCTCAAATCTATGTATATATATATATATATATATATATATATATATATATATATATATATATATATATATATATATTTAGGTTAGTTTTGGTTGGTAAAGATTATTTAGATTTTTTGGACTAGGAGACTGACAGACTTACCTTGGTAAGAGTCCACTCTGTAGTCTTGAAATAGAAACACATAAAAGCACTTAAACAATGATATATTTCAACCACACAGTGGTCTTTGTCAATCGAAGAGAAAACACAAAAAGAAATATGAGAGAATGAAATAAAATAATCCATATTTCTTTTCTCTTCGATTGACAAAGACCACTGTGTGGTTGAAATATATCATTGTTTAAGTGCTTTTATGTGTTTCTATTTCAAGACTACAGAGTGGACTCTTACCAAGGTAAGTCTGTCAGTCTCCTAGTCCAAAAAATCTATATATATACTCGCATATAGACCTACGTATACCAAGTAAGATTAAAGTGTAAGATATATATATATATATATATATATATATATATATATACATATATATATATATATATATATATAAATATATATATATATATGTATATATATATATAAATATATATATATATATATATATATATATATATATATATATAATACGTTTTCTTGTTTAATAATTTAAAAAAACATAGGCTATTCAAATACAAGAATATTTATTAATTAATAAATATTCTTGTATTTGAATAATCTATGTTGGTTTAAAATATATATATATATATATATATATATATATATATATATATATATATATATATATATATATATGATATACAGATGAGGCTTATCTCGTTAGATAATTATTTATTAATGAACATTATAAAGCTATATTTATATGGTTAATTAGAGCTTAGCTAGTGAGAACTATTCACAAAGGTAAAAGTCAAAATAGTGGACTCAAAATCTCACAAAAAATTAGTTTTTAATAAACACACACATAACAAACTAGTTTCGGCGAAGATGTCGACTCCCTCAGTGCTTGGCTACTACTCTTGCTTGGTTAATACATTTCTTTAACAAGAATATTTATAAAACATTAATATTACAGAAGTTCTTCATCAAGGTAGTATTATATTCTCTGAGTGTTGCTTATGCTGTTGACGGTATACGAAGTTATTAAAGATATCGATTTTACAATGGCGATACACTTCCAGCATTGTTTTATGAATATTTTTAATGAAATGTAGGCTATGTACATTGTTGAATATATATATTTTTAACCGAAAATAATTGAAATATAAAAATTTGAAAATTTTATTCTCAAAACGAAATTAATAACCTGTCATTGTTTTCTAAACAATTGAATATAATAGAAAATTACAAAAATCCAAAATTTTGATATGATGTTATCCATATTTCTATAATTGATTTATTTTAAAATTATTATATTTTTTTCAAATCTTCAAAGAAACAATAGGAATTATATTTCAATGACATTTCGCAGTTGTATTGTTTGCGTGTGTATTCTTGAGACTTTATACGATTGCATAATTAAAATAAAATCAAATGTAGAATGTAAAGAATGGAACAATTATAATATTCATTTTCACAAGAAAATATATCTGTGGGAGCTTTTCAACAAAAGATTCATTGTAATTAAAAGACGTTTTTATGCATTTGGATATAGAAAAATAGTTTAATATAAATAGGACATTTAAAGGAAATCAAGATAGCTGTTAGGCCTATACTCTTCATGTTAGCGGAATTCGTAGCTTTCCTGGAACCTTGATTAGTTAAACTTATTTAAATGTTACTTTCTAGTTTCTTTTAAGCGTCTGTTTACTATCAAGTGTAAAAGCTCAGTCTAGTTTTATTCCATACATGACGTAACATTACATGCATCCGTTATTAACTAAAATGTTAGTTTTTAATGCTAAGAAATCAAAACCAAAAGAAAACACGATGTTAAACACTCAAATTTTGTTGTCTATGACGAGGATCTTGTGTTTTCATGACTATAGTGCTTATTAAATTAATATGGGCTTGCCGAAATTTTGTAATAATTATTTTTTTGATAACGTACTGAATAAAAACGCTTCTGCTCTGAAGCAAAACATTTACACTTGAGCTACATGATCTTCCTCATTCTCTCGCAACTAAACTGTCGATTATAACGATTGTCTAGTGAAGATAATAATCGATAGTAATCGTGTCTCTTAGAAGATGGCCTAATGCGATAGAAAACGTCCCGTCTTTTCATAAATATATTTAAATTATTAGTTCCATAAATCATTTATTTGTTTAATTTTGTGTTAGTGATTTTAAAATTTTAAAAACTACTCGTTTATAAATTATGGCGGTGTTTTAATTAAAATTAGTATTATTAGGCCTACGAATTATAATTACAACAAAATTTATAAAAATCTTGTTTTACATATTCACCAGACAGGAGAATATAACTATGTGCATACTCAGCGGCCGGGAGCGTATTATACTGAGCATTTTCGCTGATGACGGGAAGCTTTGATACTTTGCATACGCGCTGGACAGGAAGGTACGGTACATTGCATACTCATGGGACAGGAGAATATAACTATGTGCATACTCAGCGGCCGGGAGCGTAATATACTGAGCATTTTCGCTGATGACGGGAAGCTTTGATACTTTGCATACGCGCTGGACAGGAAGGTACGGTACATTGCATACTCATGGGACAGGAGAATATAACTATATGCATACTCAGCCGCCGGGAACGTATTATACTGCGCATTTTCGCTGATGACGGGAAGCTTTGATGCTTTGCATACGCGCTGGACAGGAAGGTACGGTACATTGCATACTCATGGGACAGCAGAATATAACTATGTGCATACTCAGAGGCCGGGAGCGTAATATACTGAGCATTTTCGCTGATGACGGGAAGCTTTGATACTTTGCATACGCGCTGGACAGGAAGGTACGGTACATTGCATACTCATGGGACAGGAGAATATAACTATATGCATACTCAGCGGCCGGGAGCGTATTATACTGCGCATTTTCGCTGATGACGGGAAGCTTTGATGCTTTGCATACGCGCTGGACAGGAAGGTACGGTACATTGCCTACTCATGGGACAGGAGAATATAACTATGTGCATACTCAGAGGCCGGGAGCGTAATATACTGAGCATTTTCGCTGATGATGGCCAGCGTTGATGCTTTGCATACGACAGGGAGGGATGGACAGGAAGGAACAGAAAATTGCATACTCATGGGACAGGAGAATATAACTATGTGCATACTCAGCGGCCGGGAGCGTATTATACTGAGCATTTTCGCTGATGACGGGAAGCTTTGATACTTTGCTTACGCGCTGGACAGGAAGGTACGGTACATTGCATACTCATGGGACAGGAGAATATAACTATGTGCATACTCAGCGGCCGGGAGCGTATTATACTGAGCATTTTCGCTGATGACGGGAAGCTTTGATACTTTGCATACGCGCTGGACAGGAAGGTACGGTACATTGCATACTCATGGGACAGGAGAATATAACTATGTGCATACTCAGCGGCCGGGAGCGTATTATACTGAGCATTTTCGCTGATGACGGGAAGCTTTGATGCTTTGCATACGCGCTGTACAGGAAGGTACGGTACATTGCATACTCATGGGACAGGAGATTATAACTATGTGCATACTCAGAGGCCGGGAGCGTAATATACTGAGCATTTTCGCTGATGATGGCCAGCGTTGATGCTTTGCATACGACAGGGAGGGATGGACAGGAAGGAACAGTACATTGCATAATCATGGGACAGGAGAATATAACTATGTGCATACTCAGCGGCCGGGAGCGTATTATACTGAGCATTTTCGCTGATGACGGGAAGCTTTGATACTTTGCATACGCGCTGGACAGGAAGGTACGGTACATTGCATACTCATGGGACAGGAGAATATAACTATGTGCATACTCAACGGCCGAAAGCGTATTATACTGAGCATTTTCGCTGATGACGGGAAGCTTTGATACTTTGCATACGCGCTGGACAGGAAGGTACGGTACATTGCATACTCTTGGGACAGGAGAATGTAACTATGTGCATACAGCGGACGGGAGCGTATTATACTGAGCATTTTCGCTGATGACGGGAAGCTTTGATGCTTTGCATACGCGCTGGACAGGAAGGTACGGTACATTGCATACTCATGGGACAGGAAAATATAACTGTGTGCATACTCAGCGGCCGGGAGCGTATTATACTGAGCATTTTCGCTGATGACGGGAAGGTTTGATGCTTTGCATACGCGCTGGACAGGAAGGTACGGTACGTTGCATACTCATGGGACAGGAGAGTATGGATATGTGCATACTCAGCGGCCGGGAGCGTATTATACTGAGCACTTTCGCTGATGATGGCCAGCGTTGATGCTTTGCATACGACAGGGAGGGATGGACAGGAAGGAACAGTACATTGCATACTCATGGGACAGGAGAATATAACTATGTGCATACTCAGCGGCCGGGAGCGTATTATTCTGAGCATTTTCGCTGAAGACGGGAAGCTTTGGTACTTTGCATACGCGCTGGACAGGAAGGTACGGTACATTGCATACTCATGGGACAGGAGAATATAACTATGTGCATACTCAGCGGCCGGGAGCGTATTATACTGAGCATTTTCGCTGATGACGGGAAGCTTTGATGCTTTGCATACGCGCTGGACAGGAAGGTACGGTACATTGCATACTCATGGGACAGGAGAATATAACTATGTGCATACTCAGAGGCCGGGAGCGTATTATACTGAGCATTTTCGCTGATGATGGCCAGCGTGGATGCTTTGCATACGACAGGGAGAGATGGACAGGAAGGAACAGTACATTGCATACTCATGGGACAGGAGAATATAACTATGTGCATACTCAGAGACCGGGAGCGTAATATACTGAGCATTTTCGCTGATGATGGCCAGCGTTGATGCTTTGCATACGACAGGGAGAGATGGACAGGAAGGAACAGTACATTGCCTACTCATGGGACAGGAGAATATAACTATGTGCATACTCAGCGGCCGGGAGCGTATTATACTGAGCATTTTCGCTGATGACGGGAAGCTTTGATACTTTGCATACGCGCTGGACAGGAAGGTACGGTACATTGCATACTCATGGGACAGGAGAATATAACTATGTGCATACAGCGGCCGGGAGCGTATTATACTGAGCATTTTCGCTGATGACGGGAAGCTTTGATGCTTTGCATACGCGCTGGACAGGAAGGTACGATACATTGCATACTCATGGGACAGAAGAGTATAAATATGTGCATACTCAGCGGTCAGGAGCGTATTATACTGAGCATTTTCGCTGATGACGGGAAGCTTTGATACTTTGCATACGCGCCGGACAGGAAGGTACGGTACGTTGCATACTCATGGGACAGGAGAGTATGGATATGTGCATACTCAGCGGCCGGGAGCGTATTATACTGAGCATTTTCGCCGATGAGGGGAAGCTTTGATGCTTTGCATACGCGCTGGATAGGAAGGTACGGTACGTTGCATACTCATGGGACAAGAGAGTATGGATATGTGCGTACTCAGCGGCCGGGAGCGTATTATACTGAGCATTTTCGCCGATGAGGGGAAGCTTTGATGCTTTGCATACGCGCTGGATAGGAAGGTACGGTACGTTGCATACTCATGGGACAAGAGAGTATGGATATGTGCATACTCAGCGGCCGGGAGCGTATTATACTGAGCATTTTCGCTGATGAAGGGAAGCTTTGATGTCTTGCATACGCGATGGACAGGAAGGTACGATACGTTGCATACTCATGGGACAGGAGAGTATGGATATGTGCATACTCAGCGGCCGGGAGCGTATTATACTGAGCATTTTCGCTGATGAAGGGAAGCTTTGATGCTTTGCATACGCGCTGGACAAGAAAGTACGGTACGTTGCATACTCATGGGGCAGGAGAGTATGGATATGTTCATACTCAGCGGCCGGGAGCGTATTATACTGAGCATTTTCGCCAATGAGGGGAAGCTTTGATGCTTTGCATAGGCGCTGGATAGGAAGGTACGGTACGTTGCATACTCATGGGACAAGAGAGTATGGATATGTGCATACTCAGCGGCCGGGAGCGTATTATACTGAGCATTTTCGCTGATGACGGGAAGCTTTGATACTTTGCATACGCGCTGGACAGGAAGGTACGGTACATTGCATACTCATGGGACAGGAGAATATAACTATGTGCATACTCAGCGGCCGGGAGCGTATTATACTGAGCATTTTCGCTGATGACGGGAAGCTTTGATACTTTGCATACGCGCTGGACAGGAAGGTACGGTACATTGCATACTCGTGGGACAGGAGAATATAACTATGTGCATACTCAGAGGCCGGGAGCGTAATATACTGAGCATTTTCGCTGATGATGGCCAGCGTTGATGCTTTGCATACGACAGGGAGGGATGGACAGGAAGGAACAGTACATTGCATACTCATGGGACAGGAGAATATAACTATGTGCATACTCAGCGGCCGGGAGCGTATTATACTGAGCATTTTCGCTGATGACGGGAAGCTTTGATACTTTGCATACGCGCTGGACAGGAAGGTACGGTACATTGCTTACTCATGGGACAGGAGAATATAACTATGTGCATACTCAACGGCCGGGAGCGTATTATACTGAGCATTTTCGCTGATGACGGGAAGCTTTGATACTTTGCATACGCGCTGGACAGGAAGGTACGGTACATTGCATACTCATGGCACAGGAGAATATAACTATGTGCATACTCAGCGGCCGAAAGCGTATTATACTGAGCATTTTCGCTGATGACGGGAAGCTTTGATACTTTGCATACGCGCTGGACAGGAAGGTACGGTACATTGCATACTCATGGGACAGGAGAATGTAACTATGTGCATACTCAGCCGCCGAAAGCGTATTATACTGAGCATTTTCGCTGATGACGGGAAGCTTTGATACTTTGCATACGCGCTGGACAGGAAGGTACGGTACATTGCATACTCATGGGACAGGAGAATATAACTATGTGCATACTCAGCGGCCGAAAGCGTATTATACTGAGCATTTTCGCTGATGACGGGAAGCTTTGATACTTTGCATACGCGCTGGACAGGAAGGTACGGTACATTGCATACTCATGGGACAGGAGAATATAACTATGTGCATACTCAGCGGCCGAAAGCGTATTATACTGAGCATTTTCGCTGATGACGGGAAGCTTTGATACTTTGCATACGCGCTGGACAGGAAGGTACGGTACATTGCATACTCATGGCACAGGAGAATATAACTATGTGCATACTCAGCGGCCGAAAGCGTATTATACTGAGCATTTTCGCTGATGACGGGAAGCTTTGATACTTTGCATACGCGCTGGACAGGAAGGTACGGTACATTGCATACTCATGGCACAGGAGAATATAACTATGTGCATACTCAGCGGCCGAAAGCGTATTATACTGAGCATTTTCGCTGATGACGGGAAGCTTTGATACTTTGCATACGCGCTGGACAGGAAGGTACGGTACATTGCATACTCATGGCACAGGAGAATATAACTATGTGCATACTCAGCGGCCGAAAGCGTATTATACTGAGCATTTTCGCTGATGACGGGAAGCTTTGATACTTTGCATACGCGCTGGACAGGAAGGTACGGTACATTGCATACTCATGGGACAGGAGAATGTAACTATGTGCATACAGCGGCCGGGAGCGTATTATACTGAGCATTTTCGCTGATGACGGGAAGCTTTGATGCTTTGCATACGCGCTGGACAGGAAGGTACAATACATTGCATACTCATGGGACAGGAGAGTATAACTATGTGCATACTCAGCGGTCAGGAGCGTATTATACTGAGCATTTTCGCTGATGTCGGGAAGCTTTGATGCTTTTCATACGCGCTGGACAGGAGAGTACGGTACATTGCATACTCATGGGACAGGAGAGTATGGCTATGTGCATACTCAGCGGTCAGGAGCGTATTATACTGAGCATTTTCGCTGATGACGGGAAGCTTTGATGCTTTGCATACGCGCTGGACAGGAAGGTACAATACATTGCATACTCATGGGACAGGAGAGTATAACTATGTGCATACTCAGCGGTCAGGAGCGTATTATACTGAGCATTTTCGCTGATGTCGGGAAGCTTTGATGCTTTTCATACGCGCTGGACAGGAGAGTACGGTACATTGCATACTCATGGGACAGGAGAGTATGGCTATGTGCATACTCAGCGGTCAGGAGCGTATTATACTGAGCATTTTCGCTGATGACGGGAAGCTTTTATGCTTTGCATACGCGCTGGACAGGAAAGTACGGTACATTGCATACTCATGGGACAGGAGAGTATGGCTATGTGCATGCTCAGCGGTCAGGAGCGTATTAGACGTTTTGAACGTGTTGGCAGAATGATGGAGATTGTTTGAATCAAAACTTTGGTCATGTAATTTGATCCTAGCCAATTAACTTTCTTAGGAAGTTTAAACATTAAACTTCTTTAGGCGCGACTTGCACTTTTTCAAGTAAAGGGGGCGCGAGTCCAGTTGGAAAATCATAGGCCTAAGATAAATTAAATATATTTAATATTATAGGAACAAACGTGATGTTGCTAATGACTTAGGTTGTGCCTTTACTCAAATACAAGCTCAAATAGGCATGCTAGTGTAAAAAATACAAGCTCATGCAGCTCACATGTTACAAAAAACATGAAATGTTATATCATGTTTATTGAGAAAGTATGCGTAAACAAATAAATTGTTTTCTATATATATAATATTTGATTCTTTTTCATATGCCCATACCATTTATTGATAGTGTAAAGTAAAATGGAGGGGACGTGGGAGGATTCCATTTCAAGAGAAGGGGCGTGGCACCAAAATGTTTAGAACCCCTCCTCTATACGTTTAAAAAGATGTATTTGAAGTTGAGGGGATGAATAACACTATTTTATTAACAATTGAAAAATTTATTCACGATATACATAAGAAGAGTGTGAACTAATATATGGAAATGAAAAAGTAGAAAAAGGTACCTAATGATGAGCACACTTTATATTTCACTTTATCAGTATCTAAATAAAAATATGGTTTACTTGATGAAGCTCGTACAGTAGTGAGAAATGCTAATAAACCATTCATATCGGATATCTGTGCGACAGTAACATTTCATTATATACAGACTGTTGTCAATAAGCTTTAATGTTCGTTGACTTCACGGTACACATCATTGTTATTAATTAGCGATATTCGCCGGGAACGCCACTTCCGCAAGGCCAAATACAGATTCACTTCCTGAATAGACGGACTCCGCGCCGGAAGTACGCGCGCATTGGTCAACATTAAACAATAAGAGTATCGTGAGAAGAATAAACAATGCCTTAATTAGCCACGTGAGACACTTACCTTTACTGTTAGCCTACGCCGGGGTCGCATGGTCTACATTCCTTTTATAGACTCTTGGTCTTTACGCTGTTAAACTGCGGCGTTAGATCCGATTTGCAATATTATACGACAACATTATCACCTGCTTTAAATATCGTACATCCTCGGATGTTCTAAACTCTAGAATCACAAATTTTACTATGTTTAAACAAAATGAAACATTTTGGTCTAACAACATCATAGACTCTTCGTCTTTACGCTGTTAAACTGCGGCGTTAGATTCGATTTGCAATATTATACGACAACATTATCACCTGCTTTAAATATCGTACATCCTCGGATGTTCTAAACTCTAGAATCACAAATTTTACTATGTTTAAACAAAATGAAACATTTTGGTCTAACAACATCATAGACTCTTCGTCTTTACGCTGTTAAACTGCGGCGTTAGATTCGATTTGCAATATTATACGACAACATTATCACCTGCTTTAAATATCGTACATCCTCGGATGTTCTAAACTCTAGAATCACAAATTTTACTATGTTTAAACAAAATGAAACATTTTGGTCTAACAACATCTGCAATGTAAGTAATTTCTGTGATATAGTTGTAACATTTCATGTATTTCGTAAATTGAATTCGTTAAATCCTATATACACAGTCATCTAGAGCCTCCTAAATACTTTAGTTGGATTTGCATTTTAAATAGTATTAGCATTTAAATAATTGTAAGTGTAAGAATGTATACAATTACTCTGGCTTTGTCCCATACATAACAAAATAACTAACCTTGGTAAAAAAACACTCTTTAATCGGCATTGTTTTGCTTAGTCTTGTGAAAATTTCACTTGGGGCAACAATTACACTGTACTTTTTAACCAAGTAATTATACAGTTAACATTTTAAAATGTTCCTGTTTCAAGGAAAGAATTTTAAAAGTTTACTTTAAGTACATTTTAAGTTGTAAGAAATGTTATGAGATGGCAACAACAGTAATCGACTTGTGATGTATATTTGGCCTTGTGTATTTGTCAGTATACATACAATTTTTTTCCAATCTATGAATGCACACACACTCACACACACACACCACACACACACACACACACCACACACACACACAAACACACACACACACCCACACACCCACCCACACACACACACACACACACACTGACAAATACGCAAGGCCAAATATACATCACAAGTCGATCACTGTTGTTGTTATCTCATGATATTTCTTACAACTTAAAATGTACTTAAAGTAAACTTTTAAAATTCTTTCCTTGAAACAAGAACATTTTAAAATGTCAACTGTATAATTACTTGGTAAAAAAGTACAGTGTAATTGTTGCCCCAAGTAAAATTTCTCAAGACTACGCAAAACAATGCCGATACTATATGTCCATGACATAGATAAATCACGTGCTCCTAATGCTAAACTTGACATGTTTATAATTAAAATGCTGGAGAGGAAAGTCTTGCTTAAACAAATACCAGTTAAAGAGAGAAGGATGATCCTGTAGTCCTGTAGGTGCGGCAGAGAATAGACAGGGAGTGCAGGAGACTCACTTTTACTACTTTCCAGCCAGTTATTCAAGCAAGTAAGAGATAATTTTGTAAGAAGTAGAACGACATTTTACGGATGAGCAAAGATACGTTTATCCAAATAATCGCCACCTACTTGTTGAACAAGTGCTAAAGAGCCCGCTTTATCGATACAAGAACCAGCCGTCACCATCTGTAGACTTCCTACACTGTGACCATTTCCGGAACAATGAGTTGTACAGAACGCTTTTTTTAAAAAATGGAAAAATTGACGGAAGGAAGAAAAATCAATAAATAAAGGTTTCTTGTTTTAATATTAATTAATCCCAAAGCCATATTAACATAGGACTACGCTTTTACAATGAAAATATTGGAAACAACCACAATACGACAAAAATAACAATTACTACAAGTTACTTAAGGTTGTATTATTTATTATTTTTGAGGTATTGGCGTTGTTTCCAATATTTTCTTTGTAATATATCGTACCCCTGTGCTCTTGATATTGTATAACACATATATATATATATATATATATATATATATATATATATATATATATATATATATTAAATATGGTGATATGTTTTCTTGTAATATAGTTAATAAATTAAAAATATTTCAAAAACAAGAATACTTTTAATACATATATTATTCAAAGCTTTTCGCCGATAAAACAGTACCGATTAAAAAGATTTTTGTTAGATAATTAGTTTTCCTTTTTGTTGGCAAACAGTACCAACATCCTCAGGAATAATAAATAATATCAAACATACATGTGTCAGATGTTAGATAGACTCAACAACAGTGTTGCCAAATCTATTACAGGGGTGTCAAAGTTTCTAACTTGCTGCTTAAACCTCAATATTTGCCCGAATATAGTATAAAATTTTATTAGACTTGTATCACTTCATTTGTTAACTTGTTATTAATATTACTATGTATTTATATATTTCTAAAGAAGAATATGTTTAGAAATTTTATAGGTTTAAGAAATAATTTATATGAAGCTTTAAAAATACATGAATATAATAATAATAATAACAAGTTAGGGAATGAACAGATACGAATAAAATCAAAATTTGATACTATATTCGATGTATATAATGTTAAGGTAGCATGTTAATAAATCTGACAATATTTTAATAGGTTTGCCAATACTATTGTTGAGTTTATCTAACTTGTGTGTGTATGGTTTTCTGTACTATTCCTGATGATGTTCATACTGTTGGCCAACGAAGAGCTTTGAATTGTGTAATACATTAAAATATTCTTGTATTTGTATTTGTACATATATTTATATATAAATATATATATATATATATATATATATATGTGTGTGTGTGTGTGTGTGTGTGTTCATGTATCTCTCTCTCTCTCTCTCTCTCTCTCTATATATATATATATATATATATATATATATATATATATATATATGTGTGTGTGTGTGTGTGTGTGTGTGTGTGTGTGTGTTCATGTATTTCTCTCTCTCTCTCTCTCTCTCTCTCTCTCTATATATATATATATATATATATATATATATATATATATGTGTGTGTGTGTGTGTGTGTGTGTGTGTGTGTGTGCGTGTGTGTGTGCATGTGTGTGCATGTATTTCTCCCTCTCTCTCTCTCTCTCTCTCTCTATATATATATATATATATATATATATATATATATATATATATATATATATATATGTATGTAAATGTACACACACACACATACACACACACATATATATATATATATATATATATATATATATATATATACATATACATATATATACATATATATATATATATACATATATATATATATATATATATATATATATATATATATATATATATGTAAATGTACACACACACACACACATATATATACGTACGGTACCTAATACAAATAAATTCTACGTTCGTTTTATTGTTCATTAATTCTAATCTAACTAACACCATTTCAATATTTCAATTGTTATTGAATAGAAATTCAATTTTTAAAAATAAACTCTTTATCTACATTACAGCGAAGTTTCAAACCTTAAAGTTATTTTAAAACCAAAATGGAGAGCACACGATAAAGAAAAACTTGTATTTTGTTAAACGATAACAATTGATTTAATAGAGCAATACAGCCTCTCCTCGATGGTTACTATTACACGATTAAATTTGTACTCAGCGTTTTATTTATAATAAAGTTTAATAAAGCCGGTAAAGTAACAACTAAATCGCATTCACTTGTTGAAAAGTTAGTGGAGTTCGTACGGACTTATGTTTTTATGTAAGTTTAGGAGTAATGAATGGCGAAACTTGTACTAACGGAAAAGAAAAGGAACGTAGAAAGTAAGAAAAATTAACTGTGACGTAAATGTTCAAGTTGGAATATAAAAATCGTTAACGTTTGACTGTGGCGAAATTAACTAATACTAAACGTAGCGAAAATTACAAAACTCAAATTAACGAAATGGCAAAGCATAAAGCCTATGAAAATAGAAAAGTTTAAATGAAACAACGATCGAAAAGCTTCATGCAATACGATATAAAGACGACTTGATATAAATACGTAATGCTTCGTGCTTCAAGTACACTATAGAGGCGAGAGTAATGGCTTCTACATTTTTCTCAGTTCACAATATTTATTACAATATTTAAGTACCTGACTCGCAAGTCAAGCGCTTTTATTTAAAGAAAAATTCAAAGCTATAACATAATAAATATTCAACATAACGAAAAAGGGGAAACTTGAATATAATAAAGGTTTAAAGCTTGAACGTAACGATAATAATTACGCTTGAACGTAACGAAAATTACAAAACTAAAATAACGAAAAGGAAAAGTTAAAGTGTAATAAACAATTATAGGAATTGATGTAACGAAAATGTCAAAGTTTGAATTAACTAATATGCTAAAGTCTGACATAACGAGACTAGCAAACCCAGTCATTATCTTTTTTTGACGAAAATGGTAAAACTCTATAGAAACGGTAATGCCAAAGATTGTACAAAGCTAAAAGTCCAAAGCCTATAAGATTCAAAACATAGCCTAATCATCTATAGGCGAGGGGGAGAGTGTTGCTTGCTAATGAACCGTCATTGAAAGGTCTTCGGTAATTCCAGTTAGACATTTTCAGGAAGCAATATAAAGGTTTTATTATTACTCTATTGTGCTCCATTGTGACGAAACCTTTCACATTGGAATTAAGTTGCCTAAGTGCTATTTGTTGTAATGTGAAAGCTTAATCTTACATGTGTAATATCCTATCAGTTAAGAATTTCAATACTGAAAACACGGTAAAAATACGTTGAAAAAAAATTAACTTTATTTTAAATTATCAGTAACATGCCAATTTTACCATGCTTTATCAACACAAAATGTTTACAAGGATTACTTGAAAGGTATATTTATTGCATCGTAATTATTAATATCGAAGTTTATTAATTTTTAGTATTTATGGTGTTTTTACAGATCACAAACCACTTGAAATATGTTGTGTGTGTGTGTGTGTGTGTGTGTGTTTGGTAAGGGTAGGATGAATGGGATGGCTAAATGGAGTTTCGAACAGATAAGAGAGGGAGACCTTTTACTTGATTCTTTCTCATCAGTTTAACGTTTTACAATCCACTAAAATTAATCGTAAGAATCGTAATATAAACTATACAAAAAATAATACCTTATAATGAAATGAAATTTTGGAAAAGTTGTCTCGTGAATATGTATAATGTTAAGGTTTCAAGTGAGCACATAAAAGAAATAAGATCGTAAATAAAGATCTACGTACAAACCAAGAAACTATTTCCCATAACCTTACTAGAGTTTTGGTTATAAAGAAAAGAAAACTCATATTTACATAACGAAATCTAACCGGTTGCTACATTTAACGTTAACTTTATAATGAAAATGTTTTAGAATGATGAGAATTATGAGAATGTTTATAACCTTCTGATGATGCTAACTGTGTTGGCGAAATGTACATCAAGGGTGTTTAAATATTTGTAGCAAGGGTTATTGTTATTTATTTATCGTAATTACGCTACTGTGCTCTGTATAAAATTTCATTTAACTTTATAAAGTTAATATATTTTCTGTAACTAAACGTAATTTAATGTCGCATAAAAGAGTGCTGTTTTGTAAAGGAACATGTATTTATGCAGCTTCATATACGTTTGTGCTGAGGTTATGAGTATATTTTTTCAAACTTTACGCACTATTTGTGGTTCTCCGCATATTAAATAACTTTTTTCTTGTTTAAAATGTATTTTTAATAACACATTTAAAAAAATCAAACTGGTATAATCTTTGAGAAATATAAACGGTAATATAATAATATAGGATCAAAATAAAGCACTGCATGCCGCTAGAAATATGTTGTGACTTGGTTAATGTTGTCATGTTATGCTGTAACTAAGGCCAATATTACCGTTCAGTTATTACAGGTGCCAAGGTTATGTAGACTTTCAAATCCGGTTGCTAGGCTCAACAGAAAATAGACGAGCGAAGCGGCCTATTGATCATGACCTACTATTGCTTGATGTGTGCAAATTAAACAAATACATTTCTGTGTTCATACTTTCATTACAATAATCATATTTTATCTCAGGCCTTCAGAGACCTGTGTTTCCTCTCTTGTATAATTATATATGCATGCCCATCTCCTAGCTTTCGTAACGAAGGATTCGCACATGATGTACAATAAAACACAATCATGTGAATCAATTTGGACCAGAGCCCATTCAGATTAAACGAAATTCAGAATATTGGTTTTCTTTTTAATAAAGAGGTCAATTTTAATTAATTAGTGTACTATGTGTATGTTACAAGTGGGAGAAAAAACTATATTTTTTATAGTTACATATTTTTTATAAGCATATGAGCTAAGATCTTAGCTTTATCACAAAGATTTTGACCCGAAATTGGGTTTGCGGTAGAACGCTATTGAAAAAGTACTTTAATCGGCATCTGATAATTCTTTATTTTTTGCTGCTTTTATTGCTTTTTTGAAAGAGCTTTCTTCATTTTCAAGCATTGACTCAAAATGTATAAGTGTAGTTTTGACCTTTTTAAAACTCTGAAATCGCTTGGCAGAGAAAGAAATCGCTTTACTGACGTTTGACAAAAATTGTAAACTGAAAAGAGTCGAAGTAATTTCACTCGTCTAAGTACAGTATACTTTTATTACTTGAAATCAAGAAACTATATATACTTTAGGAAAAAAACAATTGTTACCATAATTGTATTAATTGTTTTTAATTATTAGAAAGTTGGGTTGTTCAAGGAGGTATTTCCCAATTGGTATTTTAAATTATAAATATGTTTATTGTATCAAGTGAAATACGTATGTTTCTACGCACGTTAGTAAAAAGAACCTAGCTGTTAAACAGTTTAGGTGTCTTCGGTTTAGTTTTAGGTTGGACCATCAGTTCAGAAACTGAAAGTTCAGGTAATGTCGCTTACGAGTCTTGACTAGTAGTGACTACAGAGGTAACAATAATGTATTCGTAATACATTTTAAGTATTTTAAATGTACTAAATTATCATATAGCTAAACCTAAATGACCTAAAAAGTCTATTTTTTAAATGTTTAGGTAAAGCAATACGTGCTTGAATTAGATTCAGGTAATTGTTAAGTTAACTGATAAGTACATAACATAAAAGGAGGTTTAACTGAAATTTTATGGAAATCTTTGAATTTAACGTTGAATTTCACAGAACACGTTATATTTGACTACTTTATACAATATAAGACACCCCCTTTACATTTTTCGATTTTCATAACACTTAAAAATATATTCTGAACACGAGAAAAATTATTATAAATATTAGGAGCTGAACTAATGAAATTAAAATAGTACAAGTTCAAACATAGCCTTTTTATACAAACACGTGAAACTTCATAAATTCAGTGTGTATTTCTAACTCAGAACACTGCTTTATCTACTTTAAATTACTATATAGCTATTTTACAATATGCCAACGGATTATGCGGTTAACATAGATTTGGATAGGAAGAACGATAACAAAATTTTGTGTGCTAACGTATGCTGATCGCGTACATATTGACGCATACTGTTGCAAGTTCAAGGAGAATGGAACCCACGCGCATTCGATTGCGCAATCGGTTAGTGTACTCTGGAAGCTTAGTGGAAACCTATCCTACATGATAGTTTGAGGCTATATTTTAATATATCTAAATAGTAATATAGTACGTAAATCTATATTCTCTTATAATCGTTGTCCATGGCCGACGGAAATGGAGGCCAGGCTTTCGCGTCAGCAAAAGGTTAGTTTACGTTAGAAATATTATTTTTGTTGGTAAAACCAAGCCTATTATAACCGGATAATTTGTAGGTATTTCTAATTGGGTTTAGATAAAATTACAAGATTTGGATGTTTTGATAAATTTTATTGCTTACGTCTACAATTGTTTCTTTGTTTATAGACAAATGTTGCTTACATCAGATGGCAAAATTGTTTCTATAAATAACCTGATGAACCGGTTGAGTCAACTGTCAAATAAAAAATATTTTTCCGTAGAGGAATTTCAGTAGGGTCAGCCATATTACGCTTTTTTAACGCTTTTAAAAGAATGACACATCTCGTGACAGTAAATCAAGATTTTTCCAACGATTCCGCAATTAAAATATAGATTTTTTCATTTAGCTGTTGCATAGATATAACATTATAACAAACAGTTATAACTGAAAAACGTGAAGAACATTTAAAACTCCTTTGATGTTTGATAAACGTTGCTTTATCAGTAAAATAAATAGAGTTCCTTTGGAGTTGCTATTGGCACTCGTGAGATTTGGAGCAAATTTACCCAATCAAACATTTTGAAACAATGCAACTCTACAGCTCAAAATTGGACCCAAATTGACAAAATGAGCGCATTAAACATTGAAACTTATATTCTCTCAAGGGTTCAAGTTATAGCTAGTCTATTCCAGTTTTGCTTCTGGGATAAGCTGCCGTTGCAAAGTGAAGTTGAGCCCACAGACGTTATGCAGAGATTGTATACGCAAAGTTTTTTAAAGCTCTTAGTTTACTACTAACTCGTTTTACAGGAAAATTGTTTCGTAGAAGGAATTAAATGTTAATATATATATAAAGAACTAAGTCAAAATACAAATACAAGAATTATAATTGAATTTACAATTCAAAGCTTTTCGTTGACTAACAGTACCAACATCATCAGGAATATTAAATATGCTTGTTTAATATTCCTGATGATGTTGGTACTGTTAGTCAACGAAAAGCTTTGAATTGTAAATTCAATTATAATTCTTGTATTTGTATTTTGACTTAGTTCTTTATTAATACACAAGAATACATATTGGGATATATATATATATATATATATATATATATATATATATATATATATAATATGTTTTCTTGTATAATAATAAAAAACAACTCAGGTTATTCAAATACAATAAATTAATAAATAATTCTTGTATTTGAAAAGCGAGCGTTGTTATAAATAAATAAATAAATATATATATATATATATTTATATATTAAATATGGTGATATGTTTTCTTGTAATATAGTTAATGAATAAAAATATATTTATTATTATAGCCTATATATATTATAACAATAAATATTATAATATTTAGTTCCACAGTGAGAGATTGGAATGTATATTAAATTTGTTATAAAATTGAAGTCATTTTAAAAGTATTTATATTTTTTATTTAAAGTAGTTTTTAGCATAAAAAAGAATTAAAAAGCGACTTCCTCTCCCTTCTGCGAGAGGGATAACCCAAACCTCTCTCGCCGACCTCCAGGTTCACACAAATATTATAATCCACCCGAACTCGGAAGCGTAGCAAATTCTTTTTTAACTGTAACATTTAGATACGTTTTACTAATATTGTTGGTTTCTGAAAATTATTACTTAGCAATAGAGTCCGAACACTACGTAATTATTGCCACGCGTAAAGATAATAGAACGAAAAAACAGTAATTAGTTATCAATTACAGATTTTAATTAAATGACGTTACATATGGACATAGTCTTTGGCTCTACATTTCCAAAGAATAAATACAAAAAAATGTATTGTAAATACGAAACATTTTGGTAAAAATTACCTAAATGTAATAGTTGAAAAAAAACGTTTTTGTAAATCAAGTAGAATTTGTAATGAGTGACTCGTGGAAAACCATCGGCAACAGGTTAGTGTGTATGCGCTTGGAGGTGCGAGGGTCACCTAATCCTCTTAGGCGCTTCTTTGTTTGGATGACCTATAGTAAAACTCTGCAATGAACATAGAACCAGGTTTGTATTCCTGAGCTAATCCAACACTAACCATAGAACCTTTATCAGAATGGTTGCGTTATAAAGTGAATGTGTTAGCAGACACATTAGGAAAAACGACATTGTAACATTAATACTGCTAAATATACAGTTAAAAGCGTTTATACGTACTTAACCATGAGTTAGCTATCAGGAACTAACCTAACCTCAACACACCGCTTCAAGTAGGAGTAGGTATACTTAGAATGTATACTTTTTAAATCATACAAAACCAACATTTTCTTGTTTTACGAACAGTCTATATTTAAAGATTCTAGGTATAATTAATATTTTAACCTTATTTCGAATTATTTAGCGACTAAACTCTACCAATAACTGGTTTGAAAGAACTTTGATTAAAGAATAGATTTTTTTGCATTTCGGAATAAATTACAAGAAAATAGGAAGTGTTCTATATTTTTACGCTAATAATACAAAAGTAAAAAAAAAATGAACTGATCCCTGCAATACATAGGTCTATTTCAAAACAAACGTGGTATCTCTCGGGATTGGTAACATTTTATTATAAAGTGGTTTTTCTGAATATACTACGGATCCTTATCTAAATAGAAACGGTGACCATGAAATAATATTTCTGACAAGTGAAAGGTAGAGTACGCTTGACGTATGCTGTGGCATTTCCCGTATTAACACAATACTTAAACTGTTTCTTTCCTAACAAACACTCAGCTTGGTAACACATACTTCCGTATTTTACATCATACTGTAAGAACATTATCCATACTTCCTACAATTTCACGTAAAGTTTATCATCTAATGTTCCTTGTATATCGAGAGCAAAGGTGTATCCTTTATTTGAAATACGCTTTAACTTCAAAGAAGAAGACGATACAGTATTCTATTTTATCGTACATGAGGCTACAATTTTTATTGCAATTTATTAGAATAGTTTTATTTTAGTTTTTGTATCTGATGGAACTGGGAATTTTGTTTTTTTTTAAGCTGCCATCCTCTGAAATACATTCTTTACGAACCACAGGGGTTAAATCAGTAACAATACCAACCTGAAGTTAGTTGTAATAAAATCTATGTAAACTTTTAATCATAAGAGAATAGTTAAACTCAAATGTTGTAAATATTCCTTCTCGAAACAGGAAATGAGGCAAATTTTTAAAAAAACCTATAACTTTACAGTTCTAATTCTGTATTTTTGAAGATATGAAACCGTCTTTTGTATTCTGTAATTTTGTACTTTTTGGAAACAAACATTAGAATATTATAAAATACAAGTAATTAGTAAATATTCCACTTATGAAATAAACAAAGCAAAAACACACTTACACACACACATATATATGTATATATATATATTAATCCTTGGATGAAAATCTTTTTCTTGTTATGTATATAGTTAAATAAACGCTCTCATAAACACCTTTACGAAAAAAATATTCCATTTGATTTTACTTTATACTAAGCTGAAGCTTTTCGCCATACAACCTCTAATTAGTTTTAAAAATTGCTCCACGTTTCGATTTCACACTGGAATCCTCTTCAGGAGCTAAAATTAATTTACTATAAGCCTACTCATTATTATATTTCATCAACACGCATCAATTCAAATAAAATAAAAACAATAACTAGTACAATTTACAAAAATGTGTACTGACATTACGACAGAAAAAAACCATTTAATTCAAAATTCAATGAAAAAAATATCAAATCAATGTTTTCTATATTTTATTGTCTTACTCAGATGAATGAATAATGAATAAACAAATATTGCTCCAACATAAAACAGTTTATATTGTTTTTGCCATATATGTACCACTAAACAAAGTTTAACAATATATCTATAATTAAAATTGTAAACAACTGGAAAATATGTATGTTTTAATAGTATTTTATTGTTAGTTTATACATAAATAATTTCTACTATGTATGTAGTTGAAAGAATATAAAATTGTATAGCAAACGAATAAAAAATTATGATTTTATATTTCATATAAAGTCGAGGTTGTTAGCTCAAAACAAGTTTGTTTCAGTTTTAATGAATGTTTGATTTTTATAGATGCCAAAACTGATGGATTTTTTAACCTTGATTTCAGTTAGGAAACATTAAAAACACCGATGAAATCGGTCGCTCAGTTATACTTTTTTACACAGTTTCAATTATTGAGACTTAATTTCTGTTTTAATATATAGTCCTTCCATCTAAACAAAGTAGGACTTTTATAAATTTACTTTAATTATAAGTTCAGCAAATGGTTATAAAAAAGTATAAACATAAAGTATATTTAATTACTAGCTTGTCGAAACAATCTTCTGTTTAAACACTGCATACCTTAGATAAAAATATGTGTGCTGCACTTGAGCATTTAGTTCCCTTAAAGCGTTTAAATTATTCCAAGTTTTTTCTATACATTTTTTCTGGTTGGAAAAGTTTGTAAGAGAGCTATACCCCCTGACAGGATTAAAAGAAACTGCCTTATAACAATACTTTGCTTCCATTTGTTGATTCCATCTTCGCGTGAGCTACTAGTAATCACTTACACTTTTAAAATGTTTTAAACTTGCCCGATGTTGTCCCTTTGTCCCGAAACGGCCGTCCTCAACAAGCAAAGTAAGTGCTACTATAGGCAAGTTTAAAACATTTTAAAAGTGTAAGTGAATACTTTGCTATTACATAAGCCTATGTTATTAGGTTTATAACAATTTCTTCCAAGAAAAATGATTTTTTGTAAAATGAAAAATAAAATTATATATAATAAACAAATGTAAAGAAAATGGGATTAAATCTGAAGAAAATACGAAGGAAAATATCAAATTTGATTAGGAAAGGATAGAAGGTAAAGTAAATATTTTTACAAGAAAACCTTTAAAACTCTAGTTGTGCTCGCGTTCGATCAGAGATTTGTTGATTAATGCTTTTTTATTGCTAATAATTTCTGAATGAAATAAAAGGAAATCGTGGTACTATAATGGTATTAAAAACTTTAAAATTATAATTTTCTTTATTTGAATGTTTGGAAAATGAGTTTAAAGAAGTTTTTAAATTTAGCAATACTAAGTTAATAATGTTAAACATTTCTTACTGCCCTACATTCTTCCAAATTACACACACAGGCTTAAAAAAAAAATTAATTTGGAGGAAATTTCGTTCTATTGCTGACCCTCAGACTAAAGCTGTAATCGAGAGTTAGCTTTCCCTTTCCTCTATAACAAGGTCTACAATCGAGGATTGTAACAGCCATGTGGGTTGTCATTATCTTATATGAAAACTGCACATAACCTCACTTTCATTTCAGTTCCAGGGAAAGCTACGACTCTCTCTTGACTTCCACTAGGCTAAACATGTAATACTATTCTCAACTGATTCTGGTTTTGTTTTGTAGTAGCAAGCTCAACTATCTTACTGGCGGTTTTATTAAAAGTTGGTATAAAAACTCGATAAATTCTAGTTATTTCTTTGTCACCGTGATACCACAGATGCTGAACTAATAACCATGCTTTAAACCATATAATACGGAAGAAAGTACTACGTAGTATATAATACTACGTTAGTCAAAACATGGTACTCATATTTCCTAAAAAAAATCATTCTTGATTTTTTTCCTGGCGATAAACAAAAAACTAGACAAAAATAAACTAATCTAAAACGAGAAGAGTAAAACTAAATCCTAAACAATAATTCCTACTACTACAACCTTAGGACTGAACAGATAGAATGGTTAACCTAGAACACATTAAAACTATAATTGAAATTAATGAGTAAAATTAATTACATTTAACCAACTAAAACCAAACAAAATATCAAATAATTGGACTAATTGTAATTTAATTAACTGAAACTAAACAAAATAAAATTAAATGTAATTAAGTAAAAGTTAACATTTTCGTTAAACTTGGTGTATTTTCTACTCTTTCATTTGACATAACAACTAACGAGCGTATCAAGCGGCGTAGACGTGTGTAAAACTATTGTTATTTGAAAACAATACAACAGTTATTTTATGTTTTTTCGTGGAAATATAGCTAAAGCTCTAACTATTTATATAACTACATCTAAAATCTATTTGAAAATTAACTTTAATGGGAAATAATTTTCAATGTTTCTCCGTAAATTAATTAACTTCAGCAGTTGCTTTTAAAGTGGTAAATTTATTCTTATGTACAACATCATCTGAGTAACATTTACTTATAAGTCATGAATTTTTATACCTACTATATTCATTTTATCTTTATTATCTTATAATTAAAAAAAAAATGTAGACACAAATCGTTTTCAATCACACTAGGCGTTCGAAAGCGTTTTATTAGTTATTTTCATAAATTTACTTAAATTATAAGTTTATCAAACCATTAATTATTTAACTAAATACTAAAATGTATTGGTAGTTTTAAAATTACTAGGATAAAACATTTTTAGATTACTGGTATTTTTTTTTTTAATAAAGTTAATACTATTTCGACCTATAATTAGAGTAAATTTATAAAATTCTCATTTAGATATATGGTTTTAGATAAATTTCTCAAACGTTAGAAAATTAATTAACTGATGTAAATAGTCTGGTGAGCTCGAAACTTTATATTACAGGAGTTTAATTCTAAAATTTCTTTCAAAAGCTCGGTAAACTTATATTACTATGTTTAAACAAATACTTCTCCGAACATAATGAGCAATAAAATACACGTTTAACTTTTTTCTCTAAAAGTGGACATATATGAACATTTTCAGTTTGTCGCCAAACCTAAGTACAAATAATTTATAGATCGTTTATAAAAATAAAAGTCAACATATGTTTAGAACGTTTTTCACAATACTACTTAATTTTGGCCTTTATGTACATCATACATTTATCTACCTTCCTACAGTAGAAACAGATTTCACTCATAAACCTCTCTCTACATAACTTTGTAAAACTATACAGAGATTTAGTTAGACATTATAAATAATTTTCTACTCATTTCTAACTTCTACAAAACATTTCTATGAGTTTCCCTTCAATTTATTCTGAAGTTTAGCGTTTGTTTTTAATTATTCAAAGCTATATTACTAATTTAATTTTTCGCATACATAATGTATACAGAGTAGAAATTTGTTTTAGTATTCTACTTTTTCACCAAACTTTTAAAAATTATTTTAAAATTAATTATTTGTAAGTAAAAGATTTTAGCGGTGACAATTTCATGCATTATGAATCCTAGAATTAGTCATTTGTCAATTTTGTATTGTGCAATTGAAAATTGTATAGTACATTTTATTTGCAACTTCAAATAAATTTAAAACGAAACCTAAAACGACCAAAGTAGGTTAATTAAAGGAGCAAGACGCTGTAACGTAGGCCTATCACCGTGCTTATATTTGGTTAGGCTTAGCGATATAGTGGGTGCTTGTAACTATTTATTAAGAGGTTTTACAAATATTGTGTTGACATTTCTGTTATCGTCGTGTTTATTGTTAAATATTTGTTACTGCGACAGAAAACGGTGAAACTATTGGATGTGGCACAACGTCGGCTTGCAAGGCCAAATCTTATTTTGTTTTACACAAAATAATAGTTATTTCCCATAAAGTTAATACAAAGTAAGCTATACATAAAATGAGTAAATATGTGAAATGTATAAATATCCGATTTCTACAGTATAAAAACAAGATGTTCATCCTAGTTTTGGTTGAATCATGAACATCGAAAATAATTTGTTTATACTGTCACAGATCAGTAAAGTGCAGTAAAAACATAAAATTATATCTCTAGAAAAGTTATCAGTGTAATAAATAATAAAAATATTAAAGTACAACGACCAAATATATTGTTCGAATCCATCTAGAATTTAAAGTACTAGTATGCACTTGCAAACTGTATATTAACGTGCATAGAGGAGTGCTTATTTTGATTTACAACAATCGTTTGTCAACGATGTTGAGATCAGAGTTGACAAAGGGATACAATTCCCGACAATTGTGTCCCTTTTAACTAGTGATACCTCATTAATCAAATTAAACACTACTCTAGACAAGATTATATATGTTATACTGTGTGTGCTAAGAATTATAGATGTAATCAATGTTTAAACAAATAAATTATTGTAATAAACGAACTTGTGACATTATTTCATTTAATAAAATAACATTAATATTATTTACCAGCATTCAAAAAACAAATCAGTACAGTTATTTAAAAATAGATGAAATAAAATTGTGAATTACTTTATTAATATTATATGCTAAAGGTATAATTTTCCCACAGGCCATCAAAATGTCCTAACTGGGATGCGCGGAAGGTTAATAGTTGCCGTGAACGAATTATTTTTGCTTTACCTTGTGGTTTTCAGGGAGGATCGGTTCAAAATGCATTAAATTCGAGGAATCATGGAAATATGAACCGTAGCCGTCTTGAAGGAATGTTTTGTTAAAATGTTTTAATGTAAATTATTTTTAAGTTCATAGGATATTGTTTTTTCCTTTAAATTATCTAATTAATTATATCTCACGGTGCTACATCCAGGCCATTCTAAACAGGATCATGGCGGAAGTCGTAAACAGAAACCATCAACTCTACATAAAGTTTTCTAGCTAAGTGATAAATAATTGGTACACTCTTTCATATCGAAATTGTATTATTTTAAATAAAGTTTAATGTCGTTAAAAGTGCAGGCCGGTAAAATATTAAGTGAAAATTCAATAATGTTGTTACTATGCAAGTGAAATAAAAACATCGAATAATCTATTTGATGCTACCATATATATTTTTCAAATACCAATTATTAGATTCAGAATATGTATAATACATTTAATTAATCAAACAATCTTAATAGTGGATATTTCACATTTGTACCGCAAATTCTTTAACGGTACAATTGTTCAAATCGGTTAACTTCATAAAGAGATTTAATATTTTAAATCGAGTGTAATTAGTGTATAATTTTCTTTAGTTGATTTTGTGTTTTAAACTCATGATAAAATAAAATTTTGATTTGTATTTTTTTCTAAACGTGTCTTTTTTGAAACATATTACTTATTAATCCAATTAATTGGAAAGCACAAAACTTTGCAGGTAATAATCATATAACACATAACTGCAATATTTAACAACCATCATAATAAAAAGTGTTACAAACTTCAACTTAAAGCAGAATATTAAAGTTACAAGATGTGTAAAAAACGGTGAAAGTCAATAGTTTCTAAGACAGTGTAGTAATACATTTAAGTATTGCAAAAGTAAAGTAAATCAATAAAAAAAACTATCGATTATTTTAGACAACATTTCTGTGTGTAATTTAAATCTGTTAAAATTTTCATGGTTATTATAAGTTTAGAATGAAACGAATGTATAGGACTGTTATAGGCTATATAAAGTGTAGTTTCATGATAAATGTTTCTATAAAGGTTATTATACTTGTAACAATAAAGTATAACAAGCTAGATTTGCAGATTTGGTGAATCTATATTAAAACTAAACAAATTCAGATAAGTAGATAAATTATGAGATATTAAAGTATAAAAATCAATAAAATTACTTACCTTTGGAAATAACATTAACAAGCGTGAATTTCTCTCACGAACTTTGAAAACTCTCCTTTGGTAGACTTATTAAACCAATACTCCAAGATATTAACGGCTTTTTATAAAAAAATTTAATTAGTGATAAATTCATTCTTAAAATTGTTTTCGACTTAAAGGAGTTGAACATTATTTTTTTTGTGTGAGTAATTGGTAATGTTTAGTTACTACCTTATTATTACATCAGAACGGGATAGCCAGATTGCCCATGAGTCCCGTTTTGATCGGGGCCGTTAATTTTTTTCATCCCGATGTAGCTTAGAGACGCAACAGGCTTTTGGACGCAGAGGTTTCGCGTATTTGATAATTGGTGAGAAGACTGACGTTACGTTGTCAATAGTGTCGTCTTTTTTTCTAAAGATTTAAACGTTTTTGGTTGGATAATTTTAGGAAAAAAAATACCTCCATTGGGATATGTCCAAAAACCAATCGATCTATTGATTGAAAGGAATATGTTGATTGTAAAGTAACATAGATATTTGGCAGAAATATTTTCTTTAATCTCCAACTACATCCAGTTATAAAATTTTTTTGACGGGATATCGTTGGGCGGTAGTGTTCAAACAATTTCACATCAACAATTTAAAACATGAACATTTTTGTACTTTATTAAAATATATGTTAAATATTCGTGGCATAAATGCACCAGTAGAAAGACTACTCTCTCTAATGAAGAAACTGTGGGCTTCTGAAAACCCTAGTTACAGGTTCCGATCCTTATGGCGATGTTGCTAACTTTGGCATATATTTGAAAAAACATGTCAAGATTTTATCCTTACTTAAAATCATCGCCAGCAAATTCAAGCAAATTTGTTCCTCTGACAAATATAAAAATACTTGAGAAATTATATTTCACAACTTTTTTGTTTATAATACGTTGAATTACGTTAATTTACATTCTATTTTGGTAAATAAAATGGAGCTTGATAAAAAAATTGTTTTTATTTGAAACTACTTATTGACGCAAATAAACCGATGCCAGTTTTGAGTTTAGAAATAAATGGTCAGGCTAGTCATAATCAATTATTTACCTCTTATATATGATATATTAATAGTTTGTGCATAATGTTAAAATTAACTACAAATTAATGCATTAGGCCTATTTTTAAATTTAACCAAATTCTGAATTACGAACTAGGTGTCCTAGTTGTAAAATCTGTAAAGTTAGTTAAATTCTGAAATTAATTATTGAGAACCTTTTGAATGTAGGTTATATTTAAGTAGGTTATTGTTTAATTATAAATGTAAAAATGGAAAAATTAAAATATATTAAAATTAACTTTAAATATATTGAATTTTACAAAAAAAAAATTAATATTACTGAATTATAAATTGGTGCACAAGTTGAGCATTTATTAAATTTCAACTTCATATTTTTGTAATATGTTATTAATTTATAAGTTCCGGAGTTTTAAATTTTCTTCTAAATTATAATTTTAGTCAATAAAGTAAAATATTGCACTTTGCCTTCCACAACAAATTGTATAATAGAAGTTTTACATTCCATAAGAAATGAATATTTAAATTCCATGGTCGTATGTAAGAAACAAACTAACTTTATTTCAGTAGAACTCAATTTTCAATTACGACTCAAAACACTCTCTGGTCGTATTTCATCTGGATTTTACATTTATTAGGACAATACACGCTAAATGGTAGGCCTACACGCAGAATGGGGCTGCCAGGTGATTCTCCGGCCATGATAGCATAACTTAACTAGCTTCATTAACTTATTAATGAGGGTCTTTGTAACACATTATGTGGTAGACTGACCACTTAGGCCTAGTATAAGTTGGAAATGCAATTATAACGCGTTACTGAGCAACTGGAGCTGAATAACTGGAGCAACATAGTTTCTAGTAACTGCAAACCTCTTTACTTATTATAGGCCTAGAAGCTTTTAGAAGTAAATACTTGTGCTATGGGCGGTAATATTCCATCAATTCGTCTACAATATTTCTTTGCAGTTCAAACTTGAAATATTTATAAATGTAAGTATTGTATATTAGTCTACACAATGCAGTAAGAAAATTATGAATTATTTTAAAATTTTTGAAAATCATAGTAAAACATTGCAGCACATTTTAAAGTTATTTTTATACAACTGGTTTTATATTTATTCATACTTTAAAAATTCGATGGACATTTATATAATGGGCTTGTAGGGGCAAATGTCTCTATTCATATTGAAACAAATTTTAAATTTTTGTATAGTAATTTTATTTTTTAATACAAGTTACTTTAATATAATTCAAATTTTTCATAACAAAGTTTCCTTATAAACTATATTTTTTGTGAATGTGTTTTCAATTTGATTTTTTTACCAATCGTATTATCAATAGCCTATTTATCTTTAATCCATCTTGAGATTTTACTCTACTTAGAGCAACAAAGTTGATCATGTGTAAAAACAGGTTTGGTCGATTGAAGCCTTACTATAGGCCTAGTTATTGAAAACGTAGTCTTAAAGGGAATTCGAGCTTTTTCGTTTGAGATGTAAGGATCTATACACAATATCAAGAGCACAGTGGTACAATATATTACAATAAAAATATTGAAAAGAACCCCAATACCACAAAAATAATCAAAAATAACAAATAAGACAAGTTACTTGAGATTAAATCTCTAGTCTAGTTTGTAACTTCTTGTGTGCTAGATTGTGTTTTGTAACTAGACCCTCTGATGATGATGACATGGTCATCGAAATGTACATAAGGGTTTAATCTCAAGTAACTTGTCTTATTTGTTATTTTTGATTATTTTTGTGGTATTGGGGTTCTTTTCAATATTTTTATTGTAATGTAAGGATCTGTTAATATTAATTTAATTATTGGTAAAAATATGTTTTCTTTTCCATAACCAGTGATAATTTCTAATTTAATACACTTGCCAAACATATCTAGTACGATAAGACGTACTCCATTAACTAAACCTGATCCCAACTTTATATGTCTAATTAGCCTTTAATGCTGTTAAAATAATTGTACTCGGCTGTTTTTCATATAATATTTGCACAGCTGTTTCTCAGCTGAAATATTTGAAAACCATACTCAGCTGTTTTTCAATGCAATGTATTTCTTACGGAGATTTTTGGTAACATTAAGTTCCTCAAAATCCTATAAATGTTGTAAATTGAGAAAAACATATACCCCCCCCCCCCCGCTCATTCCTGTCAATATCTTTAATTTCAGCCATATCCCAGCTCTGTACGACCTACCAAGCTCCCACAATTTTTCTCTCAAAATTCGGTTTACGAAATTATATATATGGATTCGGGGTTGCACAACACGAACGAGTTAAATAGCCTATATTGAGTTTACCGAGACAGAACACAATATAACAACATCTTATTTTACAGTCCGCTCGTAACTGAGGTAAGAGTTAAAAGAATATTCGCGTATATCAGTGAGAGTCATACACCATTTTCATAAAAGCACTTCTTACAACTGCGTCAGGTCAGTGTACTGCTTGCAAACAGAAGATATGTGATATTAATCTGTGACAGTAAATAGGGATAAAAGAATGATGTTAAATTTTTTTCTGTCTCAGAGTCAATGGTCATAGCTGCTTTAAAAGTTGTAGTGTCAATTATACCTAGTGAAGATGGTACAATTGCCCACAGTGTCAATCACGCGGACCTTTCTAAGAACAGCTGACACGTTAAATGTAGGCAATTATATTACGGTTACTTGCAAAGGTTTTTATTGTTATTATTTAAAACTGATTCACCTCACACTTTATCCAGGCTCAGGACTGGCTAAACTACGGTAAAGTGTCAGTTATTACGTCGTGTTTAAAATCACCCAAGAAGCCTCATCATGGTAAATATTTACAAGTTATTTATTTTTATTACTTTTTATTATTATTTATTATTTTTAAAATATTTTATTATACACAAGTATTTTTATTTACGCTACAACGTATTTACATAAGGCCAACATTCATTCAGGCTTGTACATGTAAGACAACGCCATCAGACATGATCTGATGTCGCCGCTCCTTTCATAATTACTAATCATTTTTACAATTACATCCTCCAACGTCTGGTATTTGGTTTTTCCTCTCTTTCTTGGAAGATTCATTTCAGTTCTCATAAACATGAGAGCTAAACATGATGCTTCTTCAAACAGACTAACGCGTTTCTAAGCTTCGGGTTTGATTTACTTAGATCAATTGTTTCATATCATTTCACAGCGTTAGTTGTCCGATGAAGTCTTTTGTGACAATCCAGCACGTGAATTGGAAATTCTTCATTATCAAACCAAATGCTAACGAAGTAATTGAAAAAGCCAAATAGTGTTGAGTTATTAAGAACCTGCGATTTTATCACCAACCAACCATCTGGTACTTCTTCTGGTTTTAGGAAAGCCAGAGATGGCCACATACAAATATGGAGGCGAAGTTCTTTATTTGATTTATATCCAAGCTCCTAAATCTTCCGCCATATACATTTTTCCATGTGAAAAACTGTCTTTTATTTCTGTTGAGGGAAACACTTCCTTGAAGGCAGATACTGCAGCAGTTTCAAAATCTACAGTCACTGTCTTATGAGTCCATTCTGGTACAGCCTTGGTAATTTCACTATACATATGTACTGTATATAGGAAGCCTTTTTTAATCAGGTAAAAGTGCAAATGCCACAGGAAATATGTTTGTTTCTTCGTCAGTGCTGCCGTATTCCGCATGTAAGGGGTTGGAATTTTCCGAGAAGGGCAATGACTGGTGCGCGCGATTGCCATATATTCGTAAAGATAGTGGGGAATTAGCTTAATTTAAAGGTATCCTAGCTAACGCCTAAATGTATGTGTTTTTAGCATAAAACGGCGTATTCAAGTTGACGAGAAAGATTCTGACTTAAATACACCTGTTTGCTTTGAGCCCACTCTGAAGAAACTAGAATGAGAGCCTTGTGACTTATGGTGACCGTATTCACAGTGTTCTAGTTTTAAAGAGTTTGATAAGAATTATATTGCTGATTTTGTCGTTCAATACGTTTCTAAGAATCCGTCGAAATGATATCAACTGCAAGCAACTGTGCCAGTTATTTTTAATAGATCAGCTGTTTTCAAAGTTGGCAAAAACAACGTTGAAGATCATCTAAAATATAATATTTATTTGCTAAAACATTAATTTCATGACTTACGCGAACTTGAAATTAATTTCTTTTTTAAACCCAGGATGATTTGTTGAACTTGGCGGCACCATTCTTCAATAATGTGGTCAAAGAACGTATGTGGTTTGTATTGGATTTCCTCATTTAGTCCATTTGTATTAAAGTATTCACTAATAGTAATTTTATACAAAGTAAACTATCGTGCACATTACAAATTGCATACACTCTTTTACCACATTATTAAGCACGAATTTAACAATCCACTTTTTTTTAGTATTTTGATCCACATCCTCAGCATATTCGGTTTTAATTGAAATAAATAAAACCACTACACCACAAATAACTTTTTTATTTATTTATCCCCTAATTTTCATTTCGATTGCATATCAATCATCCTCAGGGGAATTTACAAAACAAACTACCTTTAGTAGTTAAAATATAACAGAGAAAGCGTTACGCTGAGAATGTGGATCAAAATAGTATAAAAAAAAATATATTAGTCCCGGCAGTAAGTACATAAATAAAATTATCAATTTTAACAACGCATTCTAGCGGCCAACTTGACTACTGATGACGATCGTTTAGTATGGTCGAAAACGTTTGTCTCAGAAAGTTCTTTAAAAAACTTATTTAAATTATAGGATCGTATAAGTTGTGATATTACTAACATTCGAAGTGAAGGTTTTGTTGAATGTCATGGGCATTCAGTGGGGATATTGATTCAGTGGGATCAGTGGGATAATACTGAGTAAAATAATTTATTAGAAGCTGAACTATTATAAAATATTGAGGATTTTGAGACCGTTTCGAACAAAACTATTTCAACCGTGGGAAAATATAGTTAATAAAGCTTTACAAAAGATTACTTGTCTTGTTCAGCAATGGATAGACCTTTGCAGTGGCGCACTCAGAAAATAATTATGGGGGGGGGGCTGACCGGGAGACCCTGGGCCAACCAACGGAAAACTTTTTAAAAATTCGTAAGAATAACCGGTATTTTAAGGCATTACTTTAAGTTTATTTTAGCTATTTGAGTGCAAGTTTTGAGTAGGGACTATAGAAATGAATGATATAACCCAGCAGATAAAATAAGATTTTAGGTTTTATTTTGACAAAATCTTGTTATATCAGCTGTCTTATAAAACAAAATTGATTCTTCTTTTGGCCTTCTTCAGTATGGATAATACACTGTCTGTGTCAATTGGAATTTCCCTGTGGATATTAAGATTGGCTAAGCCATTTAGCCTACTATCAGACATCGTGTTTCTTAGGTATGTCTTGATTCTCCGAAGAGTGGAAAAGGAGCGCTCTGCTGTGCTGGTGGATACAGGTATAGTGATGAAAATCTTAAGTAGGATATGGATGTTTGGAAAGATTGTTTTATCACAAATATTTAGAAAATCAATTGCATTGACATGGTGTGCATTGTGTTGTTGGAGAAAAGCTTGCCAAACTTCCATTTCTGCCATCAACACGTTTAAGTTGTTGTTTTCCAAATCTTCTTCATAAACTTGTTTTTTCTTTTTTTTCCTTTTTTTCTTGAGGGGGCTACAGCCCTCTTAGCCCCCCCCGTGGGTGCGCACCTGGACCTTTGCGAGTTTCACATTTACTCGTTGCAAAGTGCAATGGGCTTGATGATAAACAGAATACAGTAGAACTCAAATTATCCGAACTCCGACTATCCATCGTTTTCAAATTTTCAGCAGAAAAAAAACTAAGATGGATAAATATTGCGATTTTCAAAATAATGATTGACCACATGTGCTATTGGCCTTTTCTCCGCGAAGCCTGAGCACACAGCCCAAACATTATTTGGATGCTGAGTCACCGCCTCAGTGCAGTACCAGAGGCCCGGCCCTGGTACCTTTCGCATCGGTCTGTTGTTTTATTTGTGAGAATCCACCATGGCTTCTAAAAGAAAACGAATCGTGTTACCGTCAGCGGATAAACTAATTATAGATCAATCTATTAAATGAGTTAAGGGTAAGCCGTAGGCTGTTATCCGTCGCCAAGAGTCACTTCATTTGGACTGGACCCTCTATTCCCAAAAAGCCTTCGTGCCTGGCCGATATCCCATTGTAATTTAGATATATGTCATTTTAGTGCTTTCTGTTTCTGGGTATGCCATATAGGTACGGTAGGCCTACATACTTTAGCAGGAGAAGTGTAAACAGGTAACCTAGGGGAATCTCGGCTCTCTCATCGCTTGGAACTATATCGTCTCTGAATTACCTGACGAGGTGTATTAAACCTTAGGAAGTTGTTCCGTCAAAGACTTTTTGCGAGGTCACTGGACCGAAAGCTTTTCAATAACCAGAAAGCTGAACCCGTGTACTGTTTCATCCGGCCACAATTAATTCTGAAACCAATGTAGTGCTCAAAGATTTGGTCGTTAAGTTGAGAATCGGATTGTCAATGTACACCAACCCCGTATTCCCGGCGTCCGGTCCTTAGTAAATATCACGATTGTGTGGACATCGTGTATTTATAACGTAACTGGATCAAATCAACCAGAGTATAGGTGATACGGAAAAGTGTGCTTTATGAAAGCTTTTATCTCAACCTTATAGTTCTAGAAAAGCGGCCAAATCAATAGTATCTGGGCAGAGCTCTATACTCGTCCGGAGTGGGCCAATAAAAGTTCAGCTTCTACAGTAAAGGTCTTTGATTCATACATATTTATATCACTAGATGAGATCAAACTGTTCGGCAAACATACTAGTAATTAATAATAATAGACCTAGCCTATGTTTTGTGTATCTTCACCTAATAAATCTACAAGTTAGGTCGCGACATACGTAACTAGGACAAATCATCGAATCTGACTAGTAATTAGTAAATATTAACAACAGTAGTTAAATGGGCGGTAAATATTGAAAGACTCTCAGCAGGTGTATATTAGCTTTATGTAGCCCTACCGTCAATGTTTTTAAAATTTACTTTATGTGTTCATTTGATTTAAGACAACCTACGGATATCAAATCCCCACACACTAAAATCCTATTGTAAAACGTCATACTCCAGGACGTACAACGTGTAATTAAAACCAGGGCCCAATCCAGTAAAAAGGTATCAGGAGGTTAGTGCCCGTTGATACTTTGAAAGAACAAATTAAAACGATTTTTAAGTACAAATAATAAGGAGCTGGGACCGAGCATTGGCTATGACCCTGTCAACCTCTCCTGCCCTGAAAAAGACGATTTTTTTGTTATTGTTTATCAATTTAGACGCAACAAAAATAGGATGAATTCTTCTAATTTGTTCTAATTGATTAAAATTAGGTAGGGCACTGAAAATTGTCAGGTTTCTTAGGTTTTGAAATGCTTTTGTTATTAAAGTATATTAAGTCTTGAACTGAAAGTTTTCTTTGTGCTTGTTAACGTTTGAGTGGGAAAAATACCTAATGATCTTTATGTCTTTACTAATAGTCTACGTCTGCAAAAACGATTATTTTTGAAATTTTGAACAAGTTTAAATAACTGGTAGGAGAATGCGTATAGTGTAAGGATTTACTTTCCCCGTATAAATATTTCACAATGGGTCCACACAAGTTGTTTTCACCTTTCACTCAGGCTTTCCATTGAAACAATAGACGCGTTTCTGGAGTAGATTATCCATTCCACACTTATTTGAATAGGTGATTAGCTGTATTTATTTACATCATTATATTTACATTCATGACAGAGAAAAAAATAAAAAGATTTCTATTTTTCAATAATTAGTTTAGGGTAATGTCAAGACTCTAATCCAGTTAGGACTATTCACATAGGCTACATTGATACTGTTTGTTGCATTTTTTCAAATATCATTAGTCATCAACTATGAGAAACATTTTTATCCTTCACAATGACTGAGATTACTCGAATTTGTTTCATATAGGCCTATGTTACTCAAAAATACATTCTAAAGAAGAAAAAAGTCATTTTAAGTGTTTCAAACCATAAACCGTGGTTAAAATTTGAACAAAAATAAAAAATAACCTTAATATTCCAACACAAATTAAACTGTGTAAAGTAAATGTTATGTTACTCAATAGAATAGAATAAATATTCACATAAAAGAAACAGGACACAAATACACAGATATCTACCATAACCTAGAAATCCTACACATCAACAAAAAAGGACCACATCTCAACACACTAGAACAATATGAAATTTACAGACACACAAAAACACAAAGTACAAACTTATTAAACGAATAAACACAATACAAGTCACATACTCTTTGATACTATCTACCTTTACTATCTGCTATGAAAACCTACCTTTAAAACTGTCACCGCTTGACTCGACAACTCCAAGCAGAAGACACTGATGAAGATCGGCACATAGCAATCGAAAACGTTCTGTCTCAGCAAGTTTTAACAAATTTACAAAATTTAAAGTTTGGATAATCATAAAATATTATTTAAGTGATTAAAAATATTCCTATTATAAAACATACATGTTTTATGTTTAGCATACAAGGTTTTATTTCCAAAAGGAAAATTAATATATGTTTTAGCCACTATTTAAAATTAGTAGTTAAACTGCCAATTAAATTCAGTTGTTTCTTCTTTAGACACGATTCCTTTTTAGATATCCATAATTTGATTCCCCTTATTCACCAAGAAATAGGAAATAACTTGAAGCATGGAGTATCTTGGAGAAATAATAGTGTTACACAAAAGAAACATTATCTTTCTTGTTACACTCCATCTAAAAGACATCAGACTGAACAATGATCTTCACTATCCATTAGGAGAAACCATTAGGAAGTCCCCATGTCTACATTCTTGTCTGCAGTGGTGAGCGTTGGGATGAAGCTAATGAACCACGGTTTTGTTTGAAGACTACAATTAATTATTATATTTATTTTGTATGTACAATTGCTAGCTATACCATCGATGGCCCTCAAAATTGGCCCGTCCACTATAAACACAACAAGGATTGATCTCCTTGAGACTGTAATGCTGAAAGGAGATGTACAGGGTAAGAGGGCTGAGAGGAGGCCAAATAAACAAGTGAGGGATGGAGCTAGCTTCTGTTGGCGTGTTGACTGAGATATACAGTGAACTCATCACATTATTATATGTGTTATAATTTTACAATGTTTGTCACTTTTTTTCTTCAACCTTTACAAATACAAGTGTTCAGCTGGACTACTTTACTTACTTTTCATAATATATAACATAAATATGAATTGTTATCATATAAGTGTGGTTATAAAAACCATGTAACCCCCTCCCCCCTATTCCCCTTTTACCTGCTTCATTGCTGTGACCAATACTTAATAAATACTCGTATACCATTGCAGGTCATTGCTTGTCTGTAAACACACTCTAAGCTTCAGTCAGAAATATGGGAAACAAACCAAAGTTATCTTTGTATTGCAAACAAAATAATCAGGGCCTACAAAATTTACTATCTTTCACAGACTGGTACTAAAAAAACTCAAATAGCAAACACCCATAATGGATTAATTTTTGAGAGAAGATCACTCCAGCAAACGTAAACATGTTGATTCAGATAATCTGACATTTTTGTTTCCTTGCAACAGAGTAACATTCTTGTACATAGTAAACTTAGAACCAATGTTCTTGATATAACAATATCAAAACCACTAACAATCACTGAGCACTGACTTCAATTAGTGCCTTCAACTCAGATCACAATTCAGTCTTCATGAACCAGTTTCTTCCTTTATTTGGAGCTTTCTTTTTCCTGCTACTCCAAGATAATTCAATGAGAAACTACAAAATTCTCTACAATCATAGACACTAGAAATTCATGCTGTAGAAGATTTAAACACACAAATTAAGCTTCTCTATACCTGCATAATAACAACAATAAATTTTATTCATACCAAATAACTCAATGTTCTAGACTGTCCCTTTATATCCTGGCAGGTTAAAAAAATGAAAGAAAACCATGGCAGACCTTGCTATTAGCTATGTGATTGTACAGTCCACTTGAAAAGGAATGTTGTATCACAAAAAGCAACGAAACTTTTAAAAGCCAATGCATGAGAAAATTTAATCAAGAAACTATTGGTCATCAACTCTTCTGAATATAGAAAATACCATACAACCTTGATATAGACAAGAAATGTTAGAATATCAAGCTAGACATTTGAATGGAATACAGGTGGGGCCGCGGCGGTCGGAGTGGGAGTGACTAGTTCTGTAGATTATAAATAAGGTATTTTTCTAGCGTAAATCAGTCTTTGTATGTTATCCCTCTGAGGATGGTTACTTTGTAACTGAAATTTACATAAGGGTAAAATAAAGAAAGTTTGTGGTTAAGAGGTTTTTGTGTATTTATTATTAAATTCAACCACAGTATATTCCTAATAAATAGTAACATTTGAATGGAGAATAAGAACTGTGCATTCGGCAACGGAAAGCAACCTAAATAAATTTCACATGAGTTATTCACCAATATATAAGATGTGTAATTTAATGAGGAGTACCATTGAGCATACTCTATTAAATTATGCTGTGGACCTTGCGAAGAAAAACTTTGATGTAAAGAATTGCTGAAAGAACTATCACTGTCAGAAAAAACCTTCAATCCTCTTTTCTCTAGGATCTGGCACAGAGAGTTTATAAGAGAAATTACAAGATAGGAGTTTTGAGGCTGGAAACTTTCTGAGAAGAAGAGACCCCACATCCACCAATCACTACGTGACAGATGCACCTATTGATACATATTGTAGGTGAATTAAATACCTACTTATAAACTTGCCTACAAATGAGTTGAAATTTTTCTACACAAAAACAATGATTCAGTTTGATAATTTCAAAGTGTTCCACTTTTAAGACTATTCTCTCTCAGGATCTAAGAGCATGGTTCACTTACCAGACAAGAAAGTTGAGCTGTTTTAATAATCCTGGGGCAAACATTTCCCCCATCCTGGTATACTTGACCTCCAGCACTTAAAGAAATTGTCAGTTGGTTTCTCATGCACTGTATTAAAAATCACTGATGTTAGTGACAACTTCTGCACTACATCAGACGAGTTTAGCATTAAAAATGTTTTCAGTTTCCCCCAAATGTTTTTCAAAATTCAGGGGCTGTGACAGCTATTGAGTTTTTTTTAGATGTTATAGCTATATAGAAGGCAAGAATATCATTATTCTGGTCATGTGCAATACTGTCATCTAACCACTTTTAGCTAGTTTGGTTTATAACACTGACATTCATAAAAAATTCACATTAATTTTCTAATACTAAAAAAAAACATTTGTCTTTAAAATTAGATTACAACTGTTGAACATTTATCATTATAGATATCTTACGTTGCGTTACTTTTTGATCTGGATGAAAAAATTGTATAACTCATCACAGCCAAGTTTGACCATTTCAAAAATTGTACTTTAGTTGTTACATTTAGTCATTTTTTCACAAATAAATAATCTATTCTAGGTTTTAATGATATATTTTTGTTACAGTCTCAAATCCTGGAAAGAGTAAAACCTGATCGTGTCACTATTACAAAACCTGAGGAGGACAGGCGTAGGCGTACAATTATTGTGGAGAAAAAAAATGGCACTTACGGCTTTACTCTGCAGGTATCACAATATTTTTTTACCAAACATTCAAGTTTTTTATCAATTCATACTATAAAAACGTGTGGAAATTTAATAGCATTTCAATTTTGTAAAGTTTCTCAAAACCATACACCACAAAAAAAAGTATTAATAAACAAATTGATTTCAGATTTTTCAGCAAATTGTTTAATTTGAATTCCCTCAATCTAAATATCTTAATTAGTTTTTTCTCTTTAATTTTATCTCAACTTATGCAAACAAAATCTCTCAAACCTATCTGAAAGTTGTCAGATATTCTTCACAACTATTATTCTTCATGCAACAAAAAATGATTTGCATGAAGTCTAAACAATCTTCCACATCTTGTTAAAATCTTATATTTATTTGTTCCAGAATTAATTTAAATCAGATATTAGCAATGACCAATGAAAATGATCAATTCTTCAAAATTTATTTTCACATATATTTATATGAACTGCAGTAAAATATAATAACTTGAATCAGAATGTTAAATCTAAAAAATAACTGAACTTCACCATTATTTCACTTTATTGCCAGGATCTTTCACTTATCACTTCAAAATCATAACTCTTGAGAATAATAAGTATTTACTTGAAATTTTAAAATATGTGTCTTAAGAGTTAGTGCCAGATGTTTATTTCAATGTTTTGTAGACAATTATTTTTAATAAATGTAAAGGTTGTTTGCTTTAAAATAAAAAAGAGTAATTGGTATGAAAACTATTAGCCTATATTTTACAAAATAGCCTGAGATAATATCAAATATTAACTTTAAACAATAGAAAATAAGATGTTATATTAAGTATATTTATAATTCGTAAGATTATTTTGAAAATCTCTAGACCTTTGTCTTCAAATTTCTGTCTTTATTTTGCCTTTAATTGCCTACCGCTTGTTCCTAACTGGAAATTCTTATGTGAAAGAAAATTAAAGTGTTAGGAAATTCACCCTTACAACAAAAATCTCTACACAAAAACACATGTTAAAAATTTACAAAACAAAGAACAACAATAAGAAACACACTTTTGCACAATACATCAAACCATCCACTTTAATTTAAATACTGTTTCTAGAAATAATAAAAGAACCAATGTCCACCAATAACACCAACAAAGTACTATATATAATAAAATATCTAACAAATAGAAATGTATAGGATGGCACACTAACCACTAATCACGGCACCAAATACAAAACAAAAATAAAAATGAGTAGACTAAAGAAATCCATCACACTCAGAAAAATAAGCAAATCTTTGAATCGAATAGCCCAAAAATCCCAAAACATAGATTTCAAGATATTAATTAAAACAAATACCAATCTTTATATTAACATATTTCAGCAAAAACATGAAAGAAAAACACTAAATGCCAGATATATATATATATATAAACCAAACTGTAATAGCTATAATAAATTCTATATTGCACAGGTTGCAGTTTTCAACATTTTTAATTACTTAAAAAACAATACTGATTTATCTTTTGCTAACCAACCAATAAAAACATATGTCACAGTTGCACAAATATCAACAACAATCTAGAAATTTTCCACATCAAGAATAAAGAACCATAATTCAACACACTAGATCAATATTAAATTAAAAACATACTATAATACAAACATATTCAAGTGAACAAACTTAATACAAGTTACACAGACATTTTAGCATCGTTTTTATCTGACACCACTCAAATCAACAACAAGGCATCCTAGTGGCCAATCCAGAAACTGATGATGATTCTGTAGCCTTTTTTTTTTAATTGACTTATAACTTCATTAAAGTCATAGTATTAAAAAGTTTCAATGTAAAACATTTATTATATATAAAGTAAAGCACACTCTCTAACAACCATGCACTTGGTAAATTATCACTTAAATCCATATCCCTTATAATTTTTTTGCAAAATATTATTTTCACAAGAAAACTTTTTTTATTATAATTTTCACTATTTACTACTATAATAAATAAATCATGAAATTAGCATTATTATATTTGACCAATATAATATTTTTTTGTGTTGAGAAAACTTTACAATATCTTCAACTAGTGGTAACTATGATTATTTTCCCTGGTTGGGTCAACCAACTTAAATTTAATTTACAACTTTCTTGAAGTAATTTTATTCAATCAAATGTTAAAACATAAATCATAAAAGTAATAAAGTGGAATTAGTTTTAAATACTGGGTATTGAATATCCTTATAACTTTATAAGCTTTAGGGCTGAAGACGGACAATAGCCTATAAGGTAATTTATTGTTTTATTTTTAGAGTAGTTGGCTAATCTGTTTATAGTTAAAAGATAAATTAAACACAGGTGTGTTTTTTAGTTAGGTGTGTTAGTGTTTTAACACAAATAAATTGTTAACACTTTGGATGGTGTTATACAAATTATCAGTGTCTCATTACAATAGAAAACATTTAACAAATAAAAAACTCTTCATTTTTAAGCAAAGTTAACAATCCAAAAGCATCCCTTGCAGAGTAGTCTTATCGCAGTCACCTTCATTTTTTTAGTATAAAAACTTGCGATTATTCTGCTTGTTAAATCTCTAATGCTGTCAGCAACTTGTAATTGGAAGTTCATCGTGTTTGAGAAGCAGTTAGTAATATTTCATTACAAATTAAATGTAATAAATAGCTTTGTTTTGGGTATAAAAGATGTAAACAAAACCCCTAATGTTGACAAAAAACTAACTGAGTATATGCTTTTTGAGCAAGCACTTTTAATAACTAAAATTATTTGATGACTTGTAGGTGTACATATTTAGTATTCAGCAATGTAGATATAAACAAATTATGAACACATTCCTGATGATTATTGTAAGTCTGAGCAATAAGTATCTCACCAAACATTAACAGCTTTTATAATTTCATAAAGTCCAATAACTGTGTTATCTACAAAGGTAACAAATCTGAGTACTGAATAAACCAATAGAAACATGCTTTGACAAAATGTAAAATAATTACAAATCAGCTCACACTGGATTTATCAGTTATTTCATTAGCTTGAATAGAAACAAAATCTGCATTATTTATCTAATTTTTTTCACTATCCACATACACATACATATAATATAAAGGTTCATTTTCTATTAAATAAAATGTGTGTTTGAAGATTGGGAAACTTCTAAGATGATTTTTAACTACAGTACTAACCCAGGCATCAGTCGTGCTATGAGAAATCACACCATTGGTCCTGTATTAGGTTCAAATTAACATAAGTCATTTACGCTTGATTCCATTTTATACGATACGTTTTAGCAATTCCAATCATCAAAGACGGCTTAAGATTTTTAAACAAGGTAATAAAAACTATTAATTGGAAATATAATATTATAATTAATTAAGGGTTTTGCTAAAATAAATCACTTGTAAGAAAACTAGTAATACATATACTAAACAATAGATTTTGAATCATACCCTTGAATATTTTTCTGGTATATGCTATCAATGTTACAGTTTTCTAGTATATTTACTCATCTGTGTCCATTTGTAAAATTTTTATTCACCACAAATCACTGTGACTATAGCAGTATGCTTCTTGCATACTGTGTTGCCGCATTTGTTGCAGCACGTCTGGTTGAATCGTTTTTTTTTCACAAGAAAGTACTTACAGCGAACTTTCTCATCGGCAGTTCTCACTTGATGAGTAGTTGATTCAATTCAAGTGATGCCTTTTATCTTCGGTTTCAAGGGTATTGTTAGACTGTTGATATTTGCTCGACTCAATAGTGTGGAGCTACTAACTACGTCCCACGTCCCTAGTTGAGTAATAAAAGTTCTTCTGCTCAATATAATATCAGTGTTTGAGCGGAAGATTTTTTAGCATTAGTTATGCCTACATTCAACAATCCACAGAACACAGTTGAAGGTCAACAGTTACCAAATTAAACAATGATTGGATGCAGTATTTCCTCTGTTTCCACATATACCTCAAACATAACAGTTTTATTTAAAAAATACTAAAATTGTTAGATTCAACCTAACACCAGGACCAATCCCGGGCTAAGATTACCTATCATGGACAATAAATATAAGAACCTATTACAATTAAATGAAAAATCTGTCTTGTATGACTCATTAATGAAAGTTCATGAATACTACAAAACTTTAAGCAGTCTATCACTCTAGCAAATATGTGTCAGCTGTATCACATACTTGTTCTTTGTATTTGTAGATTGAACTAACAGCAGAGTCAATTTGTATTCTAATATTTATTGCTCGAATAATAAAATTCAAGAAGTTTTGAATTTTAATGGATTTTTAAAATGAGAAACTCTTTGCATTTGAAAAAAAAACATTATTTAAAGTCAAAAAATATTTAAAATCACTATAACTAACTTTTATCTACACAAGTTCACTCTCACTATTGAAGAGTATATAATAAAAACAAAGCAAGCTTACCTTTCCCACAGTAATAGTTAACCAAAACATTTTTTGTGGACCAATTCCAGCAATGTTTTTCCTTGTCATCTGAACCAAAACATTTTTTTTAGAACAAACAATAAATATTTGTTAATTTTTGTAAATTTTAGTTAATACAGCAGTAACCCATTAACTACTAACATTAATTTATAGAACAGAATTTTTATTATATTATCCAATAACTTCATGTGGATTAACTATTACTAAACATTATAATGTTATAATAAGTAAAACAACAAAAACATTATTATTGTATTACTATTATTAATATTAAAACACACAACCACAAAATTAAAGTACCTCATAACACAATGATAGTTTACATGCCAAATGCAAAGGGATGTCCGCTGATAGGCCCATTAAAACAGGTCTAATCGTGGTGTTTATTGTTATTTGTTATAATATAAATTGTACTGTTGTAATATAAATTGAAAACGATACAAGAAATTTATTTTAATTCTATGCAAAACAGCAAATGTAGGCTCCATATTTAAGAGCTGAATTATTGAGAGACATTATTAAAAGATCTCTGGAATGGAATTTGAAAATTTCTCCATAATATAGAGGGTTCTGTAAAATATAGAGGTCCATTATTAGAGATTTTATCTGTATTAATATTTTTACGTTGTCCTATTAATAAATATTTAAAATAAAAAAGTAACTAAAATAATTAATATTTAAACATTTTGCCTCAAGTTTTGACACTTTTTTTACAAACAGTAGTTTAATAATCAGTTTCAAAAACAAAAAAGATATATCGAAATCTTGTTGATATTCATGGCGAGCTGGTTGTTAATTACTTATTACACATTGATATTAGTTCTGAAGAAAGTCGTAAGACAAAAACGTTTCCTTCAAGTGTAAGTTAACAATTTAACAACCTTTAGTTAACAAAAAGTCTGGTCGCAAGTAATATCGAAGTGTAATAAGAATAAGATAACATAATCTCTTTTAAAATTCATGGTCCTAATTTTAGCTTTACTGTTCTAGAGTTATGGAATACACTACAAGAAGGAACAAGAGATAGAAATGATCACTTATGTAGATTATGTTGACTATGATGGTCCTGCTTATAGAGCTGGTATGCGAGAGGGTAAGTAACATAAGCTGTAAAAGAAGTTAGTATTTCATTTATTCATCTTAGAGATTAGCAAAATAACTAAACCCACTTGTGATGCAGATTTTTTACACATTATAATAATAAATAAATAACAATATCCCTTGCTACAAATATTTAAACACCCTTGATGTACATTTCGCCAACATAGTTAGCAACATCAGAAGGTTACAAACATGAGAATGTTTGTAACCTTCTAATGATGCTAACTGTGTTGGCGAAATGTACATCAAGGGTGCTTAAATATTTGTAGCAAGGGTTATTGTTATTTATTTATCATAATTACGCTACTATGATCTGTATAAAATTTTACATTATAGTAAGAAAAATAAGAACAGAAAATTGTAGATATAATTTCTTTTAAAAATATAAATATTTATATTTGTTGATTCCATCTTCACGTGAGCTACTAGTTTTCACTAAACAATTATAAATATTTATAAACTTGCCTATAGTAGCACTTACTTATATTTGTTGATTCCATCTTCACGTGAGCTACTAGTTTTCACTAAACAATTATAAATATTTATAAACTTGCCTATAGTAGCACTTACTTATATTTGTTGCTACTATAGGCAAGTTTATAAATATTTATAATTGTTTAGTATAAATATTTATCAAAAAATTAATTTTATTTTATTTCTTTCCCTCTTTATTTTAGCTACTATTTATGCACTTTTACTCTTTAAAAATATACATTTTCCTAAAAGCAACTTTACATGTAAAGCGCGTATATAATGAGGCTCATCTCATGAAACAGTCTACCTTGCACAACCAAATAAGTACCAATAGGTCCTACTTTTAGAGAATTTTATACTTTTAAAAAAGCTAGTTTTGTATTATTTTATTCTATCTTCAACTTGAGCTACATAAATAAAACATCAAATTCACCAGTTCCACATAAACTAAATAAAAGTAACTGACACCACACTACTAAACAGTAAGAAATATACAACCTTTCAAGCTACATCCAACCTACAAACTCAATACAAAGGAGAGAAATACTTCCTCTCTTCTCAAAGTCTAAAGGGGTGCTGTTATCACCATGATGGTGGGTTCTACTTTCTTGCTACCACTCCCTCTCCCTAAATTACTCACCAACCAACAAATTAGTAATATCTATTCTTCAACTTAGCGACTGTGTTGTCACACCCCCTCTCCTGAACTTCTCAATTTCTACACAATTCTAAACCTGTATCTTTAAATAATGAACTTGCATATTTCCTAAACTGTTAGAATAATTAAAATTTTGCAATATGTATGTTAATTATGAATTTGTCTGCTCATTACAGTAAAATGTCAACAGTCTTTATTGTGATTGATTGATGATTTTTTCTCTTTGCTGATTGTGTCCTTTCAACTCTTTGCTTCTACTCAAATAATAAATTTTACTTAAATTTTCTTTGAATGGTTGTACTTTACAATGTTTCATTTTTTTAAATTCTTTATTAATTAAATTACTCCCCTATTTGATTGTAATTATTACTAAAATTTCAAACTAGTAATTTTGAGTTATTGGCAATTTTTTTATGGCACAAATATTTTCTAAGGTCTGCCTACTTAACACAAGTATATGTGTGATAGAAGTCTTTGCAATTGTTAGGGGAAACTCAAACAAGAGACATGTAACTCTTTACCATAAAAATGTGAGTTTTCGTACACCTGTTTAAACAATGGAATATTTTTAATTAAACTGATGTGCCATCCACTATATATCTCTGATTTATCAACCAATGACTTTTTTGTTTCTGAATATCAAAAAAGTGATTTTACGTAGTCAACTATTTTTTGACTGCATTTAAAACGCACGCAACAAAGTTGCAGTTTTGGAGTGGAAAAAGTGCTTACAAAATTGGTTTAAACATTTGCAAGTGTATATTCATCTCTTGAATTTTATAATCCATTATGTTCGGTGAAACAATAAGTAACTTTACATTAGTTTATGACTATCCGAACATTAATTTGTTTGTAAATTTGTAAAAACTTACTGAGACATAAAGTTTTCAATCAGTCATGGTGATCTTCATCAGTGTTTTGTATATTCATGGAGAGTATTTTTAAAAACAATAAAACCAATTTTGTTATGAATATTCGCTTTTTCGTAGTTACTCTAAATATATAAATAGCAATCCCTGTACAAGCTCCCATGAAAAATGTTTAAAATATATTAAAAAAATTTAAGATATATTCTATTTTTTTTTTAATGGAAAACATAATTCATATAGAGACTGTACTTAAACTTGAATAATGTTTCTCAAATTTTTTTATTCCTATGTTTTAAGTACATAGTAATGTATTTTAATTACATATTATGGGGAATGTTCAATTAATATTAAAACTAAATTGAAAATCTATCATCATCCAATTTTAAAATTAACAGTTGTTAGGCTTAGGTTAACCATATATAAATGAAAATGTTTAAAGATTTTCTGATTTATACTAGCCCAAGCACATAAAACTCTACTAATACCATATTCCCATATTCCTACTCACAGCTAGAATCACAAGAAAGATACTGCACATCTATGAGGATCTACCAAAGTCTCTCATTTTCTGCCTGATTGATTGACCATTGTTAGTGGCTAAATGAATAGCATACTATACATTTGAAAAATGTAGTTGCCACAGACTTAGAATTTGTCCAATAACAAGCTTTTACTCTACATATTTTGATATTTTCACATTTTCTTAGAATTATTAAAAATGTGTGCAAATTTTAATGATTCCTATTTCCCATTAATTAAACACCCCAACACTACTTGGTTTTGTTTCTCATTAGCACACATAATATGTTCAAAACTGAAACACTAGTAATGGGTTATTAAACCACTTATAATATTATATTATTATTGTAATATACTGAAACAGTTTTCTTTGTAGGTGATGTTATTCTATCCATCAACGGACATGATATGGAGAAGACTGACCACAAGACTTTAGTTAATTTTATAAAGAAATGTGATTCAAGGATGAGAATGGTTGTTTTATTTGAAGACTGTGTCAGAAAGGTATATGTAGCATACAAATGATATCATTAACCAAACAAAATTTTGAACCATGGGGTTAGCTCTGGTAACAAATGCTCTTAGAAATATTTTGTATTCTGTAAAGTATCCATTAACCTAGTTTACAACACTCATTCCTAGAACACATTGTAATTATTGTCCACTCAACCTTTTCTTTAATATCCTTCTGATTACAATTTAGGTTTAATTGTCTAGTTAGGTTAATTTATCTAATTTGTCATGATCGTTAATGTTGAACTAAAGATAGAAATATTTTACATAAGTGAATGGTCAATGTTCAACAAAGTACTGGGGAGTCCAAGACAGCATTCTATGGAATAAAGTAATTGTTTATAAATAAAGCTATTATTGAGACTCACAAATAATTCTAATTTTTGGATTAAAATAACAGACACAATTACAAAAGAGAAAGAAATTGTAAGATTACAATGCCATCTGAGTCAAGTGTAGTTATTGCTTTGATATACATAGACGATGTTTTAAAGATGTAGGATATTTATGCAACTGATGGTTTTGAGACTCAATTTTGTCCTTTGGTCATGCTAAGAAATAGATTGCAGTTTCTATTGAAAGTTACAGTTTTGACAATGTAAATTCTATGCTACAAAGAAAAAATCTCAATAGACTGGCAATAAGACATTTTTTTGAACAGTTTTTTGACAAAACTAGGGATAAGTGAGTTTGTAACAATTGATGAAATGCTAGAATTTTAGAATTTCCTCTTAGTGACATCTTGAAAAAAAAGCCTGCCAAATATGGCATAAAGATATAATTCAATTGCCTGTGCAAATATATTTCACATCAGTAATATAGAAATCTATGCAGGCAAACAACTAGATGGACAATTTGTTGTTGATGACTAACTAAAAATGTAGTTGAGTATCTAGTACATGCAATTATTAGAAGAGGAGTAATGTTACAGTTGACAATTGGTGGTTTTGCTTCATACCCTCATCTTTTGCTAACCTTTTGACCAATTAGTCTTACCTTAGTAGCCAAGTAGGCATGCTGAGGAGAAACAAAATGGAGATTACTCCTTACTTTCTAGAAAAAAAAGAGAATGGTTGGAAGTTATTTTTTTTACTTTAAAACAGATATGTACAATTGTGTAAAACCAAGTGAGAAAAATAGAATAAAAATTGGGTTCTTTTGTCATCTATGCATGTTGATGATACAGAGCTTATGTATATTGAATTGATAGAGAAATAACACTCTTTTATTGTTCTAGTAATAGAGGGGTTGATGTAGTTGACAAATATAAACAAACCTAAACTGTCCTAAGAATGACGTATACAAGTAGATGGTAATAAGGTCTTTGTTTCTCCAAATTTGATATTGAAGGTCTGAGTTTTTTTATATATTATTGAGGAAAAATATAAATTGAGAAAAAATATGAGCCCGAGAAATATTTCTTAAATCACTAGGTAAAGATTTGTGCAAAGTCCACATGCATATACTTCAAGACTTGAAATTGGAAACACCTCATCATGAATTACAACAAGAATTTGACAGGTGTTAGGAGCTGCTGATGATGTTTTCTGTGTCTAGAGGCAAAGCAGAGCCTCAAAGGCAAGATGTCACTAGCGCATTTATTCCATGTGCAGAGAACATAGAGCTCACTGAGTGTATGAACTCTGTGCTATAGACAAGGAGAACATGGACATATCTGAGAGTAATTTTGTGCGCAGCACATGTAAGCAGTATTTTCTAAATAAGTGATATACTATATCATACCAAGATGATATAATAATTTACGATTTAATTTGTATGTTTGTTTTTATAACTACAGTAGAACAAAAGCAACTGACCACAACTGTGTCTCAACAAACACTAAACTGAACGCCCAGTGACGACAATGTAGCGAGGGTAGTTTATGACCTGCCCGGAGATCCTAGGTCAACATGGATCTCAAGGATCATCAGATGCCAAGATATCAACAGCTTTCTATTTGTTTAATTATATTGAAAAGTCAGCCATTTTACTAATAATAAAATTCAGTAATTAGTTTGCTGTAAATTGAAGTTCTTGCTTATAAAAAAAAAATTATTTCTTGTTTCTAAAAAACAATTGAAAATAATTGTTTAAAGAATATATATAAAATTTTATATTTGTAAATAATAATTTTTTAATTTATTAATACAGTATTGTTATTTCATATAAATTTTATTTTGCAGGTAGAACTTCATATGAGATATATCCAGCTGCAAAGAATGCTACAAACCAAAATGGTAGAACTAGAGAGATTATGTCTGAGAGAAAGAGAGCTGCTTCAAGGTAAATGGAAGACTCATAGTTTACCAGCTCGTAAGAAATCTGCAGGATCAAAAACATCTGATGCAATGACTCCTACACAATCAGAAAATGGTAATCTTATTTAATTTCCCATACATACTAAAAGGTAGTCGTATTGATTTCTGTTAATGAATCAATTTGTATTTATGTTATCAAAGCTCATTACAATTTCTATAGATAAACTCTTGCTTCTAATTTGTTCATTGATTAAATTCTTATAAATAACTAAGAAATTATTAAGATGTGAACTTGGAACATAAAAATATTCTGTAATAAATATACTTTAAAAAAATAGAGTAATAAATGTGTAAAGAAGAAAAATTAAAAGACAAAGAGAAGAAAAGACAAAAACTTACATCAATATCTAACAATTTTGATAATATTCTATGGATACATGTGTATTTTTAACCTTGTAACATGGATGCTAAGATAAGCTTAATTTTTTCCAAATATAGTATTGGAGCAGATATTAAAAAAATATATAAAAAAAAAATCAAACCAAAAATGTATATGGTCTTTTAAAAATAATTCTTAAACTAATATTGCTACCTATTTTTTTACATTTTTAAAGTTTCTTGGGATGTTTAATTTTAGATGAAATAAGTTACTGTCGCCCAACAGTTTCGACTGAAGATGTTGCTAAACCCCAGCCTCAACCTCATAGTTCGATGTACCCCCCACAGCCACATTTTCTTTTGGCTTACCAATACCAATACATAGACTCCCATGGTAGGACATACTTCTTACAACCTGCCTCTCATAATAATAGTGGAGAATACATTGTATCCTCATGGCAAAGGTATGTTGATAAAATATTTAAGCTTTCATTTTATTGTAATCCTAATAGCACCTCAAAATAATATTGTTGGGTTTAGAAGTTATATTTAATAAATTTTTCATGTGTTCACTAGTATTACAAAATTTATGGATATAAGAAACATTTTCTGTAGTAAATATTTATAGTACTTTATGAAACATATGTCCATGCACATACACTTATACACACACATGTATATAATTTGAGGTTCGTAGAGAATTTTGTAAATTGTTCATGGTTTTCATTTGTCTTACATATGAAACAAGGATAACCAGATTCTATCTAATCTATGTGTATATATATATATATATATATATATATATATATATATATATTAGGGATGGGCCGATTCCTAAAATTTTCGATTCCGATTCCGATTCTAAAATATTCCGTTCGATTCTCGATTCTTTAGTCGATTCTCGATTCTTTCAAGTTATATTAGCTTACATTCTAGTTCTCTAATAATTAATTTAGTTAACATCTTGGTCATATGGCAAAACCTTTTAAAAGTTCTGTTTTAATGTAATAGGCTACACAAAACTTTCAACCTTGATTTATCAATAGGAGTATTTTTAAACATAAAAACATATCAGAATAAAGTAATGACTTATTTTAAAGTTAAAAATGTGAACTTTACTTATTTTATGATGTTTGAAAAAATTCCTAAGCTTATTTACATTGTCTCCCAAACAAAACAAAAATTAAAAACAAACGAACAACATAAAAAGTAAAAAATTAATACAAACAGGATAGTTTTTAATATTTAAAAATCTGGCAGGTAATGTACATTTCTGTTCAAAAACAAAAGCATTTGAACACGTTGTGGGTCAAGCTAGTTTCATCGCTAGTCTCATATAGCTCCTGAAGTTGAGAAAGGTTTTTCAGAAAACACTGTCGCGAGTAGGCAGACAGGTATTTTATTGCCATTGCATTTAAATGAGGGTATTTGGCACTTTGTACTGCCAAATACTTCCCAACATTACAACCTGGACTGGCTAATGGTTCCCCCAGATAGTTGTTTACTTCTTCTTCTACTGTCAATTCCCCTGGGGTACCTTCTTCCCCAACATTCTGGATTAGTGGGGCATACCTTCTCCACATCTGGTGGGACCTTTTTTTCTGCAGGTGTCTGGAACAAGTGCAACTGATTCAGGCCTATTTTGTATTTATTACTCAATCCCAGTTGATTTTGAACCGACTATCACTTGTAGGTCCTGTGTCTGAGGATAAAGTTTCTTCAAGTATAGATTTTTTTGTTGATAAATTTGGGCAAAATGAATGATGTTTAAGTGCTTTTTCATATTTGGTATATTATGTGGTTTTCCACCGTCAGTTTCTGTTAACCGTCATCGAATTGACGCGAGGGCCAGTACCCTGAACCGAATACCGCCAGGCCTCTTGAAGCTTTATGTTTATTAGTACTACTCAGCTGGTGTTGCCACTTTTGGAAAAATTAAGGCACAGTATTTAACAACAAGCTTCAAACTACTTACAGATGTATTTACGATGGTTTTTGTTTGATAGATAAACGCCGACGGGATTAAAAACATGATGTTATTCTAAGAGCTTTTTTACGGGCCGACACACATATTTGTTATAACGTATTGTAATGATTTTCACTACTGCTTTCAAAATTTCACAAAACCTTAAAAGTAAGTCGGAAATATTGACTAAATATTTAGTCGTAAAATAATCCTTAAAAACGGACTTTGTGAAAGTTAAGTACAAACATTGATACACTTAGATAAACTCATCCTTACTAGGAAGTAAATTATAACGTAAATTCCTTAACAAGTAAATTATTTGGTGTTAAAGCTTTTACTTAATATGAATCTTGGATAGTATTTACTGGACCTGTAGCATTACTTATCAGAGAGAGAAACACTTTAGTTCTATATTCAAAATATTTATAAACTCACAAATCAATCACATGTGACACGTTTACGTGTCTTAGTGATAGGCGCAAAAACACTTTTATCACCAGTCTGTTTATTATTTGGGTAGCCGGGACATGGAATTATGGTTTAGTTGTTTCTTGCTAACACAAAACACAAAAAATATCAAAACAGTGTGGCACAGATAATAAAATTTAATTAAATCAAAAACAATGTCGGGTAAATTGGTCCGACGGAGTTTATTTACGTTTCATTTACGGTAGGAAAAAACTATGTTGGGCCAGTTGGTCCGACACGTATTTTTATAAATATTCGGAATCGTGTGGAATCGGAATCGACACTTTTATGATGAAGAATCGAGTATCGACGATTCCTCGATACCACCTAGAATCGACGATTCCTGGAATCGAGAATCGGAATCGGCCCATCCCTAATATATATATATATATATATATATATATATATATATATATATATATATATATATATATATATATATTCTTGATATTTAACGTTATCCATTGTTTTTCCGTTGCACTGACTTTATGAAGTTAATATATTACTATTGTAAGTAATTTTATCCACCATTAAGGTAAAATTATTGCACTTAATGGTGGATAAAATTACTTACAATAGTAATATATTAACTTCATATATATATATATATATATATATATATATATATATATATATATATATATATATATAAATTATTTGGTTAATGTTATCTACTTGTATCAGGATCATCATTAGAACAAAAAATCCAAGAAACCAGAATTCTTGACAACTTTATTAACTAGGTGATTACTACAGTCTTAGGTGGACTGCTAGTGGAATTTTATGGTCATGTTTGAACCATTCAGTTTTTAGTTAATTCACTCATGTAGGCTATATTACATGAGTAAAAACTGTAATAAAAAATGTAATGTTGCTTTTTACAGTTTTATTAAAAAGCTGTAATTAATTTTTAAAAAATGTAATATTGCTATTACAAATGTAACAACATTTCTAAAAAAAATAATAAAAATACAAAAAATTTAATATTGTTTATTAATGTAATTATTTAACTTTTAGTAACAGCAATTATTCAACTTCTGAGAGAGAAAGGCATAGAAGTACTAGTCAAACTTCAAGGCATAGAGAAAGGGAGAGAGAAAGTGATCACAGACGTCATCATTATGTCGAAGTTGGAGGAGGCAGCAGTCGTAGATGTAGCAATAGCGGCCTACCTCCAGAAGCAACAAGAGGGTATCACCAAAATAATGGCATGGCTGCAGCCTCTATGTCTAGTCACAAATCATCCAAAGGTATATTTATTTAATGATCAAAGAATAAATTATTGTTTACTATTAAAATGTTGTTTGAAATATTAGACCTAAGTTTTTAACTAGATCACAAATTTATTCTAAGTTAAGAAGATTACTTTCTTTTCAAACAATATCTACTCCATTTTTATAAAGCCCTGATGTATTTTCTCAAACAATATGGATCATTATTTTTAGATACTATAAATAAACATTTCTTAAATGATTAGATCAAGCAACTCTAATTTTTAGATATTTACTTCTTCACAGCCTTCTCTACCATGCTAAAATTTCTTTGCAACAATGATTGTTTATTGTTATTGTAGTAAAAGAGCTATTGTTTGAATTAGTCAGGTGTATTCAAACAGTTAACTGTTTTCTTAAATTTTAAATAAAATTACTATTAATTAATTTATTTGTCTTACACATCTTATAGAAAACGTCAGTTAACGTTTTGATTATTTACATAACTATAGAGACTTCTACTAAGTTTTGCTTCTTAATTAATCATTAACTCTGCGAAGCGTCATTATTTTGTAACCTCCAGAAACTTTACATAGTTTGCATTGCTTTAAAAGCAATAATAAGAAGATCAATACTGAAATGGGCTCTACTTTTGGGATTTTGTTCCACAGTAATACAACTCATCTTCCAAACATGAAAAATATTTTTAAAAGAGTACATACAAAATAGAAAATTGAATGCCGTTTTTAAAGCTAAGTCTTCATTACCAACTAATACAAGAGGGCACCTGCGGGTAAAATCTCGTGCAGTCTGGCTAAGCATGTCAAGGAATAAATTCACACTAAAGTTGTGAAGAAAAAATTAATAAAATTAAGTTAAAATTTTCTAAAGTATGAAGGTATGAAGTAATGATCCTGAAAACTAATTGTGATATCTGACCAGGTTATTCTTTCACATATAATGTCATCACTCAGGCTTAACTATTCATGGTAAAGGATAAAATTAAGAGAATATTAGATACTGTATGCAAAGGATTATTGAATATATTATCTTTACTATAATCCTTCAGACCTTGGTTTCTTATTGCATTCTTAATATTAATCTGGTAGTACAAAAACAATCTTTGATATTTGTTTATTCCATCTTCGCTTGAGCTACTAGTAATCACTAAACACTTTTAAATGTTTTAAACTTGCCTATAGTAGCACTTACTTTGCTTGTTGAGGACGGCTGTTTCGGGAGATGTGTCCCTTTGTCAACTCAGACCATAACTGATCTCAAGGTTCCCACCCCCACTCTAACCTACGTAAACCTTGAGATCAGTTACGGTCTGAGTTGACAAAGGGACACATCTCCCGAAACGAGCGTCCTCAACAAGCAAAGTAAGTGCTACTATAGGCAAGTTTAAAACATTTAAAAGTGTTTAGTAATGTTTGATGTTTGGTTGACTCTTACATGTATAGTTTATAAGCATTGTAAACTATAAATATTAGCTTTATCAAAAATTCTATAAGCTACCTATTAAACCTTTTATTACTTTGTAAACCATAGGTAGATTTATTTAAAAAATGTTTGCCAAAATGTTCCATGGAGAAAGTTTATTATTGGCAGTATAAATGTCTATTGAAAATATCTGTTTGACTTTCTTCTTAGAGTTTATCATCATATTTTTAAATTAAGGATTTTACTGTCTATAATGATCGGTAAACATTTAATGTTTATATTAAACAAATTAATGACTCATCAAACTGATAATTTTAGTAAATTTATCAAAAATTTACTGACAAGTGTCTCCAATTACACCAAGTAATGTTTAAGGCTCGAACACATTAGAATCATATAAATTTCAGATAACGGATCGTCTTTTTATGCAATTTCTCATAATGTTATGAATGATGAACGAAATATGTCATCTTTTTCTTTAATAACCTTTCACTAAAATAATTATTTTAAACATGTGTGAATAGGATACAGCTATGGTCAGAATAGAAAAAACAAATCTAAAATGGTTGAGGCACCTTATTAGGGTTGAATAACAATCTATCTCTAGAGCTAAGCAAGAGAGGTAAATCCTGACAGTGGAAGGAATGAGTGAGACGAATAAATTAAAAGTCTTGACAAGAAGCACATCCTGACAGAAGTGGTAACTAGAAATGAAAAATCAGCTAATGGAAACCTAAAATAGCATCAAATGATTGATGATTTTCTTCTTCAACTGCATCTTCTATGGTACAATTTAAAATACATTCCAGTTTTGTTAGCATTAAGTATCTCATTTTTACCATTTTTTTAAATAACTTTTTACTAGATATCCCCCGTCCAGTAACTGGTTGTTACTTTATATATGCTCTTTAATCGCTACTTATTTTATCATTGGTGATTTTAAACTTTTTCTAGAAACAGTTAAATCAGATTCAGAACATTTGAACTCCTCCAGTCATAATTGTTTGAGCAATTCTCAGGCTTTAGACAGTAAAATAGGCAAAGAGATAGAAATGTTGTTGGAACTAATGAAGTTCCCATTAAGACGTCATGGTGTAGTCTTCAAAGTCTTTTTCTACCACCAGCTTTGCTTCTTACTTTAATTTGCCACTGTTGACTACAAGTTAGAAAAACTAACTCAAATCACCTTGTTTTTTACCTTCAACTAACAAAGGAATAAAAGTAACCTCCTAAATTTAGATTTTTTCTCTCTTATTAGTGATGTTACGCTGAAAAGGGTATTAAAAGTTTTAAAAAAATAGAAAAAAAGGTAACTGTATATAAAAGTATGGTAGATGTAGAAATGACAAAGCAAATTAAAACCAGTGACTTCTATTCTAATATAATAGAATCATCACAGAAAGTAGTAGTTCTTTATGATGTCTAATTTTAATGGCATACATGTTACACCTAACCTTAAACACACTATTCTTATACTTAACCAAACATAAAAATACTTGTGTAGCAAGCATTGGAAAAAGTCAATATTTTCAAGATTTAATTCCTACGATTTTTACTACACAATTTTCCTGAAAAACAGAACACTTTGCTATTGTTTTAATAGCTGAAGATATCTCTTCACAGGTTTATAAGGTAGTGAAATTTAAGGCCACCAAGACCCAAAGCACACATATACTAAAATTGTTTATTAGAGAAAACAAGTAGTAAATCGATACTTATGATTCAAGTCATGTAGTTCCAAATCCTGCCATCTGAAAAAATTTTAAGAACATATGTAATTGTCTATTTTTGAAGATTATGTTTATATGTATCTAGTGAAAAGTTGATGTGGGACAGTTCTGGCTTTTTATAATAAAAAATAACATGTTCAAATGTAGCTTCTGTTCCAAACATGGCCATCTCCGTTAGTTTATAAATACTCTACTATGAGAACCGTTAACTAGATCACAACATTAACAGCTGATGTAAACTAATAAAAGTGTAAAAAGTTGTGGTTGTGTGTATTACTAGGTTTATGTTAGTTTGTGATTTTTGTTGTGCATTAGTAAATTTGATAAGTTTAAACTGAAGTGTTTTCCAACTTAGGTTTCTGATAATACAATAAGGAAAAAGGTATGTAATTCAACCAAATGGAAAAAGTATAGCAAAACACGAAATATACTCTGCTCCTAACCCACCCAAAATGCTTAGTTTTAATCACAGAGGCAAGGCATTTTGTTGTTCAAGGCTTACTCATCACGATATTTATATATTTTATTCACATTTTTATGAATCAAGAGATAGAATAAAGGAAGATGGTTTCTTAGTGAAATATACTGGCAGTAATAAACCTGTTCAGGTGAGACAAACAACTTTTGACATTGAGAACAAAAAAGTGTAACAATAAATAATTTTGTTAGAGCACATAAGTCTAAAAAGAAAGTAGACCGTCTAGCTAGAGCACCAGTCTGCAGAAACACATTTTTTTTTATGAATTCTTCAAACTAATAAACACAGAGTTTAAAGAATTATTCAGAGATTTAGGAGTTCTGAATGTAGGCCGAAAGAAAACCATGGAGGTGATATATGATCAAAAGTATCAAACCCAGGTTGGTTGTGGTTAGAAATTCTGTAAGTAGTTTCCCTGCCATTGAAAATCATTACTGCAGAAGCAAATTATCTGGAGGCATTTATTTGAACTCAGAACTGAGTAATAAATCTGGCTACTATATCAATCCCAAGTAACTGGTATTTCAGAAACATCTTTAATAGACAGTTCAACACTGGATTTGGTATACCAAATAGTATACCAAGTTATTAGTATACTAAGAACTGATGCATGTTCAATATCTAATTCATGAGATATTTCATTCCAATGAAATTGTGACATTCAAAGAGCAACACTGACAACGCAAATAAATATTAACTATTAAATATCCACTTACTTTCAAAGTGGAAATAAGTTTTCTTTCATAAACATTTACATATCTAGTGTAAATTTTCTGGGGGCATGCGCCTCTTGTGTCCCCTCAATTACAAGATCAATGCCCTTGTTTACACGTTCAATAACATGAATTCTAACCTGCTATCCAATTGTGAGGGAGGTCTCACCTTTTGTACAAGTTACAGTACTAAGCACTAAAGAATGGTATAACATAATAATAAAAAATTGCATGAACAAATAATGTACAGTCTATAATTTTAAACAGCAATAATAAGATGGATATTAATAGAGCTGTTTGTCTATGATTGTTTTGATGTAATTAATAGATATATTGTGCAGTGTATTCTATCTTAAACTTTTGAGGAATAAAATTATATTGTTTTCCTTCAGGGTTTCAAGATTTCTTCCTCCTAGTTCAAAAGGACCAATTGTGAGAACAATTTTGATAGGTACACCTATCAGATTCTAATGTAAATTTTTAGTATACACAGAGATTGAGATTAGTGGAAGAGATTTGTGAATTCTAAATTGTACTTAACTTTTTCTTATGCCCTTTTGATGAGTTTCTGTATCGTCTTGTAGTTACAACATTAACAAAGATATAAAAATAATAAATGAAATAAAAATTAAACTCCCTTATTACAGATCAAATAACAAACTATCTGTATAAAAATATAAAAATAAATGTAATAATTACATGTTAATGTTATTCAGTAAGATAAAGAAAAAAAGAGATATAAAATCTTGATGACCACTATCAACATTACCAATAAAAGTGAGATATATAAAATCTACTTCTTGGGAAGAATTGTTTAGAATTATTTTTTTTAATATCAGACTGGACAGTGGAGATGATAAATGTTATAGGCCAAAGCAGCAGCACTGGAGAACGGAGTCACCATCATCACCTTTGCAACCCGTGTATGCAGCCAAGTCCTCAGGATAACACTAGTCTTGAAGCTTATGACTTGGCAAGTCCTTGTTGTAACTCACATTGTGTTCCTTCTTCTAGACGACGTTCTAGACATCATCATAAATCTTCCCAAGAATCTTCGAGAGGTGATATCAATGTACAGCATGAATCTTCATTTCCATTTTTATTGTTTTTAGTTCTTCTTGTTATTATCAACTTTTTATTACTTTATTTATAATAACATGTTAGATTGACCTGGACAATTTTCAAATTTGAATATTTAACTAGTATATTAGTGTAAATTTCATAACATTAAAGCCTTAATTGAGGTGTACTGAATGTCTCTCCTTTTGAGCTTTTCAATTCTTTATTTTCAGTTCACATCGGATTTTGTTGTGCATGTAATTAAATGTTTGAATCATATTTGGTAATATATTTGTTATAGAAAACATTCATAGCCTGTGCTTTGCTATTATAATTTTAGTATTATTTTATTACATTCCTAAAAACCACCATTTTTTGTTTCTGTAGTTCCATTCATTTATACAAAATTCAAAAAATAAGATAGATCAAAATAGGCCTCATATAAAAATTTTAAAAGATACAAAAAAAAGAAACAGTTAATTATTATTTTTAATGTTATGAATATAAAATGTTTTTATGTAATCAATATAAAAAATACTGCCTGTTCTAAAAAAATATCTTTGTTTGATATTTATTACCTGCTTCAAATTTAAGTAACTAAATATTGCAATACAAAAAAATAAAAAAATTCTCAAAAGCATACAGATATGATGCTCCTTCTTGTGTTTCTTCTGGGTTGGTAACAAATTTAATAAATATAATTTAACACTACAAAATATACCTTTGATTTATTAAGAGTTAACATCTATTGCAAAAAATAACAATTTTATTCAACTTTTGGATATGAAAGTTTTTTTCACACATGTATTTACTATGGTATGTTTTCTTACATTACTCTTCAATTACCAACAAATATCTTATATAACTAAAACTTGCTTACTCTGCCAATTATTTCACACTTGGTAGAGAAAAAATTATCTTACATTTTTTTTTACTAAATGATTCCATTTTGTAGAAGATAGAATAATTATTTTATTACTTGCAGCTCTGATTATTAAATACTAAGTACATTTTTGAACACCAATTAAGTGATTTCAAAATGATTAATAACTCGACTGGCTGAAAGTTGATGAAATGTTCTGCTTATACAATTCTGAAGTCTTGGGCTGATGTGTGTTTTCTGAAACTTTGGATGCATATTCTGGGGTGGTTTAGTCTTTGTTAATGGCTGTGTGTATATGGTTGTCTGTCTGCATATATAAAGGCTGAGTTGAAACCCATATTTAAATAATTATCTCGAATCTATATTGAGATTTACTACAACATTTACTACAACCAACATTTTCCTTGAATAACGAAATATTGTTAACCTTTATTAAATTTCAAATAAACCTTCCTGACTTTATTTTATTTCCTACCTTATACAAGTTCAACATGAAACTCAATCTCCCTGACTTAAATCTTGACCAGCTCCCAATCTCACGTCCACTTTCATTTGACTCCCCTTCTTTTCATTCCCAAGTTAAATATTCTAAGTATCTCTTCCCCTTCCTTTTAAAATCAATTAATCTAATTAATCACTTTTAGATAAACTAATGTAAAAATGATTAATTAAGTTTCACCGAACATAACGGACTACAAAATTCAAGAATTATTCCAAATTTAATTCTCTTACTTTCACATTTTTTAACTTTCCGTTATAAAATGGTTTATGCAGCTAAGATATTTGAATTTGCTATGCTTTTGATCAGTTCTTTCTAGAATTTAAACGTCGAACCTTCCGTAAATTCTCTAACAAGCTTCTTTAAATCACTCACACATTAAAATGTTTTCTAAAGTTAGTTATTTGGCATTTAATGACATTTTTCCATACAATATTAATCAAGATGATATAAGATAACAACTTACTTTGAATGACAACTTGGTGATAAAATGAACCTGTTTTAATTAATGTAACTTATAAACAACTGGTAGACCCTAGTCAGTGAGCTATTAGCATTTGTAAAAACATGATTTACAATATTGTCTCCAATATACACGGATTCTTCTTACAACAGTATTTGTTAAAAGAGAATACTGAAGATAAAATGTTAGAGACAAATACATTCTAAGAATTAACACAATAGATATTTTGTTTATTATATACCCGTAATTTAGGCAAAATTACCTAAGACTAACTACTTATAGAGAATAAAAATTTCCATCTTATCTTTAATTTTCATATAAATGAAGTCTATACTGTAGTATTGATTTATTTGGCCTTTCCCAAATACATCAACAATATGATTTTGAAGCTCTGGTTATTTGGCAGTTCATACAATAGATATTCCTCTATCGCAAGTGTATTTCTATGTAAAAAATTATTAAGTCTTTCTTTTTAAAATTAAAATTAAAATTCTTGAATTTCTCATGAAGATTTTTATACATTTTAATACACTCATACTTCTTTACTCAATCATGATGTGACTGGAAATGACAGAACTAAACGACACAAATGTGATGTTTATTTGTAAACCGTGCCCAGGCCATTATCCAACTAAACATTAGTAATAATTGTGAAAAAAAATGTTTAGCTTTATTAGAATACATATTAAGAAGTTTATTTCTCAGCTGCTCACTTTCAAAAATGTGACACATGTTCAGGAGTTGTTTTAATTTAGTTGTGGGAAAACTTTTGTTAAACTGATTTTCATCAAGTAATTCAGCAAAATAGAAGTTTTCAAAATCACTAACCTGTGTTTCCATACGTACTTTTGTGGTATTAATGATTTGCTATGCTTTAAGGTTTAGCATACAACTGATTCTGCTCTCAACATTGTTGAGCTCTTTACTGGTGTCTATAAATCCATTCACTGTTTCTTCATTTCTCAGGTTACTTTTTTTGTCTCATCGTTGCAGATATTTACATTATGACCCATGGTAGTAGAGGAGGGTTAAACGTTATAGTAGAATTTGCATGTCATTTGTTAAATTTTTTTATTCTCATTTAGTTTGGGGAATCTGAGACTTATAGATGCCACCTCCAGCTTTGCTACTGTACTCTGTTAGTCACCATATTAATGGTTTTATATGTCCCACTTTAGTTTAAGCAAACTTTTGACAATATTGTATGATTCCAACTTCAGCCTGCTACTAGTTTACACTTAAACATATATAAATATAAGATAATTGCTTATAGCAGCACTTACTTTCTGTGTTTTTGACAACGGCTGTTTCGGGAAATCTATTCCAATATCAACTCTACCGTAACTGCCTGAGTTAAAAATTGATACATCCACCGAAATGGCTATTCTCATTAAATAAAGAAAGTAAGTGCTATTATTGGCAAGTGTCACATGTTAATATATTTTCTAATGTTTATGTGTCCCTTGTGATTAACACAAAGTATATATGTCTATTCTAGACATTTATTTCTCTTAATAGCAAATGTGTATAATTCTAGTATGCATATATGTTACTGTACTTTCATTATATTTAAAATCAAGTTAATAAATTAGGATTTAGAGTACACAAATACAGCATATAACTGTGGCAATATTTAAATGGTTAATAATAATAATATGAAAAAAAATGTTATAAGATACCGTCAGTTTGAAACATTTTAGAACAAATTCTCGTAACATCCTATTTTTTAAACATTTTATTGTTCACTTACACTTTTAAAATGTTTTAAACTTGCCTATAGTAGCACTTACTTTGCTTGTTGAAGACGGCCGTTTCGGGAGATGTGTCCCTTTGTCAACTCAACCCTGACAAAGGGACACATCTCCCGAAACGGCCATCCTCAACAAGCAAAGTAAGTGCTACTATAGGCAATAATAAATACACAAAAACCTCTTAACCAAAAACTTTCTTTATTTTACCCTTATGTACATTTCAGTTACAAAGTAACCATCCTCAGAGGGATAACATACAAAGACTGTCTTTGTATGTTATCCCTCTGAGGATGGTTACTTTGTAACTGAAATGTATATAAGGGTAAAATAAAGAAAGTTTGTGGTTAAGAGGTTTTTGTGTATTTATTATTAAATTCAACCACAGTATATTCTTAATAAATAGTTACTATAGGCAAGTTTAAAACATTTTAAAAGTGTAAGTGATTACTAGTAGCTCACACAAAGATGGAATCAACAAATGATTTTATTGTTCGTTAAATACATATGATATATTATGTATTTGGCTGAAGAGTTTCAGGTTTAGGATTTTTGTTCTGCTTTTAATTAATCAATAATTATAAACAGTATAAGACAGTATAATTGTTAAGTATGCGAATAAATTGATAAGTACACAATTTTTGTTTTACCTATAACAACCTCAATACATCACATATACACAGGGGGATTTAAGAAGAAATGAACAAAAATTTGGGAGCTGATTCTTCAGTTAAAACTAAGAGAAAACTAATATAAATATAATTGTGGAAATTTAATTCATGTAATAAGTTAGCGAGTTACAGCTAATGAAATATTTTATCTGGACATCAGCTCCTGCCTTGAAATAAGGACCTACTGAAATTGTTGGGCAATGGCAAGTTAGGTGGTTCTATAAAGTATGTCAAACAGCCAGCAAAAACAATACTGCAACAGTTAATTTAAAGCAGAAAGAAAATAAACTAAAATTCCAGAAAATTGGAATAAAACACTCATTTTTATGTTTAATGCACAAAAACGTTGTTGAATTTGGTAATAAAAAAACACAATTTTTTAAAATTAAACTTGTTGAAAATTTTACTTCGAGAAAATAATATAATAAAAGTCAGTTACAAAATAAAAACAAGTTAAAAATAGGTATTGACAAAAATATATGAAACAGGACTGAAAGATGTATTTATTTATTGTTTTAGAGAAAGAAGAATATTTCTAACATCTAATAGCTTCAGTTATAATTTTTTTCAAAAATAAAATAGTAAATAAATTGTTACAGCATCTGTCAATAATGCCCCCAATAATAGTTAACACAGTGCTCTACTCATTTTTTAATTAATTGTGGTTCTTCTTGCTTATACAGATCATCTGGTAGAATTTGAAATGCACTAAACATTCTTGCTTTAATTTTTTAAATACACTTTAAGCATATACTATTTATTTCATACTGCAAGCCTATTTCAGTTGTTCATTAATATGTCATTAAACCATTTCTAAATTGTCTACAGAAATTTTTAATAGTCATATCTGTTTGAAAAGGTATTTCATGACTTGATTGTTACGAAATTTGTTTTAAAGAAGCTATGATAAGTTATTCTCCAACAAACTTAATGTGGAGTTGTAAACTGTACTCTATATTAATCCAATGTGATTTGATTATTACTAACATCCAGAATAATGTTAAACTTACTGTGTTACTTTGTCCTAATTAAAGGCGCAATGTTTTTCCCTTCCATCTGTATACAGATAACAGGAAATATTAACCCTTCAACAGTAACGTGTAAACATTTAAAAAGCAAAGATTTATGAATTTAAAATCTTTGAAGTAAGAAAACTTGATATTTTTAATTTCAGTCAGTGAGTAAGTTTCCATTCCAATATCCATAATCAAACGTGTGTTAGCATATTTGTCATTTGAACTGAAATGGAATTCTAAGAAGACAGAACACAAACACTACATTTTCACATTCATTACACAATTGACTATAAATTTAACAGTTAACAAAACTATTCAACATTCAGAAAAATTATTTATTGTTCTGGTTCATCAACTATTAACTTTGTCACAAAAAATATCACAAAAATACTGTATTTGCCAATTCAACTATTCTTGGAAATCTTAGGAAATTTTACTTCTGTTTACAAGTTATTAATTATGTACTTACTAACTCATTTTTATTAAGTAATTAGTTGAAGATATTCTTGGATATTAAAAGTATTCTTCTTTCTTTTAAAAAAATAATTTTTTTTAGCTGTGTTTCGGCAAATTGATGTAATAATATTCGTTTTTTGTAGAATGCTATTTTCATTACACTACATTAACATCAATTTTCAGTCAATATTTAATTTTCTGTGTGCTAGGACCTTTTAATAAGAATAGTACTGCCCTTCAAAAACAATGGCCCTACACAAGGAATGAACATGGGACATTCTTTTTCCACCCTGCTCTATTCATAGAACCATTATTTGTACTAAAAGGTAAATCGCTAAAGACAATCAGAACAAAATACAAGTAAGCCTGTACTAGGCACCTTTATCCCAAACTTTTTTTTTACTGAAATTTACTTTTAACGTGGAAAGCAACCAAACAAATGTACTGTGATATCTCTGAGGATGGTTATATTACAACCAAAATATACATGTGTTCAATAAAAGACAATTGTACCTAAAGAGCAAGGTATAGAATTGTTCCAAATACCATGCCTATACTAAGGGTAAGAATTTCACAGGGTGCTCAAGCTGAGCGAAACCGTTGTTTATGAGTGTCTATGCTATTGAAATCTATAATCAGGAATAGCTTATAAAAATCTAAGTTTTCTAAATACAGAGTCTCGATAATTCGAGTTAGCTAACTCAGATTACACAGAACTATGTTCCTGTGCATTAGAAAAATGAGCTCTAATTAACCCTAATAATATAGGTAATTAAAAATGCACTACATAAGTTTGTAGAACTTTATATAAACATTTCTTGAAAAGCCAACTCATTTCCTTAGCATACCTTATTGATATCAACATTTATTTATTGGAAGCCCAACTCGTTTCCTTTGCATACCGTAAATATATAAACATTTCTTGGAAGCCCGATTCATTTCCTTTGCTTATTGTATAACTATAAACATTTCTTGGAGGCCCAACATAATTTTCTTTCAAAATGATAAAATAGGCTCAAATTTAACAGAAGTTTGAAATATCGGGACTCGGAATATCAAGACTCTACTGTAATTGAAATTTGTATTATATTTTGAGAGAGTAAGACTTTGTAATTCTTAAATATTATTTCTTAATAATATTTATAATTGAATATCTATACAGCATTTTAAATTAGCTGGAGTAGTAATAAAATTAAGTTGTGTATTCAAGAGACTTTTAAAAGTACAATAATGCTCTTATACAGTAATATTGATAAACATTTTAAATCTATAAAGATCTTGTAGAAGATGGAAACAATTAGTATTAATTGTTTTTGTGTCTCTCTGGCAATGTAAACATTATTATATCACAATAAAATAAGATGTACAATTTATAACTAATTTTTTAAAAATATTTAATAAAACTAACTTTGTTACAGATGAAAGAGATCGACAGAGGGAGCATAAAGGAAAAAATAATGGTAGATCTGTTCAAATCGCTTCTTCCGATGTCTATCATCCTGCATCTTCTTCTTCTGTACATCAAAATCAACATGAAAACCATCATCATAAAAATGCCAGTCAAAATGTATATAATGGAAGAAGTACTAGATACTTAAGTTTAGTAAGTCAGTGCAGCTTACACTCATGTACTTCGAGTGAACTTAATAGTGGAGGAGCTGCTGTTGCTAGTAATGTAGCTGGAGAAAGTAGTGGTGCTTCGTACACAACTTCTCTTAGTACTGACACTCTTTACTGGGAGCCTCCAAATGAGTCTGGCAACAGTCGCCATCATTCAGTTAAATCAACTTCTTCAACACATAGACACAATAGTGAGGCTGTTAAACCTAAATCTTGGGATAACCTTACAACAAAAGCTTTTGGGGGTTATGGCTTTGGATATGGTTACTTAGACAGAGGAGAAGTTAAAAGCCATATAAGTTCCACAAAAACTTGTGGTAATTCAAACTCATCACATACCCGAAGACAGCGTTATGTTCAACCAACCAAATCAACAGAATCACTTCTTCTTCTTCCACAATATCCTGCATTATCCGATTCTAGTTTGAGTTGTGAATGCTTAGATGCAACTTCACCAACACTTGTTACTGAGCAAAATGGAAGATTTTTTGCTGTTAATGGAGAACAATTTTTTCATCGTGATAAAGCAAGTCAAACGGAATCTCGTAGAATTGTAAATATTCAACAAGCTCCAGAAGTAACTCGGCTGTGATAATTATAATAACTTCAAATAATAAATTATCAATATTAACAAAATAAATTTGTAGGAAAAACAAATCATTGTTAGTTGCGTTTCATTCCTATAATCCTCTAGAAGTACGAGGATTAAACAGTTTATATCAAAAAGTAGCTCTATCTGAGAAACAATTTAATGAAAAGATTTCCTTAATTACAGATTCTTTACACAGAACTTTTAAACGAGTTTTACAGTTAGGTATTACTGAATTTTGGAATAAAATTCTTTTATGATTACAAAAAATACTTTGAAGATTTTGTGATAGAAATATTTTAATTAATACCTGTAACATACAACTTTTATCTTGGACAAAATATTTACTTTTCTTCATTATCTCCTTCATTTATTAGTTTTGTTTGTCGAATCATTCTTAGCAAGAACATTTGCATAACATCTTCTTTTAATGAGCGCCAAAATAGCAAATTTTGGATTTTATAATTTTAGACTATATTCTATTTCCAAAGCAAGTTCTAGTGACTGCACCAGAGGTTGATATCAATCTTAAATTTTAATTCAAATAAATATTTTAAAAGAGGTTTTCCTGCTAAAACAAAATTTGAAAAGTTTAACATTTTGTACAAAGATTGATTTTAAGTCATAATTAATGATAATAGTTTAACTATGACTTCACATTTTAATTTCCTAATTTTAATCTGCAGTGAAAATTTCCTGTTTAAAATTAAGCTTAACATTGGAACAAATATTAAAGGTATAAACAATATTTTATAAAATTGATTGTTTTTATTTTCTTGTTATTTATAAATACAAATCTCTAAATTTCAATTTTCTAGCTGTAATAGATCTCCATTTAATAACTGATATTCATATAATTTCATCAATTTTTCCCCGTAATACACATTTTTGTATTAGAAAACCTTAATTTACTATTCACCAAAGTTAATAATAATTTTCTAGTCATTAGGTCATATAGTCTTTTGTAATTAGTGGAACATGAAATATTGATTTGGTATACATTAGTCATATTATTACAAACCATGTTCATTTATAAAATTTAATTTAAATAATTGTCTTTTATTGTACAATGTTTTTAATTTGATTATTATATAATTGATTTTTCATTAAATGATTGTCAGTCTATTCATTAAGTAATGACAAGTTGCATGTAAGACTCTTTTTTGTAATATAAACAGTATTCTTAAGAGATTTAAATAAAAAACAGGTTTTTTATTTTTGCCAATATTTCTAAATAAAATTGGAAACTAGTTTTGGTGTATTTACATTCTAGTTAACACCACTACTTACTGATATTTTTCAACAGACAAGTTCCCACCATTGCGTTGTTCAATGCTGTGAGTAATAAAAGCATTGAGCACAGTGCTGATGTAGTACAAAACGTGTCTGTTGAAAAATATCAATAAAAACATAAAATAAACTACAAAGAAAGAGTTGTCTCATTTATTGCTGAGTAATTGGATGGCCATTATCTGTAAAACGCCTGTAAATTGTTGAATGAGGGAAATACCAAGATATTTCTTTTTATTTTTTGTCTATTTTATAACAGAATGTACCAGGAGTTACAACTATTCATAAAAATCCATTACTGGCAGACTCATCACTATTTTATAAGGAATGTAGTCAATGCTTCCCATCAATGCGTTGTTCAATGCTGTGAGTAATAAAAGCATTGAGCACAGTGCTGATGTAGTACAAAACGTGTCTGTTGAAAAATATCAATAAGTAGTGGTGTTTTGCCAAGTGATATCAATAAAAACATAAAATAAGCTACAAAGAAAGAGTTGCCTCATTTATTGCTTGGCAATTATCTGGAAAACTCCTGTAAATTGTTGAATGAGGGAAATACCAAGATATTTCTTTTTATTTGTTGTCTATTTTATAAAAGAATGTACCAGGAGTTACAACTATTCATAAAAATCCATTACTGGCAGACTCATCACTATTTTACAAGGAGTGTAGTCAATGCTTCTGAACTGTCACAAAAGTAAAAAAAAAAGGATTTTAAAATTTAGATGCAAACTAGTGATTTCCCGAACTTAAAAATCTTTCTTTGTTACTAAAAAAACTAAAGCCTGTTAATATACTACTCCTGTTCTATATAAGAATGTATCTAAAGGTCTTGTAAATCTTTGAAAATTTGTAGATAATATATTTACAATTTTTTAGAGACGACAGAAAGAACTATTTGTTATGTGGCCTGAAGGACTGGTAAAAATGTTAATCATATTGTTTTTGTGCAAGTATATAGGAAGTGTGAAATGTTGCTAAAAAAACATTTAATATTTTGTGGGGGCGATCAAAAGTTTTATAATCAAAGTAGAGAAAGTTTTTGGAAACACGTCAATAATTTTTAACATGAAAGGTCAGTGTAGGGGGTTGGCAAAATATTATGCAATATATGTATAGAGCATTTGCCTCAAACATAAAGTTGATAAGTGAATTACCTGTGAAAATGTGCAGACAAGGAAGAAGTAACAATAAAATTCTTTCCTTTTGCAATGTATTAGATATACAAAGTTACAAACCTATACAGATAAGACAGAAACATCTTTCACCTCTCTTTTAAAGACCTTTACCATTGTGAGGGAATGTGTAGCTAGGCCTACGCTAATGGTCCCATTCTATAGATTGATGTAATAATGTTGACAACATATTTTATGTTGAACAAGTTTCTCGCCCTTTAGAAAGTCTGATGAATAACAATGACAAAACAATACAAAAAAAAAAATTGTTTAAGACAATTCCTTCTTAGGTCAACAAAGAAAAATTTAATTTAAATGACTTTTTATTAAATAATTAGAATTAATATACATATGACAGAATCACAATATTAACACGTTGAGTGCGGCAATGTTTTATAGTTGCGCATCAAAACTGCTGAAAAAAATATTATTGATTACTTGCATTGAAAATATTTTTGATGGACCCAATATGTCATCTGAAGTTGGCTAGGCATTCAATTTCGGTAACGTCATTTCCGGTGCGTTCATGTACATAGTTTGCCAGTGGTGCCGGTTCTCGTCTCTCAGTGACTGTCCAACTGTTGGGTTTCTTTCCTAATTGTTGCTGGATACAGACAAACCTTTTATCCAGTCAACACTTAGTTATAGTTATAGAAAAAGTACCCCAAAAAAATGTAAGTACCTACAACCCTTCCTGCCGCCATTTACAATGTTTTTCAATGATAAAAATAAGTTTACACACAATGTCAATAAGTAATTCATATCTAAATAAGTGTTTATAATAATTTCTAAAAAATACCAAAATAAATACTATATAGACCACCCTCGCCATTTTAAAACTTAGCTTTAGTCATCCCTGTCCTTGAGAAACTTGTCGAAGCACCGCAGTTCACACAGCACAAATCTAGGTGGTCAATTTCCTTTTGCACAAACTCAGCATCCATTGCTTTCCTTTTGTTATTCTTTAAGAGCCTGTGTATGCTGTTTTGAGTAGGAGTTGTCACCATAATGGCAGCCGGTTTTGGGGGTAGAAGTCTTTCAATGACTTTGAGTCGGAAATCATAGAGGCTCAGTTTATTTTGGTGTAAAGAAATAGTCCCAAAAAAATTCTAATTTTGACCAAAGTCAAGTCTTTCTAATTTGTGATTCGTGACTTGGCAGTGTTTTGTGGATCACAAAAAATTCCCAGGCATATCTGTTTGTCTCAGCAACAATTATCTTTTTAAGAAAATAACGTCTATCAATAAATTAAATTAATCGGAGTATTATTACCGGGAATTGGTAATCTAAGTCCAGAATCTCCTGTTAAAAATACATCCATCATGCCAGTGGCACCAAGTGTCAGCTGCCATGTTGGACACACCTTGTCGGAGCCATTTTTGTTGTCACAGTAGACATTCTACAATAATTCAACCTTAATATCCATATTCATTGTACAAAATATATTAAACACAACTATAACACACTTCAAGTAACAATAATACGATAACACAGTCTCCTATCTGACAGCAACGGTGGAACAAAAGACAAAATGCACCGAAATGTCTACAAAGACTGGCACAATAACCCGTAAGCGATACAATGTTTTCTGGTAATGGTTAACCTCACATTAAACCAGCGAATTGAGTGGATATGAACGCCTATCGCCACGGGTGTTCATGCACACCCACTGCACTCAATGTGATAAGTAGCAAAATATAAAGTTCTATTTCTATGAAGCTGATAGTGGTTATAACTTCTCATTCTACCCACCTCTTGTAATCCCTCACTATTGCAAAGAACATTTTTCTTATAATTTAATATAGTACATCTTTAAGCAATTTTTAGCTCTGGAAAAGTTAGCTCATTGCTGGTTTTCAAATATGTAGATCCATAGTTCGAATCCTACTGGGACTTCAAATTTAAATTAATGAATAAATATTTGAAAAAACTCTATTAACATTAATTGTCACCTACTATAGTTATTAATAATAATAATAATCATAAAGGTTACAAGTAAAATATCATTAGTTTGATAGAACTTAGTACTGTCTATTTTCCTTCAATTTTTCAAGGATCTTGGCTAAAACGTCTTCCCTACTGCAATTTATCTAGTTGTTTGAACGAATTCATATATATAATTTTGTAAGTCGAATTTTGAGAAAAATTGTGGGAGCTTGGAGATGGCTCAAATTAAAGGTATTGACACGAAGGAGCCGGGAAAAATACAGGTTTTTCTCAATTTACAACATTTATAGGGTTTTGAGGAACTTAGTTACCAAAAAACTCCATAAGAAATACATTACAATGTCAGCTGAGTATGATTTTCAAATATTTCAGTTGAGAAACAGGTGTACAAATATTATATTGAAAACAGCAGAGTACATATTTTAACAGTATTAAATGTTAATTAGAAATATGAACTTGGAATCAGGTTTAGTTGATAGGGAATGTCATATTGTATGTTTGACAAGTGTAATAAATTAGAAATAATCACTAGTTCTGGAAAACGATAAACAGATCCTAACATGTCATTTTAAACTAAAAGGAACCAATTTCCTTCAACACTTACATTTTCAATAACTTTAGGCAGGGCTTCAATTGACCGAACCTGTTTTTACACATTGTCAATTTTGTGTTGCACTAGGTTGAGTAAAATCTCAAGATGGATTAAAAATACATATTGATAATACGATTGGTGAAAAGAATCAAATTGAAAACACATTCACAAAAATTATAATTTATAAGGAAATTTTGTTATGAAAAATTTCAATATCAAATTAACTTGTATTAAAAAAAAATATTAAACAAAAGTTTAAAATTTGATTCGATATGAATATTATTTTCTGTTGTAAAATGTTTTGATTTGCTTATTTAAATGGGATTTTCCATTGTTTTAATAATAATCCTCCAAGTTCCTTAACGTTTTGGTGATTTTTACTATCACCATTCATTGAAAACATCCATTTATAATAACAGTATCATCTGAAAGGAATATTTTGTTTCCCTAAAAATATATGTTTCCTACTGATGGAACAGACATTCCTTTTTTTGGATCTTGGGTGAAAGCAACAACCTCATTGTCAAACTGTAGTAAGCAACCATGAAATCATCAGTGAGGACACGGATTGGGATGTCCAGTTTCTGTTAGCCATTGAAACTTACCAATGTTACATTTGTGTAATGAAAACAGTATAATTATACAAGGACACAATTTTGTAGTAACTATTAGTTGTATGTAAAAATGTTACCAAACCTTTTTTATAAATTACAAGACTTAACTAGTCTTTAAATTCTGATCTTTGTTACATTTTTAAACTTCTCATAGCATAAAATTCATCAAGTCCTTAACAACTAACATGGTTCTTATTTAACATTTTCACTTACGCAATGTCAATGACAAACAGCCTTAAAACCAGCAGTTCAGAAAATTGTGCTCATAGTGATTTTTAGATTGATTTCATAGGAGTATGACTCGATTTTTGGACTACAATGCCACTAAGGACGAAAGGAAGATGTCTCTTAATAGAGTTAATAAAAAGTTCTGACTGATGGAGGTCCTCCCGAAACGTGTCGAGTAGTGTGACAATGCTGGGAGTTATGATACTCTACACAACAATATAAATCGTAGTGGAAAAGTATAAAATTATCAATATTCTCTTGTAAAGCTTGAGTCAATAGTTATGCAGCTCTAACCAAATTGAAAAGAAAGCAGATAAAATGTTAAGCACAAAGATTATGGTAATCATTGATGCAACAAAATAAAAATCTCAATAACTGTGTAGTGTATTTATTCTCCTTCAAAATTAATTCAATTCCGCTCACTCACACTTTCAACACTTCTGGTAAAATTTGACGTCTTTAGTCATTTGAAGTTAAAAAAGTCATACAGAGCAAATATGTGTAGCAATAGTGAAATGTGTTGTTTAAAAACTGCTGTAAGCCTATATGCAAAGCAGTAAAGGGTTCATTATAACTATAAAGTCAATTAGTAGCAATGTTTAAACAGATTCAAGGAATATTAATATCTCGTCCAGGAGAGTCACTTTTTACAAACATGCCTTAGGAAATGTAAAAGCCCAAAGCCATAAATCTCAATTTCTTTCTTTTTTTTTTAATCATATGCCAAGATTTATAACACTACACTTTAGTTTTATCAGCACATGGTCCATAAGAGTAATGTGCATAATACTGTAACATGACTATCCATTGCAACAGTATAATGGTTCGTGAATTGTGGTAGGGGGTCTGCTTCAAGGATTTTTAGGAAAATTTCCAGGCGTGGCAGATATGTCTTCGCAATTGCTAGAAGAGGGTATTTTGATGAATCCTAAGTATTTGTACCAATATGATCAATGAATCTATTTTCCCTAGAAAATGTGTATTATTTTTATTTTTCAAATCCTGGATATAAGGACAGTAGACAGTTTAAATCCTATATAATAGAGTTACATACAGTGAAACCTGTCTTAGACGGACCCTGTTAGGCGGAATCCCGTCTATCGCAAAAAACTTTAAAAGTCCCGACTGTCGCCTATTCAATTTACCTGGTTAATTACCTTCATAAGCCGGAAACTGTCTAACGCAGAAGCGGAATAAGCAAAAGGATGAGTAATACGTATTTACTACGTCTTAGTTCTGCGTAAGTCGGAAAATCTGATCATATGACTTCCGTTTAGATAAAATACAGTTTATAATATATTTATTTACCATAACAAAATTCACAGATAGGTCTGCTTAATTGTAACGGATCGTATTTATTTCTGAGAACTCTGCAACAACGTTAAGGATTGCTGATATGCACAAGATAACGCAATGGTTACAAACATCCATAATTTACGATAGGCTATGTGTCAGCACTCGTTTCCTTCAAGATAACACAATGAATGGTTTACAAACATCCACGGCCACCAGACATATAGATGTCATATTGATTGACATATTGAAAGGCGAGAGACCGCTTCATTCTAAAAGGCAAAAAACATACGCAAATAGGAAGACGGACCAGTCGTAGAAAACAAAATAAAAACATTTGGCGAGGCTTTAATGAAAATTTGTTAGAAGATTTCGCGGTACGTATTAATAGCCCGGAAATGCGTCACCATTTGTTACAACTAAAAACATTAACTGAAACACAAGCAAGTAAAACAAACCTTTTAAAACAAAAGTCAATGCTAGATTTATTTTTACGTAAGCCTACTATGTACAGTATTTAGCCTAAATACAGTGAGAGGAAAAATATAGTTTTTAATAAATTGCATCATTAATTCATAAATTTTGTTGACAAGTGTATAAGTGATTTAGTTTTCTATTAAAAATGTTTTGTGGAGAAGGATAAAAGGATGCTACATTAAAAGGTAAGATTTTTATTGTTTTAATATTTTCTGTATTGTGCATAGCCAACACCTAGAAAACAAGGTTTACGAGTTGTGACGTCACAGGGCACAGGCTACGGGCTGTCATTAGGCAATCAAGATAACCAATATTACTGTTGAATGACGTCTATTTAGACGTTAAAATGTGATAGTTTTCTTGTGATTTAAATACACTTGCTTTATATGTTGAAGTGTTATCTCTGTAGGAAATAAACAGTCAGTACTTAATCGCAAATAAATAATTAATTTAAATACTGTATAATAGTCTTATAGCTAAGAATCCCCACCCCAACGCTAAAAATAGATACGGCAAACGTTTCGTGATAGTATTACCATCATACAGTACACTACTACTGTATAAGCCGGAAACCTGTCTTAGACGGAAGAAAATGCCGGTCCCAATGGATTCCGGCTTAAACAGGTTTCACTGTATAATAAAATCCTGCCTATACAATAGAATTTGTTTGCAATAACAGCCTACATTCTAAAAGGGATAAACAATATGTACAATTACCACTCAAGGAGTTTTTACTGTTTATGTATATAGAAGCTTTATAATGTAGGTAAATAATAAACAAAATCTATATACAATAAATACTAAAGGATTTTACTCAAATGATTAAAAGGAATGGGCCCAGTAAACAAAGTACAAAGTTGGAATAAAATATTTTTATTCTTGGAACATATTAATGCAATATTAAATTGAATCAGTGTCGCTGTTATCTATCATACAATGTTCTTAAATAATAACTTACTCTCCATCCTTTCATAGGGCACCGAACAGTTTTCCATTTTTTTCTCCTTGGAATAATACAAATGTTTTTATTTATCATCACCTACACCTAAGACTTTGTATAAACACAATATAGTCATTGTCTAACACTGGCATTAAATGACTATAAATCTGCTAAGATCTACAGTTTTAAACATATTTCTCCATTATGTTTTATGATACAAATTAAAAATGTGTTAAAATTATAATTTTACTATTAATTATTTACAATTATATCATACTATTTGCATCACTAATATCATCACTTTTAAACACATATAAAAAGACGGAGAGGAAAATACTTTAAAACTGCAAATAGCAAATTTGAAGTCTAAAGTTTGTATTGCCACAGGCACTGACAAATCAAGTCACTATAAAATAATAAGTTACGATTTAGCACATTCTTCTTGTTTCACCACCAAATTCACATTAAAAAAATCAAACAAAACTAATAAATATAGAATGAACACAAAAGACGACATAAATACTTTACATAACAGATTCTGTACATGGTGGTGGAAAAGGAAGGGAGGAATTTGCTTTCAGCAAATGAGGCGAATTGTCCTAGAAACAATAACATTGAAATTTGGTCTTGAAATAATTTAGATTATACCCAAGTTTTTAACGTAAGTCACTAATTGACCCTTAAGTTCATCACATACAATTAATTTATATTATATATTTATGTACATAAACGGTATACAAAATTGTACAATTTGAAAGAAAATAATATATAAAACTTTTGTTTTGCTGTTCATAAAAATTAATTAAACAAAACCTAATTGAAATAAAAGTAAACTCCTCTGTTATGCATGAGAAACTTGGACGTTCGATGTGCAGTTTAATGAGGTACAATTCACTACACCTGAAAAAAATTCAAAATCATAATTATTAGAACTATTTTGGTATACTATACAAATAGTAAAAAACAAATATTTAAAGATTGTTAAAAAAAAAAAACGAAACATTTCGTAAATTATATCCCTAGTGTCATAAAAACAAGTAATACAGAAAAAGAATTTTTCAAGTAAATTCCTACTGAGGCCGACAAGGAAAAATTTCATTCGACTTACTTTTTATTTTATAATTATAATTAATATATATATATTTAATATAGAATAATATATAATTAATAATTGTAATTATATTAATTAATATATAATATTATACATATAATTTATATTATATGCATTATATATATATATATATATATATATATATATATATATATATATATATATGAAGTTAATATATTACTATGTAAGTAATTTTACTTACAAGTAAAATTACTTACATAGTAATATATTAACTTCATAAAGTCAGTGCAACGGAAAAAAAATGGATAACGTTAAATATCAAGAATATATATATATATATATATTCTTAATATTTAACGTTATCCACTGTTTTTCCGTTGCACTGACTTTATAAGTTTTTTTAGTAATATATTAACTTCATATATATATATATATATATATATATATATATATATATATACAGTAAAGTTCCGATTATCCGTGGAATAGGGTGGCCCCGCAACGCCCGATAACTGAATTCCCTGGATAATCCGCCATGTACAAAGAATACGCAAATCGATCGGTAATCAATTATTTTACCATAAGTTACACAAATAATGACCTCGGTTAATGCAATTCACAAATAATCTTCAGAGGACAAAATAAATACAGAAAATAATTTAAAATGTCGATGTATTTGACGGATTATAACACGTACATTTATATGTCTATAACTATTTACAATACATACATAAGTATATGTCAAAAGTAAGTATGTATGTAAATATGTAATTTCCCTTACACATAATACAAAAAAATCTGTCACTTTCGTACGTTTTTTTTTTTTTTTTTTTTGTGAGCATTGATTTAGCTTTATATAAATTAGTTGATATTTTTTACTTTTAGTTGATATTTTATGTAAATTTCCTTTTTTTTGTTGTTAACCGATAAATAAAACAATATTTTAATGCCTAATACACTGTTTTAATGTCCCAAATAAACATGTATATGGTAGAAAAAATCTTTGAGATGAAAACAATGGACACAATAATTAGACCAAGACGACTCTTCACTGTGTGACAAAATGGTTCTCAAGGAATTTAGATCGCACAGAGCTAAATCAATGCTCACAAAAAAACAGACGAAAGTGACAGATTTTTTTGTTAAAAAGTGAAAGTATTATGTGTAAAGGAAATTACATATGTACATACATACTTACTTTTGACATATACTTATGTACGTATTGTAAATAGTTAGACATATAAAATAAATGTTAGACAATAAATGTACATGTTATAATCCGTCAAATACATCGACATTTTAAATTATTTTCTGTATTTATTTTGTCCTCTGAAGATTATTTGTGAATTGCATTAACCGGGCTCATTATTTGTGTAACGTATGGTATAATAATCGATTATCGATCGTTTTGAGTATTCTTTGTTCATAGCGGATTATCCGGAGAATTCGGTTATCCGGCGTTGCCGGGCCACCCTATTCCACGGATAATCGGGAGTTTACTGTATATATATTTCACGTCCATTTTTTTCCCGTTGCACTGACTTTATGAAGTTATTATTATTACTTAGAAATAACTTTTTTTTCCACCACTAAGTGCAATAATTTTACCTCATGTTATGAGGTACTTTTCGGTCACTTGACCATTGACGAATTATTGATTATTTTTCTCTATTTTTCTGATGTGATGTTGGTATTTGTTAAGGTCATACATTTGACAAAATAAATATAGAAAATAATTTAAAATGTTGATGTATTTGACGGATTATAAAATGTACATTTATATATCTAACTATTTACAATACGTACGAATACATAAGTATATGTCAAAAGTATGTATGTACATATGTAATTTCCTTTACACATAGTACTTTCACTTTTTAACAAAAAAATCTGTCACTTTTGTCTGTTTTGTCAGAACCATTTTGTCGCACAGTGTCTACTTGTGTCACAAAACCATAAAGATCGATAATGTATATGACAGACATGGATAATGCATATGTCACGTCCTAGACTATTTATAGCCGAGATTAGCTGACATTTGTTTACAATCTTATGATACACATTAGGTTTTTGGACGTCCAATCATTTTGTCATTGTCTCTTATATACAGTAGTCTGCTCGCTCCTTTTATTTCGCTGGCCCGCGTCGGGATGCTTCCCTTTCAATGTAAAAATTAGTACGTACATATTTACATATCTATTCCCTTCATCTTAACTTCTATTAAGCCTTATATGTATTTACATCGTAATTCACCGTTTGGAAATTTAAACACATGAATCTGGTTTTAATAAAAATTGGATATTTATAAAACAATGGCAGACCCTGGATAATTCGCAAACCGGTTAATCCGCCCACGGATAATCGGGAGTTTACTGTGTGTATATATATATATATATATATATATATATATATATATATATATATATATATGTGTGTGTGTGTGTGTGTGTGTGATATTTGTTCTGTATTATTCTGTTGTACTAACTTTGGTAAAAATTAATTGCGCTTAATGGTGGAATAATTGGTTACAATTAACACACACACACACATACATATATATAATGTTTTACAACTTATATTTATTTTATTTCATTCTCTCATATTTCTCTTTGTTTTCTCTTTGATTGACAAAGACCATTGTGTGGTTGAAATATATCATTGGTAAAGTGCTTTTATGTGTTTCTATTTCAAGACTACAGAGTGGACTCTTACCAAGGTAGGTCTGTCAGTCTCCTAGTCCAAAAAATCTATATTATATATATATATATCCTGATATTTCACGTTTTCCATTATTTTTCCGTTGCACTGACTTTATGAAGTTATTATTATTACTTGTAAATAATTTTTTCCACCATTAAGTGCAATAATTTTACTTTATGTGATGAGGCACCTTTCGGTCACTTGACCATTGTCAGAAGACACTGATGAAGATCGGCACATAGCGATCGAAAATGTTCTGCCTCAGTAAGTTTTAACAAATTTACTAAATTCAAAGTTCGGATAGTCATAAACTGTTGTTAAAGTGATTAATATATTTAAACTTTAGACAGAGTACATTTTCTTCTATAAAGGACATGTTGATTACTCATAGCAGTTCACAAAATTACAGTCATAACACATTATTAGTAGATGCAACAAAGCTCAGCCAAGCTGTCGCTTAATCTAATGACCAAGCAATTGTTCTTATTGTCTTCCTAAAGCTTATAACGAAATTGTCAGCTGGCCATTTAGGTCAACTATCACTCGCTTGTATCTTATCACTTAATCATTCAGCTGTGAGAGGGTGAATATACACTACATCTATACAATTGCCTTTACACTTTGTTAATTACAATTGAGTAAATATTTTTTTGAAATTATTTTTAATTACAATTTTTTACAAATGTGAACAATCAGTTGCATGCGTGTTAAAGGGAATCTACAATTAACTGCTAAGCAAAGTAACTCTACATATAATGAGCTAGCTCAACATAATTCAATTGTTACGACCACTGAATTCGCAACTAATTTAGTTCCACTTGGTTGCTCAGAGCTCAAATAATTCAATCAGCAATGGGTTTATGAATTATAATACGGTGTCTGAATTTAGAAAAAGGTTTGATATAATTTTACCCAATATTTTAGAAAAAACTAAGAATTGTTATTAGAAAAAAATAATTTATATCATGATTAAATGCATGCCATATTTATTTATTAAGATTAAGATATGTATATATACCTTTCCTTTTGACGATTGAGGTCCACTTCGTGAAGACGGTCCAGGTTTTGACAAAGGCTTAGTGTTACGTACGGGTTGAGGAATAATTGTGATTTCATCATTTATTTTCAATGGTTTTAAAAGAGAATCTCCCTAAAACAAGATAGAAAATGGTTTAATTGTAATTTTACATTCTCAAAATTTAGATTTTAAAATTTACTGGATTCAGACTTTTACAATATGTCTCGTGAAATATTCTAATTTTCTAAACCAAATAAATAAGTAGATTTCTTCAAGTCTACATTATTTTGAATGGTTCAATAATTCTTGTATGGAATAGATAGCCATATTATTCAACAATGATTTTTTAACATCAGAAAGACTAGGGTTCTTGTGTAGCTGTAAAAACTGATCCATTTTATACAGAGTATGATTTTTGTTATTACAAAGATTTATATTAAAAATTACCAATAATGCTTTTATATATTATGATAATCAATAAACTAGGCAAAAACAGTTGAAGTGTATAACCATGATCAGGAAATAGTTTAGGGTATATTATTAAAAATTGCTTCTTCAGCACTTCTACTTAATTTTTACATCTACATTGGTTATTGAACAGTATTTTTTTTCAAAAATATTTCAATAAAATGTTCTATAATTGGTTTTATACCTGTGTTACTCTCCTTATTGCTGCATTATTTCTGCAACACAGATTAGGTTGGAAAAAAACACAATATTAATACAGTGAAATTAGTATAGTATTTATATCATTAACCTTTATGTACCACAGACACTTTTGTTTAATTTAACTTTGCAATATTTTTTTAAAATCTTGTTAAAATTTGTGATTTTTTAAAGGGACCAAGAAAATGTATTCTAGTCATTAGTTTAAAATTTTGAAATTAAGCTAAAACGAAGACAATGGAAACATTTGTTATTTTTATGTGTTTTGCATTGTAACAGTTTTAATATATTCTTCTCAGCTTTATGTTTTTCCAATTAATGGTTCAATTTACATACATTTTATATTTCTTGGATTAAACATATCTGATAGACAAGGCAGTTTTGTCATATGCAAATAATACATTATGTTTTTAGTAATTTCAGTTTTTATATTTTGACCTAATCGGATCAGCAGCTATATATTTCAATAAATATTCACTGAAAAATAAACATGCTGACCTGATCAGTCTTATGTGTTTTATTTATCTTATGCTTCAAAGTATATATTTCTGGAGAAAGCTATAAAATTAATGTGGAATATTGTATTAATAAAAAAAAAAAAATATTAATTTGATTTAAAACATGTGCAAGTTCTATCAATTTAAAATATCTTGAATTTAAACCTTTTTGAGGTTGTTTTAATAACACATAACCCAATGAACTTTCGGAAAGGCAGAAAAATACACTTGGTACTTATAATACAAAGTTGGTTATAATATTAACTTTAGTATTATAAATATTTCTGATAGGTCCACATGATTTACAGCCGTTTCATGACATTTCACACCAGCAATCGTTTGGGTATGACAACGTAAATACAGGTTTCGAAATATTTAAAAGTTAGAGGTACACTGTAATTTAGTTATCTATAAAAAATTTACAATTTGGACATTATACATACTTGACGCATTAAAATTTCAAAAAAAAAATTAATAATTATGTGAAAATGGATACGTTATTCCAAACACAGCTGGCTAGAATTTAATTATTAGCAATACTGCATATTTTAATTGAAATTTGTTTTAAAAAATCAGTTAAATCTCTTATTTTGTTTAGAACCTTTTGTGGAACAAGGTTTTACTTCAACTTTCTTTTTTTATTGAAAATTTTTTAATAAAAAATTACAACTGTATGAAGCAACTGTGGCGTAATGTTTATTTATTAAAAAAAATAATAAATAAATAAAAAAATTACAAGGTTAATACATTTAAAAATGAAATAAAGTCTTACCAACTTTAGTTAATTGCTTACATGTAAATGGGATTTAGACTGTATAATAAGCTTTTGTTGTCGGAACAATCTAAGCTGATTATATTTAATGATGGTCTACAGTAAACCTTAACAACACCCCATTAGAATTAAATAAATCCTGTATTATTTGAGAGTTTTTAATGATATTTATAGCACTCCTACAACTCCTCCAGAGTTGTACATCTAGCTTCTAATGAATTAGGCTGTGGTCGAGATCTTGGACACATGTAGTGTTGACAGACTAGATCTAGTACATCTTGAGGATCTTCAGAAATATTAATACCCGAGAGACCTCTAATGTGAAAAAAAACCACTGGCAAAAGTGTGTCGATGCTTAAGATATATATTTTCTTAAGAAATGCAGGAATATTTAAAAGTTTTCAAGTGTTTTCCTAATCCTTTTTTATAATATTTATACACACTGTATCCCTTGGACCAAAGAATATGAATAAAAATATACTGAAAAAGCAGGAAATATTCTTGAACATGCATGTTGGAAAAAACCTACGGTCCATTGCTTAGAGCTGAGAAACAATATAACATTGACGCTAAAGCTAACAATGTATACTGAAAGCTTGTTGTGAACAACAGAATCTGATAAGAGATGTATAAAAAGCAAAATACAAAGCTTACTAGATACAGGGCTGAATAAAAGCTTGGTAAATAGAAGAAAATTAAGAGAAATAGTGCTGTACCTGAACTCAAGGCCTGATTGATTATCCGCCAAATAAATAATATTTTGTAATCAGGTTCTTTCATTTTGCATAATGGGAGAGAATTGATTGAATTAAGATAATAAGACAAAACAATGATATCCAAAATAAACACAAAAATAATATTCTAATAGAGGTATATCAACATCACTCAAAAATACTTGGAAAAGGGAAGTATTTGGTCACTGGCCAAATAGCCAAAATCTTACAAAATGTCTTAGTGATGAAGAAATCATTTATATACCATGTAAACACTTATAGCTCACATAAACCATAACACACACTGTTTCTTCAATCAAGAGTGAGTGAATACTTGTTAATATCAAGAGTAAAAATAATAGAATTGAAAAACTTGTGCTCCATTAAAATAAGGGTTTTTAATGCCCATATTATTTATTTCCTTTTTAATTTTTTGTTTAGTACAAAGTGTTACTTTCTGAAGAACGATTTACATATTTGTATAATTTATGATCTAGGTGTCTGTTCAACAGCCTTGTTTATCAAATAGTACAAAACAACAATCTGTCCAGTAAATTTATCAACAAATACTATCTTAAAATTCATGACTAAAATAAAGTTTCATTTAATATGATATACTTACATTATTATCAATTTAATTAATAACATTATTTCTGTTAGAACTAAATGCTTTTATAAGAATTCTTTTGATTAATTTAGAGACTAACACCTTAGTAATTTGGAGATCAGACTATTAAAAGATCAAGGTAAGTCTGTCAAGTCTCCTACCTAGCTAAACATTTGATAACATGTACATCAATACATACCTGATGGCTACTAGAGCTAGTAGAAGGTTGAGAAGAACCTGCAGGCTTTTTGTCTATAACCCTTTTAGCAACAACACTATGTGCTGAGTAGACATGATTTTCAAATTGTTTGTACATACCAAATGTGGCAGTACACACTGTACACTTGTAAGACAAATGTGCTGGTTTCAAAGACATATTATGGTCTCGAGCCACATGGTTTAATAGTTTCCATTGGTATACCTAAAATTGTACAATTATATTATTATTAAAAATGCTTCAATTAAATTTTTTATATTGTATAAGTATGTGTTTAAAATTCTTAGTACCAATACAATATTATAAAGTTATTAAAAACAAAATAATTTTAGTTTCAATAGTAATATAAAGAAAATAAATGTTTAATATGTGTGGTGTACGACTATTAAACTATACTATTTAAAATTATCAATATAATTAATTTTACACCATTATTACATAACAGTTAATCTGGTACAGGCATGTCAAACTCATGCAATGTTGAATTTTAAAAGCCAACAAAATGGGTTGATTAAAAAATCAAATAACTTGTTTACAATATCATGATTATAAAAAGCTGTACACAGAACGATGTACTTGAAGTAAGATCGACAAGCATACTGAATTTCTGCTAAAACTAACTAGTAATCCCAATTCAATTAGAATTATACCTCCAATATTTGTTATTTTGTAATACAAGGACACAATATACAACATTATGAAAAGTATAAATAGGGTAAAAACAATGATACACCTGCTAAAAACCCATATAGAACATAAACCTATCCCTATACATCACATGATGGTTTCAGTAAAAATCAACTAATGTAGATGTGTCTGTCTACAACTCAAAAAGAATTAATTTCCTACGTGTGATACAAATATTGTCTAGTCTAAATTATGCTTTTTATTCCATCAACACAATACAATTCCAAACCCAAAATGTAAAGAAATAATAGCAACATTATTATCTTTAGATTTAAAAACAAAAATAAAATATTAACTTTTCCATTGCATAATTAATCTTTAATGTTAGGGTTACAACAGAATAAGTTATGTATCTTATGTTTTTTTTTAAATTGCAATAGTTTAGAAATTTACATACAAAATATATACATTTTCAATTAAAAACTTATATAAATTGCTGCTCAAAAAATTAGTTAAAAAAATATATATAACAAAATGATTTTGACATACCCTTCCACATACAGGACACCTCCCACCATCCTTGCCTCTATTCGCTGCTTCTTGCATACTTGATGTAACTAAGCCGTGTGAACCTAATAAATGTCGTTCAAGACCTTGATCTGTAAAAAATCTAAACTGACATTTCTGACAATTTAGAGGAGGTCTGTTGTAGATCATTTTTGGGTGAATCTTTACTTTGTGTATCCACTGCATATGGTTTCGTAATTGTTCTAGATCCTTAAAAAAGCCAAAACAAAGAGTAACTTAGAAGTTATTAGAAAAAAAGTATTTAAAATTATTTTTCAGTAATTTTATTATTACATAAAGTTATCTGTAAAGTACTTAAAAACTAAGATTTTAAAAACTAATTAAAAGAATTTTATGAAGAGCAATACTATACTTGATAATCTTTTAAAAGATATACCAAGTTATTATTTTACTAACATACTGAATTAATGCAAATTACATAATATCGAAGAATTATAAATGTAACTGAAAAGTTTTTATTGATAGCCTTCCTTAAATATGTGATGGTCAACAAAACAAATTAACACAAATACGCTTTATAAGAAGTCAATTAATAAAAACACATTAGCAATATATTTTTTTCAATTTTAATTACTCCTAGTGATTGATGTGCCCAATACAAACATCGCTGAACACACAAACTAATCCTTACACCAGTTCGAGCTAGTTTGTTTCTGTTATTCAAGTTGTTTCTTCTATTGTGTATTATGGAGGTGATAACGTGTACTTTTTCTTTATGCATTTCATAATTATTTATTCTATGAATATCTTTAAACTTATTTAGTATTCATGTTAATTTGAGCACTCCAGGTATTTATTGCAGAGTCAAAAAGTTTATTTATTTAGTGTAATGTAAAGTGTATTTATTTATTTATGAGTACTGTCCATTACTGATTTGAATTCTAAATGCGAGGATTTTGTTTTTCATAGCACTATAGGCTTGATAAGGGCAACAAATGAGTTGCAGAAACTTTGCACTAAATAAATAAACTTTTCTAATTTGTCCTCCAAGTTACTTTTTTTAATTTGTGAAAACGTTTTGTGAAGTAGGCTATTTGTTCAAACCCGAGAACTATAAAATGATCATGAACTACATGCCTATGATGAGATAAGGGATTTCATGGGTAATGTATCTCCAAACATACTTGTTTTAAAATTTCATTTCACATATATTATAGAATACTTATAGATTTGAGGAAATATTATATAAGTAAATAGAGTGTAAATTAAGATATAGTGCAAATATTGAACAATGTAGGTATAGCTAGTCAGACTCAAAATAATGGTAGCGAATATAGACTAAAATTTTAAAAAGTAAGCTTTTAATCAGTGTAGACAATATAAATTCACAACATATGTAGATAACTTCCAAGTGATTAATATGTGAAAGTTTCAAAGTGACAGGATTTTTTTAAAATATTTTATATGCTTGGAAAATTTTTAAAAAAAACTGATGATGGTAAGTAGAACATATTGACTCCATGCATGAAAATCTTTGAAAATTAATGATTTTTAACATAACTATTTAATAACCTAGGTAATTATGGAACAAATAACACAAAAATCAGATGTCTATCTGTATTTATATGGAATCTACACAAAACTATAAAAAAAATACTACAAAAATTGGAGAAATAGTGCCTTTTTTATGACAAAACTGGGTGGTCTTAAAAGCGTTAATTCAAAGGATAAAAAAATGTTACTGTTGTTTTTTTCAATTATAAAAAAGAATAGTCAATAAAACATATTGCTAGAGTTGATAAACTAACTGTTCCAAATGAATTGTTCTTGAATTTTAACACTACTTTTACTGATGTATTGAGGGTTTTTCTAAATTAGGGGTGCACATAATATACAAAAACTGATGCAGTCAAGAAGTATAACTCACTATAACACCTGTAAATTTATATTTTACAATACTCAATTTAAAATAAAAAAGAACAAAAACTTTATTCAGCTGCTGCAAAGCTTAGGATTATTTATTTGGGTTTAACTCTAAGGATTAGGAATTGATCTATTAGTTTTGATATAAATGCAAAGATCATCGGTTGATTATCTAGGTCCATTTCAGTGTTTTCATTTGAGGTTTTAAATAGTTTTTATCTTCAACAAATATATATTGTGAACATTTACATACAAATTAAAATCTGGTTTAATTACTCTAGTGGAAAATGAAAATCTAAAATAACAATATATTCTTTTAAAACAACATACTGGTGTTGCATAAGTCACTACACCAATATACAATTTTTTTTATATGTGCTTACCTTAATATAACCATCACATATTTCACAAATAACAAATGTGGCTTTTCCACTACCGAGAGGTCGTCCAGGTTTCCCATGTGTAGGTGTCGGGTTAGGTGTTGGTGTAGCTTGTTGTCGAGGAAGAGGTGTTATAGATATACTAGGTTGCTGTAATAATTTAGCTGCTGCTCCAGCACCTCCGGAAGTGGCACTGGATGACTTCTGACTTGATACTGAGTTCTGGTTATACAAATGATAGAAAAATATTAAAAGTATTCAAAACAACATAAAAAAACAAACATACATAAGAAAGATTAATATACACTAAGCCAAAATATTAATTAAAGGTTTGTATTTAATTGTTACAATTTATAATAGTTTCAAATGCATTTTTAGTGTTATGATAAAAAAATCTCTAACAATAAATAAATATACTCATCTTCATTTCTGTTAGGAATATATCTACATATTTGAGTACAGTTTTCTGCCTTTCCTAACGTTACAATATTCTCACCTGTTGACATATATATGAGTACAGTTTTCTGGCTTTCTTAATGTTACAATATTCTCCCCTGTTGACATATATTTGAGTACAGTTTTCTGCCTTTCCTAACGTTACAATATTCTCTCCTGTTGACGCGTTTCAGAGTGACACCATTTTCAAAACTAAATTTGAAAGTGTAGTCACTCCAAAATGTGTCAACAGGGGAGAATATTGTAATGTTATGTAAGGCAGAAAACTGTACTCAAATATATATATATCTAACAATAATTCAGATAAGGGGAATGTGTATTTGATAATTTTAAGCAGTATTTTGAAAAAAAAAACCGTTTCAATCCCAATATCAACGAACTTGTTATGTATTCCATGGGAACCAATGTACATCCAGTGGATAGGCTTAGTCCATGTAAGGAAAAGGTTGGGCCAGAGTTGTATAAATGTGGCTCCTTATAAACGAACTCAAAGGTAGTGAGTGAGTGGACAGACAGTTCTTGAAAGCTCTTTAAGAGTTTATAACTTCCTGGCGTTCACCATGCCCATTGTGAGGATGACCAAGAAGCAGCCTCCCCCTCCCCCATCATCTAGATCGGTATTTACAGCTCCTATCTGGATGTTTCATGCGATCCATGTCAATGTAGATTCATATCCTTCAAGACAAGGAGGGTCTTAACAGAGTTTTATGGGTACCAAGCCTATACTTTTATTTGCTTTACCATCATATTCAGGGATCTGTTGTGAGGATCCGTAATTTCCCCAGCTCTATAAAAATATGACATAGTAGATGACACAACTGAACACGGTTCAATACTTACCAGATGGTACCACTCCAAGAGATACCGCTTTCACTCTTATGGATAAGAGAAGGGGCTTTTTATTAAGTCCTTAGGGACCTATTTCAAGAGGAATGAAGGTGGTGGAGGGAGAAAGCACTAGGTATCCAGGGATATAAGTATGGCTATCAACTTCAGGTAGTAATATAAATTAAGTCACTGGAGGGTATGGTTTCATAACATAGAAATAATCTTGACGAGTGTACTTAATATATGTGGTACATAAGATGGATCTATTCTGTCATAATTGTGGCAAAGTTCATTAATCTTTGAATGGAGATAATGAAAATTACGTACTGATTGAGATGTACCAGGCATTGAGAGTTTAACTGCCATTTGCAGATATGCTGAAGGAACTCTGGGATGGAAAAAACCCTGGGATAAAACATTGCCTCTCACATGAAACAGAGGCATGGACAAACATTAGACCCAAATATCGAGAATTTTGGTTCACTGATAGCTATAAGATGGGAACGCTTCCTAGAGTTGTAACAAGACCAAGGCTCAGTGGGGATAATCGGGATTTACATTGTGTAAAGAGCTATTCTCTATAAGTAGGCTACAGATCAGAACCATAATGGAGCTGGTCACAGACCACAGGAATCTGAGAGGGTTAAAGCCAGAGGATAAGTGGGTATTTGGCTACTGCAGATGTAGGTGTGCACTAAGCAAATCCTGCGGTATATATAGGAAAAAAATACAAAGACTATAGCTAAGTATTCTACACATATTAGGGCCCTCTGAGATAAAATGATAATAATTCCAATATTCTATACAAAATATTATGCACACAATTATATATTTATTGCTTGTCTACTGCAACAAATACAATAGATTTATATTAATCTCCACAATATCAAGAGCATAGTGGTACAATATATTACAATGAAAATATTGGAAAGAATCCCAATACCACAAAAATAATAAAAAATAAATAAAACGTTTCTTAAGATTAAACCCTTATGTACATTTCGATGGCCATGTCATCATCACCAGAGGGTCTTATTACAAAATTACAATCTAGCAAACAAGAAGTTGATCACTCTAGTTTGTAACTTCTTGTTTGCTAGATGTAATTTTGTAATAAGACCCTCTGATGATGATGAATTGGTCATCAAAATGTACATAAGGGTTTAATCTTAAGTAACTTGTTTTATTTGTTACTTTTGTGGTGTTGGGGTTCTTTCCAATATTTTTATTGTATTATATTAATCTGTCAACTCAAAGAGAAGAAACCAAATATTTTCATTTTTCTTCGGAAAAACATCATAAGTGTTCATAAGTGCCATTAACTTTTAAAGGAATTGACAAAAATTGTATTGCTTTCTGATGTTGAACCTACTTTCTCTTAAGTAATAATGAGTTTATTTAAGGTTGTAGTGTTGATTATACCACAAAAATCCTTTAAAATATTGTTTTGAAACTAAATACTAATCCCAATTAAATTTAAGACAGCATTTAAATGAACAACATTTTTAATTATAAGAACAATAACTGATAATAGTTTTGAAACAAATTGTTATAATGGTATAAAAATTAAAAAATATAAATATATCTACTAGAACATCATTTAATAGCTTTAAATGATGCTTTTCAAGCAAGCTCATAATCCCACATACATTGTTTACTTTTCATGGACAATTGTACTTCATGTACATTTGACGCACTTTTCCTATATATTTCCTGACGCATCCACATAATTAGAAGTGTTCTTCTTGAGCCTCTTCAGGGTAATAAAATGGCAACTTCTTCCTCTAGTTTTTAGAGTAGTTTTCCCATATACCTTTTTTAGGTACTGTTTCGAAATTTGATGTTGAATTTAATACCTGGGCTATCTTTGATACCACATTTAACATGTAGACTTTTAAATTCAAATTCCTTAAAAGTATTACAATTAACTTTCCTGTTGGAGCATACACAAAAATATCGGTAATTATTCCGACGTGCAACTACCGCTATTTTTGTGAAATTTTTTTACTTTTCTTATGTATTTTTACGTCCTAAACACGAATCCGACATTAATAATTGTCGCTGACGCCGGTTTTTTTAAAAATATACTTAAAAAACATAACCTCTATTGACGTAAGTTCAGACATGAATACTACCGCTATTCCGACGTGCGACTACCGCTATTTTCGTGAATTACCTACGAATGACTACCTACGAAGTATCCAGTCAGGATAGATTTGGTTATAATTATATTCAATTTTACTATATACCTATATTGAAATATACATACAGAGTAATCAGTCAGGATAGATTTGGTTATAGTTTTATACAACATTACTATATACCTACATTAAAATATACTTATGAAGAACCAAGTCAGGATAGATTTGGTTATAATTTAATAAAAATAGGTAGTAATTCTGAATAAAATTATTACCAAATCTAACCTGACTGGATACTTTGTAGGTATATTTTAATGTAGGTATATATATAGTAATGTATAAAATTACAGATCTAGACGTAGTGCAGTGCGCTGTAGCAACTGCGCGCTCGGTTCACGCTATAGGCCTACATGTCATTACAATCTAACATTTAAAATGTGAAATAAAGTAACTTTCACAAAAATACATAAAAATGTAGGGAACGTACATATGTAAAAACGTGAAAATACATAAGAAAAGTAAAAACAAATTCACGAAAATAGCGTTAGTCGTACGTAAATAAAGGTTAGTTTAGGTTATGTCTTTTAAAGTATATTTTAAAAAAACGGCATCAGCGACAAAAAATAATGTTGGATTCGTGTCTAGGACGTAAAAATATATAAGAAAAGTAAAAAAAATTCACGAAAATAGCGGTAGTCGCACATCGGAATAATTACGAAAATATCTATATTTGTTTATAGTCAGTCAAATTTATTAAATTTCTTCTCCATTGATGGTATACGCTCAGTTACTGTTTTTTTTACAATACAAACGTTAAATGGACATGATAAGACAAAAACAATGTTTAGCCATTGTTATAAATGTAAGTTCCACCTTCTTTCTTAGAACATTTATTCACATCTCAAAAATATTCTACCTGCTTTCAACACACCACACTGGTAAAGCAAATCAAACAAAGCCTTAATTATCAAAGCATAAGTATTGCTTAACAATTATATCGCTATCTATTTAGTAACGGTTTTACTTTGTAAATGTAAATTTTAGTGTATTCAACAATTTGTTTAATAGTTATATCTAAAGTTTCTTTTAATGACTGAATAAAATTTAGATGAATTTTAGGTATATCATTAGGTTCCCTGGCCAATAGAAATTCTGTATTATTAGATATATAGGTATGGATTTTCTATGACAACAGGGTTTCACAAATGGAAGTGGTAATTATTTCTCTTACAATGTGTTGGTCCTTTTCCAAATAAAAACCACTATTATGAAACACAGGGACTTGAAAATTGTTAAGAGCACTCTAGAAATTGTTGAGGTAATTAGTTATCCACTGAAGCAGAAAGACTTTCTGGGACTTCTTGATTATTCTCCTTTAGTCTGATAATCTTCTATACAGTAAACTCCCGATTATCCGTGGAATAGGGTGGCCCGACAACGCTGGATAACGAATTCTCCGGATAATTCGCTATGAACAAAGAATACGCAAAACGATCAATAGTTGATTATTATACCATAAGTTACACAAATAATGACCCCGGTTAATGCAATTCACAAATAATCTTCAGAGAACAAAATAAATACAGAAAATAATTTAAAATGTCGATGTATTTGACGGATTATAACATGTACATTTATATGTCTAGCTATTTACAATACGTACATAAGTATATGTCAAAAGTAAGTATGTATGTACATATGTAATTTCCTTTACACATAATACTTTCACTTTTTAACAAAAAAATCTGTCACTTTCGTCTGTTTTTTTGTGAGCATTGATTTAGCTTTAATGTGCGATCTAAGTTTCTTGAGAACCATTTTGTCGCACAGTGTCTACTTGTGTCACAAAGCCATAAAGATCGATAATTTATATGACAGATATGGATAATGCCTATGTCACGTCCTAGACTATTTATAGTCGAGATTAGCTGACATTTGTTTACAATCTTATGATACACATTAGGTTTTCGGGCGTCCAAGCAGTTTGTCATTGTCTCTTATATACAGTAGTCTGCTCGGCCCTTTTTTTTTGCTGGCGTGCGTCGGGATGCTTCCTTTTCAATGTAAAAATTAGTACGTACATATTTACATATCTATTCCCTTCATATTAACTTCTATTAAGCCTTATATGTATTTACGTAGTAATTCACCGTTTGGAAATTCATGAATCTGATTGGAATAAAAATTGGATATTTGTAAAACAATGGCAGACCCCGGATAATCCGCCCACGAATAATCGGGAGTTTACTGTAGTTTTCACAAAATTTTGTCCTTTTTATATGTGTTTACTTTCAGTTAGCCATTGTATTAAGACTTATTTAGCTACTGTTTGTTCTGACTTTATACATGGGCTTCACTATAAAAGAAAATTTATTAATCATGCTTATTGCTTGCCTTAGAACTTGTAATTTCTTATCTAGACTGATACTACTTTCAATGACAAAACGTTTTAAACTAAACTTAGTTTCAATGTTAGAACTTTTTGAACCAACATTTAGTAAACTTGGGTGAAATACTGTCAGTCTTTTACAAAAGACAATAAATGGTTGAAATGAGTGAGTATTTATTTTATGACAATGTTTTGACAATTTGTTTACTGTCCTCAACCCTGTTTTGTAATAAAACTGAAGCCTTTGTATTTAACACTCAAATTGCCTAACATGGAAAGGTTAAATATCATTACTCCTATGGTTAACTAAAAAATAACATCGAGCTATTATTCTAGTAAACTTCCTTTGTGCATTAATATAATTATTCATGAATGAACAAGAAGTTCAAATACTTTTATTAGTAAAAAAAAATTAGTATCGGTCCTAAAGTGATAGATGTTATTGAACCATTGAAGTCAGTAAGGGTATTCAAACCAACATGAATCCCTTGTTTTACTATAAAAAGCAGGCTTGTGTGATTTATTGTTTTAAGAATTGATACAAATTACCGGTAACCTTGGAGGGACATCGTAAATAACAAATCACCGCCAAACAGGTGAGACTTTTAAGTGAGGTATATTTTAGTGAGTTATATTTTCAGCTTTAAGGAACCTAGTTATTTCTACACTAAAAAAACATTTAAATGTTTTTTTTCAGTTAACATCTAATGTGAACTGGATTCTGTCCATAGAAAACTATTTATTAAAAATACGATTACACTTATTTAAATGAAATTTATGATAAAAAACATACCTGATACATTTGGTTGCCTGTTAACTGATATGAGGTAGGTAGTAAAACCTGAGGCTGAGCGTTGGAACCAGAAGGTCTGTACAACATCCCTAAAATTAAGAAGAAATTTATTTTAATATTTGAATTTTTTACTCTAGTCTATCTTTTAATAAATGGTTTTTTTTCAGTAACTGTCAAAGCCATAGTCAGCATTTGTTACATGTTTCATCCCAGTGTGCTTTAAAAACAAGTTTAAAATCAAAAACTTTAATAGATCTTTAAACATTTGAATACAAAATTAGTTTTATAACTTTTAGAGATATTTTTAAAAGGTGAGAAGTATTCAATAGGCAATAATGTCTTCATTAAAGATATTAGAAGAACAAATTAGTTATAAAGGTGAAACAATTTTTTTCCATATTGATTTTATTTTACAAAAATTGTGTAAACTAATTTGTTTTAATTTTGCATTAAATTATTTTTTTCATAAGTCCTTCTTCAGTTTTTTCACTATCTTAGCACAAATTTTATAAATCACATTTGACAATTATTCAAAATTGATTTTATCAAATGAGGTCAATTTCTCATGTACCATGTTATTAACAGTAGAATTTTATAGGTTTTTGTTTGAAGAAGCAATATTTACCATTTTTTTATTTTTCTTTGAAATTTAAAAAGGCAATAAAAAACATTTTTAGGGTTCACTTTCCTTGCATTTCCCCCCAATTTTTATAGCATTATTTATTATAGTTCATAAATGTCTGTAAAAATATAAATCCAGGCAATCACTCAACTTTTTTTTTCTATCTAACCTTTTTTTAGGTAAACTAATCTTACTACCAAATCAACTCTTTTTTCACCACACTATGTACAGCAGTCTCAATTATCTGAGTCCTGATATTTTGAGCCTCTTTTATCATTTTGAAAGAAAATAATGAATCAGACTTCCAAGAAATAATTATAGTCATACTATATGCAAAGGAAATGAGTCCGAATTCCGAAAAATGTTTATATCAATACAGTATGCAAAGGAAATGAATCGGGCTTCCAAGAAATGTTTTTATAACTATATGGTATGCTAAGGAAATGTGTCGGGCTTCCAAGAAATGTTCATATAAAGGTCTACAAGCTTGTTTAGTGCATTTTTAATTACCTATTATTATAAGGGTTCATTAAAACTCCTATTTTTTCAAATGCTCAGGAACGTATTTCCATGTAATCGGAGTTTTCGGTAATCCGAGGGGGTCTCGGTCCCACCTATTTTGAATTATAAAGACTCTACTGTACTTGAAATCTTTAAAATTTCAAATAACCTAATGATTTAAAATTTAGTGCAAAGATGGTAATGGATACAAAGATGACACCAAATATATCACTTAGAAATTGGAAATAAATTATTTACTAGCAAGACTCATCAGAAAAAAACGTAATTGCATGCCAAACTATTTTTACATTACAGATAATTCAACATTCTGCCCAGCATTATTTGACCTTTGTAGAATAGAGTGAATAAATTTAGAAACAAAAGTTACCAGGTCTAATTTGAGCTGCTGTCGCCATTGCCTTTTGTTGTGCAGTAAGTGGTGATGTCGGTCTCATATCTCCACCAATATACCTATTGATCATCTGTGGCCTTCCCCGGCCTCTGTTGAGGAGTGTTTGTCCAATAGAAGGTGAAGCAGAAGGAACTAGCTTAGGCAGTAAGGGATGATTTGCACCGCCTTGCTTCAAGCCAGACATTGCAGCCTGGTACACTGCGTTTCCTGGAGACATGCTGGGTCTGTTTCTAGATATTCTAGGAATCTTTGCAGGTGGTTCAAAGTCTAAAGGTGGTTCCTATACATAACATATAACTTCTAAGAATATACATATCTTCTACAAATTTAAACAACTAAGGGCATTATATTTAAATAATATTTGTAAAATATTCTACAATATTGTAGAATAACACTAGCTACTATTCCATAACTACGAACATTTTATGAATCTGTCTGTATTTAACACATTGTTCAAATTAGAAAACTTTGCTCAATATTGTTTACACGTTTATAAGATATTATAAATGATTCACATTCATGAATTGTAGGAACTATAATAATATTACTTTTGAGAGTAAGGCTGTTAAACATATTACAACAGGATTTTAAAACAGTTTGTGTTTTTAACGCAAGTGCTGGTCCAGAAAATGTTATGCAAGATATTAGATCTTGTGATAACCATTTGAATACCCCAAAATAGACAGATATTAGTTAGTTAATTCACAGCAATTCTATATATTGTAATAAAATTTGGCACAAATTAGTCACTACATTTTTCTTCTAATTGTAAGCACTAAAAATGATAGGAAGAAATTCAATATGCATCTAATGACAATTAAAAACTCTGTATAATAATTTTGAAATTGAAATTCAAGACAATTAAAAATACATAAGTCAAAGTGAAAATCGAAAAGAAACACTAACTTGATTTTAAAATTATGACACAAAATGACTGAAGCTTAATGAAAAACAAGTACTACTAGACCAAGTAAACATGGTCCATGGAAAACACAAGAACTACTATTACTGCTAGTATTCACCTATTCGGGCACAATGTTTAATTGCTCTGGAATTGTAAAGAATTTTTCGTATAAAGAAAAAAATCACTTGTTATGTTTGGAACACTTGTTCCAATTAATTATGTAATGCTTTTCTCTTGCACTAGTGTTTTAATATAACCCGAAATGAAATTTTAAATGCTATAAAAACCTAACCAGACTTTCACCAGCATATATGACAAAAACATAATTAAAACATTTAAACAATAATCATGCTGCATAGGAACAATTTTATCTATAGGAATGAGATTAAAAAATTTTTTTTTATAAGTTAGTGTTTAGGAATAATTTGTACCAAAGTCCATTAAATATATCTAATTATAGCATTTAAATAATTTTACAATGCTAATATTGTATTCTACCACTAAAGATCATAGCCAGGATGTATCATTTATATCTTCTCATTTATAACCAGTTTTCAACCTAAGAACTCTTTAGCTTTGAGAAGAACTAGAGATCACTGGATGTTAAGTCAATTGTATGTCCCCTCTTGTAGGTAGAACCATAGAGCAACCTGTGTCCAACCCTGTCATATTGTACAAAAACTTAAGGCAACTCCAACCCGTTTTGTCTTATGAACACCAGTATGTGTATCTAATGATTACACATCTTATAGCCGAGGGGCTTATTGCTATTTCATACAGCAGATGTTTTGAAATCCATTTTCAAAGAATTATAACCTGTTACTCAGTTTCTTCTTGCCTATAATTTTTTTTTTTTGTTACAAAGATTGCCTATAATGCACAATTTTATTACAAAGATTCTTTCTATTATCACCATCATTCTTATAAATTTTTAAAGACCAAAATTTTATAGCATATCAAACATATTTTATACAAAAAAAAATGAAAATTTAGGATAAAATAAACTATGGAATTTCAAAATATTGTATTTTTCTGGTAAAAAATATTGCATTTATGACTAAAATTACAAAATTTTCCACTCCCTTGTACAATTCCATCTTAATCATAAGTCTACAATAATATTAGAAGAAGCAATTTTAATTTGTGCTATTTCTAGTTTAACGTTTACTTGATGTAAACTTGACAATTTGTCAAAAACATAACAATAGCAAATTAAGGCTTGTATAAAAGTACATAGGAATTGTTATAATAAACCATACCTTGGTCGACCATTTACTGAAACTAGTCCAGGATAGAGTTAGTTTATTGTGCAATCTATAACTAGTCAAGATTACTTTTTGCTTGCTTACTAATGACTAATGACACTTAGATTTTATAAAACGTAATTGTTTTTAAATGGATTTAAAAGTTACTTATATTTCCTATTATAATTTATGGAAATTGTTTTTCCAAAAAAGTACTGTTTATTAATTTTATTAATGATTAAAAGTATGTAAAAGAAATTTTATTATATCCAATACATTTTCTAAAAGTAATATATAACAACCTTAAATACCATAGGCCATTGGCATATTTGGTTGTATAATGTTCTTTTTTTCTTTAAACTGAAACTATAAATACAGGTTGAACAAAAGTAACAATCGAACATAGCACTGATTTCGTGGCTTTGATCACGCCATCGAAATAAACAATTCGAAAGTATTTTTTTAATTTTTTGACCACCAAATTTCAAGAGAACACACATATAGGAAACAGTGGGGTGTAAGTTTTGTTTTGATCTAATTTATACTAAAATTATTGGGATAAACTTGACAAACAAAAATGTTTTATTTTTTGGCTTTCATAGTAAGAAACACAAATATAACAAAATGAATCTGATGACCTTTTTACAGACTCTTGTAGCAAATTAAAGCTACTCTTTTATGGTCCAAATGTCTTCACTTATTAAAAATATATTCAAGTGTTTATTTGTAAAATAGTAGGCCAATAGAAGACAGAATCAATATTTTGTTCACTTTTTAGCAAACATATTTCTTATCAACGAGAATAAATACGAATAAACAAGCTAATGGCCCTGATAGCTCTGAAAGCTAGGATTGTACAGGTTTCATGGAAACTAGTAGTTCTAATATCTAACTGTTCTGTTCAATATGAACACAATCAATTTTCATCATAAACTAGCAGGTATCAGAACTCCCAATATATAAAAGTAACATCAGCATTATATTTTTCTTACTTAGATATATACAAATTTTGAAAATTACAATTTGCAAAGAATTCAGAGGAATTCTTCATCAATAGTAGAAAAAAAAACATGATGTAACTAAAAATGCACATTGGTGTAATTCTTTACAAAAGAAATAGTAATAAAATATTTCTTAAAAATATGTAAATGTAACAAATTACCTGGTTTCTTTCTGGTCGATATTTTTTTGCACAGGATAATAAATGTCTGGTTAGTTTCCCCTTTTGATTATCCTCAAACGGACAACTTGGACACTGATGAAATGCAGGTGCTCTTTCTAATCGACCTCTCACATTATGTTCTGCTTCCATGTGAAAAAGAATGTCATGTGGGCTCCGGACTTCCAGAGGACAAAAATTACACCTGTACACATAGTTACGCATATGCGGAGTTTCTAAATGATGAGCCATTACAAGCATTGACTCAGTTTTAAAACTACAGAATTCACATTTTTTTTGTTCCAATCTAAAAGGTTCATTATTTTCCTTACTAAATTCTAAAGTACGAATCAATGAGGTTATTGCCATTTGTACTTCAGGGGCGCAATTACTACCATCCCTATCCTTCTTTCGCTTCTGGGATCTAAGTAAATCTGTTTGCACATGTTCTTGAACTAAATTTACTCCAATCTGAATAAAAAATTTTCCTAAAGGATTGTCAAAATAAGAATTACCTGTCTTCTTATTTTTTTCAAGATCAGTTTTTTCCTCTGTAACTGCTATGGGTTTACTGTTTTCATTTTGTTCTTTTACTTTCTCATCAACAGAAGTTTTACTATTATTATCACAAACCTTATTTTCTATATCGTCATTTGTCTTTTCAATACTTTCTTTGGGCTCATTACCTGGTTTTTCTTTTGTAATATTAGAATCAACATCTGATTTATCATTAGTATCATCTTTATTCTTATCATCACATATTTCGTTTTTATTATCACAACCTTTTTCATTATCTACTTCCATTTTATTTTCACTATCTTTAAGCTCTTTAGATTGTTTTTCGACTGGTGTACTATTTTTATCACTACTTTCTTCATCAACTTCCATTTTCATATCATCTACTTTTTCTTTGTCCTCTTTTTCAGAGCCTTCTTCTATAGAGTCTTTCAACTGAATGTCATTTTTATCCTTTTCTGGTTTGGCTTCATCAGCTTTTGCTTCTGCATCTTTCTTTTGTTGTTCTATTTTTTCCTTTTCTAAATGCTCTTTAATTTCTTTTATAGCCTGTTCTATTTGGTTTACATAATCTTTCAATGGCTTTATAGGAGGTTTTTCATAAACATATGGGACAATAAATGATGGCGCTTCTACAACATACATATCATCTGTTAGTGATGGTAAAATAATAGGTGGCTTGGTTTGTGATTGCATCTGAAGAGAAGGCACCGATATAGATTGTTGTGGAGACTGAATATTCACAGTTTTAACTTGAGGATGAGTTCTCATTTGTGGATACATTCCCTGAGCAGGCAATGCAACTGGCAATACCGAGTACCCTTGGTTACGAGAAGGGCCTGGTATTGAAGACTGGGATGATGATAAAGGAATAGGTCCTCTACCTGAAAGTATTGAATTTGTATCTATTATCACAAGAGTTGGTTCCTTTTTGTTTGCCTTTGAATGCTTACTACCAGAAGCTATTTCAACTAACTTTTTAGTATCGTTCACAACAATAGTTGTTTTTTTAGACATTTTAAATTTATTATTGTCTCTGTCTCGAAAAGATTCTATTACAGGATCAGCTGCTAAAGGATCAACAGGCGTTATCTCTTCAATATCTGGATCATCATTTGGTTTCTTATTAGTTTTTATTATCTCCAAATCTTTAAGTTCATCCTCTTTTTCAATGTAACTCTTTTGTTTATTTAAATTTCGTGAACTTCTTCTTGGAGTAACATTTATAGGCTGTTGAATTTTTTTCGTCTTTTTTGCTTTATCAGGTGTGCAATCTAAAATATCGTCTTCAGATTTAGATTTTTCCCCTGTTAAATCCTCTGTTTTCTCACTGCACTCTGTAGTATATTGTAAATCATCTGTACACTGTACATCACTTGTGTTATTTTCTTCATCAATTAAACTAACATCTTCAGTTTCATTTTTATTATCTGTTGGATTGTCAACATCATGTTTATTTTGGTTTTGTATTTCGTCTTCACATTCCTCTAATCCATTATGATCAGCTAAAGGATCTGCTAGATCTATAGGAGTACAATCACTAGTATCCATTGTATCAATTGCTACAACAGATGATTGACTGTTACCAAAATTACTATCATTACCATCTAAACTAGTATCATTGTTTTTCAATGGATCTGAAGAAATGACCTGGCAAGAGTCATCATCATCATCCTCATCCTCATCAACCTTTTCTGTTTCTCCATAATTCTCCACTTCATGACTATCATCCATACTAACATGTTCATTGTTTTTCTCATTACAATCTTCCCTAAACCCATTACTAGAAATGTTCTCATCTACATCAGGCACTTCACAAATAGGCACAACACCTAGTTCATCAGTTTCTTCTGCCTCTTCATTAACCTCTTTGTTTTCATCCCTGAGTATGTCCCCAACAAGATTAATATCCCCTGTCATTTTCTTTACGGGAATAACTTCATCCTCATCTTCAACCTCCATTGGTTCTGTATAGGAACCATTTATTTCTCCATTGACTTTTATAGTTCCTGAAACAGTAAAAAAATCAAATTAAAAAAAAAAAAATACATCTTAAGAAAAAAATACCTAGTCAATATTTTTTAAAATACATCTATGCAAAAATGTCAACTATCAATCTCACAGTGAAATAAACTTATTGTCTGTAAGTCAATTATTACATAAAAAACAGACCTTAATTTCCTACAAAAATATGTAGCTGAAAAATTTATAATTAAGATGTAGGAAAAGGTTAATTCAAACAATCAATCACGACACAAATCCAGTATTTAAAATGATTTATCATTAAAAAAATCTAGTTTTGTGCTTTAAAATTACTACCTGGAAAAAATCCAATTCTTTCATTTTTACAATTACAGTAATCTCAAAATTCCGAGTCCCGATCTTTCGAGATTCGGTTGAATTAGAGTCTATTTTATCCATTTGAAAGAAGATGATTAGTCTGGATTCCAAGAAATGTTTGTAGCCTTACAGTGTGCGAAGGAAATGAGTCAGGCTTCCAAAAAATGTTTATGTCAATACTGTTTGCAAAGAAAATGAGTCAGGCTTCAAATAAATATGTATATAAAGTTGTATAACTCATATTTAATTATAGCATTTAAGTTCATTAAAACTCTTATTTTTTTCTACTGCACAGGAATGTAGTTCCATGTAATCCGAGGGGCTAGATCCCAGTTACCTAGAATTATCAAGACTCTACTGCAATATAAAATATAGACAAAGATTTTAAAATTATCTCAAGATGATGTAGCATTAGTGATTAATTTGGTTTTTGTGGATAGAGAATTGTGTGTCTTGGGTTTTTAATAACTCTTATAACAAAAAGCATTGAATCTAGGTTTTTGCCAGAATAGAGAACTGATTTTCACTGCTGTTGGGTAGACAATATTTAATCAGTATCTACCAGTGTCTAAAAAATTACAAAAAGCAGATGCTTCTAGAGGTTACAGCAGGTGCCAAATTATACCCTCTACACAAATCTTATACAGCTAAAATATTTTGTTCGGAAAAATTAAATTTGATTATACTGTTTGTACTTTAGTGTTGTTATATTTAGGAATAATACAAGAGCTATTTAGAGAGTAAGGAACGTTTTTGAATAAAAAAAAAAAATAAGTACAATAAAGTATTTTTATTATATACATCTGAAAGAGCAACTAAAGTACTACTTTTCTACGTAGTTGCCAAACAAATTGAGACATTTATCGAAGCGGTGGACAAGCTTTGAAATTCCTTAATCATAGAAATCAGCCGCCTGCGATGTCAGCTACTCAAAGACGCGCGCCTTGAGCTCCGCGTCATCGTCAAAGCGCTGTGTTGCTAGCCAGGTCTTCATTCTTGGAAACAAGTGAAAATCGCTTGGTGCAAGATCAGGACTATAGGTCGGATGAGGAAAAACCTCCCATTTGAATGACTCAAGGAGTTCTTTGGTGCGGTTTGCTGTGTGAGGTCAGGCATTGTCATGCACAAACAAAATTTTTCTCGGTGCTTGTTTTGAACTGCTCTCCTAAGGTTGCGCAAAGTTTCACAGTACCGCTTAGAGTTTATCGTTGTACCACGTTCAAGAAAGTCAATAAGAAGCACACCTTGCCTGTCCCAAAAAACCATCGCCATCATCTTCCTTACTGAAAATGTTTGCAAACATTTTCTTGGTTTTTTGGAGGAGCTTGTGTGCCCCACTCCATGGACTGTACTTTCGTTTCAATTAACGTGTTTTACCCATGTCTCATCACCAGTTACGATGCGATTCAGTAGTGAATCACCATGTCTGTCGTAGGCATCCAGAAATGTAAAACTTGCCTCCATTCGCTGACCTTTATGGTGGTCAATGAGCATTTTCGGCACCCTTCTTGCACAAAATTTGTGGTAGCCTAACCTTTGTGTGACAATTTCAAACAACAAAGTCTGTGAAACTTGTGGGAAACAAAGCGAAAGCTCCGTTATCATGAATCGGCGGTTTTCGCGAACCATTTCATCAACATTAGTTGACCAGTTTATCAGTCACAATGCTTGGGCGTCCTCTCTTCGCTTCGTCATGAACGTCAGTTCGGCAATTTTTAAACTGAATGCACCATTTTCTCACAGAACTTTCATTAATTACGTTGTTTCCGTAAACTTCACATACTTAGCGATCAATGTCTATAGGTTTTAAGTTTTTTGCCAACAAAAACCGTATATCACTGACCGCACCTCACAACTGGCGGGATTTTCAATCGCAGCGCACATCTTCATTTGAAATTGCGAAAAAACGGGCAATTCAGAAATGTTTCCGTTGTCACTGCTGGACACCGACTAAGTTGCCGAGTGCGCACGCACCAAAATGTACAAGATCGGCGAGTGCCTAGCGGCGTCAGACAGAAACGTTCCTTACTTTCTGAATAGCCCTCATATAATGTGTAAGCATTTTATTATATTATAATTACTTGGAACTGTATTCATCCGCCATTAATATCATTTTAATAGCAGCCTATTTATTTCAGCTCTTAGAATAAAAAACTTTGTATACTGTGAAGTAGAATTTATCTACTGTTTAAAAATAAACACAAACAAAAATTATCAAGTTGTTTAAAAACACTAACCACTGGTATATATTGTTGTTTTGAATATGTTACATAAATAATGTAACTAAAACTATAGACTGCATAACTGTAAATATAGCATTCTACTAAAGTAATTACATACTGTAATAGGTTGCGGATTATAATATAGTTACAGATTTGTATTACATAAAATTCTAATCGCCTCGTGACAGATCTCAACATTTCACTCTTAAATGTTAAAAAACACCACTGTATAATGATTATTTTATAGTTCCAATGAAAATTTATTCAAATGTTTAACTTATGTTGAAAAATATATTGATTTCTTTTTAATAAAATTGAATGAAAAAAAGACTTGAAATACAAAATAACTTTATAATCCATATATTTAAGTGTACACTACAACTATGTTTAACTAGATATACATCTGGATCTCTGAAATTATGAAGTTTAGAAACAATTTTGTTTTCAGTGTAGTATTTATTTATTTATTTATTTAATTCAATTCAATTTGTTCATTTATGAATTTAAAAAACCGTGTAGAATTGCCAAATATTATGTTACTGAATTTGTTTTGGTAGCCATAATTCTAAGAGACTGATAGAGAGAATCTGTGCAAGTTATTTTTAATGACATATGTAGTCTTTTCGCCCTTTCTAAAATTATGTGCTGGCTAGTTTTTGAGTCAAAGATTTACTCGCATCTACCAATCTCCACTAATATATTAAACTTTGGTGTTGTAGTTGCAAATTAAGTCAGTAAAAACTTTTACTTTCCTACTATTATTTATCCTCACTGTCAATGCGTAAATACCATACATTTTTTTTAATCTAGGTACCACGGAAATTAGGAGAGGTTTGGAACATCATGTATGAAAGATTGTGTTCTTAAAGCAGACGTCTCCCTATTTGGGGTCATACGTCCTTCACACTCTCATTAGCTTTTAAAATCTTATAATTAATTTAAAAACTAAAAATCGATTATAGAACAATATCTTTCTTTTATGTTTATTACAGACAGCCTTAAAACCAAAAACTTAAGGATAAAACAATCAAGATATACTTACTTTCTACTATGCCAACAGAAATATGTCAAGAAACATAGCTTCCCCTTGCCACAATAAGAAAACTGTGTATTGAAAAATATAATAATGTATGCAGATAACATATGCATATACAAAGCTGACAAACATCATAATATTCATTGAACTTAATCTGCACGCACTCTGTGAGAAATTTTCATTATCTAAGGGTTGAGGAATTATACTGGTGTCATATACCATAATTATGTGAAGCATAGGACAAAAAAGCCAATTCTTTACTTAAAAATAGTGAATAATTATATTTTACATGGTAAGGCCTACTGCACATTAATTTCATTTCAGTGCACTGTAAATATATGATTGACCAGAAAAATTTACATATTCATTAAGCCTACTGTTGAGGTAGATAGTCACTAAGTGAATCTTGAGGTAGGGATGGGAAAACAGCTGAATGCTTTACACTGTAAGACCCTTCAAATTTTCTTAAATAATAAAATGAACGTATTGTTTCTAACCTTACTTCATTGAATATATACCATATAGATCATTTCTGATCTAAAAAAACGAGGTTGTAATGCACAGGAATAAAATATTTTTGATTAATCCAATAATAAAAATTAACTTTGGTACTTACATATTATACGGAGGCCACTAATATAGGTACATAGTAATGTTGTATAAAATTATAACTAAATCTATCCTGACTGGATATTTCATAGGTAAACAAATTAACTTGAACCAACACTCTAATTAACTGCGGAAAACATGCTAAAGTTAGGTTATGTTAAGATTATTTATTCACATTTTAGTTGGGACGAAGTTTTTGGGCACACAATAGCAACAGCGCACTGCACTACATCTAGACATGAATATACCAATAAAACATCCAGTTTAGGTTGTAATGTTATACATCATTACTATGTACCTATATTAGTGACCTCCGTATAATACGCAAGTACCTAAAGTTAAAAAAAAAATAATAAATAAATAAATAAAAGTAAAAAAAAAACAATTTTCCTTAAACGCTTTTACATATTTATGTATAAATACAGCCATTTCATAAAATGAGTTCAACATTCAACTTGAAATATAATATAAAATGTATAGTGACTTATAAGAAAACTTTATATATTTTTAAAATTATGAAAACCACATTGCTGCAGCTCAGAATATGAACTGATTAACAAAATCATAATTTAATAGTACTTTCACATTTATTTACAAAAGGATATAAAGCTACCTTCAAAATTTTCTGAATTAGAATACTTTACATAACATTTTAGATATTAAAATGTTATATTTCTAGATATATTTTTCAAAATAGATATCTCAAATAAATTTACAAACTAGATATTTGATCACTTATTGTCTGTAACATTAAATAATGTAATTTAGAATAATTTTTAAAAATATTTGTACCTGAATTTAATTCATTACAAACTGCAATCCTTTCCACAGGATCACCATTTTCTCCAATTGTATCCATGATGGATAGACAAGTAATTTCTTAATCTGTAGACATAAAAAAAAAAATCAGTTCTGACCTGAGTCAATATTATGCTAAAAAATGAAAGTAAATTAATTTGAAAAAGTAATTGATAAAATTACAAAGTATGTAGACCTCAATAATAAAGTAAATTGTAGGTAAGCCAAAAAGGATTTTTGGATATCACCATCACAAGATTTGTGGTAACCCACTTTCTATATGATTTCATGAACCGAATTTCCATCCAAAATTTTGGATTACTGAAAATTCATTACCTGTGAAGCAGGATTTTTACAAATTTTTCATTGATTTTATTAACATATTTTCCTGAGTAACCGGGGTAGGCTGACCACTGCAGTCGTTGATTGAAACATTAATGGGTAATTATTACAATCAGCGACTACCGCTCTGATCAGCAATTTTTTTTTAATTCCTGGTCAATTTCACCATGCTCAACACAAATCATAAGTTATTTTTAACATCAAACATAATTAACATAAAATAAAATAAACTAACCTAACCAAGGTACTTACTAACGCTCTGATAGCACAAAATTTCTTATTCTCGTCAAAAAGGCGCGAAACTTACTGACAAATCTTAGTAGCGTGATCCGAAAGATGCTTTCCAATTGGCCGACAAATTCTGCCTGACTTTTTAACCGAAAAAACTCATATTTAGTGTATGTGTATACGAGACAGATCTTGCCACATTATTTTTCGAAACTTGTTTGTTCGACGAAAAGCTGGTTATTGAGGCTTTATGTTCGCACAACATGCTCCCGACAAAGACGAACTGTTTAAAGTGAAGATCATGGACGACTTCGAAAGTAGGTGTAGGAAGGTTGTTATTGAGACGTTAAGTTCGCATAACATGCTCCTGACAAAGACGAACTGTTTAAAGTGAAGATCACGGACGACTTCGAATGTAGATGTAAGAAGGTTGTTTCATAGCAGAAAAATGCTGTAAAAGTGTGGGCGGAGGGTTTCAGTCAAGGTTGATTCATTTTTAAAAGCGAACCAAGCAAGCATAAACCTACTCTGTGCAATATCAACTTTGTACCCACCAAAATACCTGTAAGGTAAGCACCTAGTTTTTAGGTTAGTTTATTTTATGTAAACTTATGTTTGCTGTAAAAAATAATTTCAGATTCGTGTTCAGCACGGTCAAATTAACCAAGAATAAACAAATTTTGCCGATTAGAGTGGCAGTTGCTGATCTTGATAATTACCCATTAATTTTTAAAACCAATAAATACATAACAGCCTGATTTCACTCGTTATTCCATTTCCATAAACTTCATTCAGAAAGTTGATGGATTTAAATTGGCTTGTAATTTTTTGCCAACAAAAACCTAATCACTGAACATAATTCACAACTGGTCGGATTTTCAACTGCAGTGCACATTTCAACTAGTCGCAGTAAGAAAAGTAGGAGAGATATAGATACCACAGCTCAATGCGTACTAAGTATAGGAATATTTTAAAACTAAGACAGCAGCTGTAACACTGTCCATTGCAGCGCTAGTCTCAATGTTCATTACCTTCTGGATTCATCTTGTAACAAGAGTTTAAGTTTTAATCTGGACATAACCTGTCTGAAAGTAGATGATAATTTTACTCTGTAAATTAGTTCTTAATAGAACAACACTTCCGAAAGTATTTTAAATTTAATAATGTATCGTACATTCTTATTCAGACATTTTTTTTCTGCCATCTGTAAGGAGTTTGTATATGTTAGTGCAAATACAGCAATCTGCTGTTGACTTTTCAAAATTTAATTTTTCAATTTAAATACTGTATCACTGTACTTACAAAAGCAGAAGCAAAAAAAGACTTGCAAATCAGGTTGTTTTCTTTATTGTGCACAATTATATATATTTAAAACAGCTTTATCTACATAAAGTCATTAATATATCATTACCTACAAAAAACACAGGTAAACAAATTTTAACTTGTCAGTGTTTATTTTAAAAAGTTCTTCGAAATCAGAATTGAATACATTTTTTTTAAAATCCTATGATTCATAAGAAAGTCAATTAATCCAATGGATTCTTACTCCATACTGAAAAAAAGTTAACTTATAAAATAAATGGCTTAGCTTAGCTCGCGACTTCAGGTGAACAGAATACGGTTTTTGCAAAATTGAATTTATTGTGCTGTGAGCAAAAGTTTTTTAAAATTTTTATTCATATATATTCGTTAGGAGTTTTTGTAACAGCTGGTATAATTTTTTTGCCAAAATCATTCAAGTGGCTAAAGGAAATACCAAAAAAAATAAATGAAGCTCAGCCGACTAGTTTGGTATTTTTAAATTATGGTGTGACATTCTATGGGGTTTTAAGAAAACTTGTACAAAACTACTTTTTTCCTAGGTTGGTGGATCTGGATTAAGCTTTTAATAGAAAAACATGTCCCAAGTGTCTGTTCATACACAAATATTACGTTTGAAGTGCCTACTTGCTAAATATATTATTTAATTGTTTATTTTTTTTGAGTTTAGTAATGTTGATGTTTGTTTTAAAGACACTTCTATTTATTATTTATTCCCGGAAATGTAATGTGAAATGTTCCACACCCAACAAATATATAAATAAAAACATCTAATTTATAACTTAACTTTTAATTTTACTAATAGAGATTGTATAATTGTAAAATATTATTTATTTTAAATATTTATAAATGACACAGTAACTGATAGAACAAAATGTGTTTAAAACCATCGGAGTGGTATCACAGATGTGTTGCAAGTTTCAAAGTAGACACAAACACCTAAGCTAGTTCACACCTAGAGTCCGAGTACCATGTGCATAAACACGAGTATTGTACCTATCGTGCATGAGAATTGTACAAATAAGCAGTCTCATTGTTGGAGTGCAAAGGAATAATATCCAACACAAAAAATATTAACTGACAATGTAGAAGTTCCCAGGCATAGAGTAGAATCCAACTTCTTACTGGTGAAAATTAAAAACTACACACCTAACCCCACTTTGAAACAAAAACTTTACGAAATCCAGCTTATTATATATTCAATAACTATATTCTAATATACTACAAAACAAACTTTCTAGTTATAACTGGTTTTAAAGAATAGTTTCTTAAGAGATAATCCAGCTAGTTAATGCTTAAAGTATAAATGTATGGCGATGTAACAACACTCGCAAAGATGGAAGCCACTTTACTTGTCAAGCTTTGTTCTTTTTATGAGCAAACCTATATTAAATAGATACTTAAATTGTGATACAACACAATACGTTATTACTCAGTATGCTATATCCAAACACACCTATAATTTTATACATTACTATATACCTATTTTAAAATACCTATAAAGTGTCCAGTTATCATAGATTTGGTTGTAATTTTTGTAAAAATTCGAATTCCAGCCCCATTTGGATGCGTATGGAAAAAAATTCCATAAGCTATAGATGTTTTTTTTCGGAAAGTTATTTTTAAATTTTTTTAGTTAGGTATAAAATTTAGTGCGCAATAGTAAGTTGTACTAATGCTTTCTGCTTCCATGGAGGGATACATGTGCTAAGTGACGTCCCATAGTCTCTATTCTATTAGTTAGAAATAAAAGATGTGTAAATGTTTGATGCAACATTTTGTTTTGCGCATGAAATAGTGTCTATAAGTTTGTTTGGTCCTTGTAAGTAATTTTGCTATTTACTATAAAAAAAAAAAGTGAGCGAGATTAATTATTGTAGAGAGTATGTGGTACTTAATAGTGCTTTGTTAAAGTTGACATTTTGCTTTGTTAAATTCTTAATTTATTGGACGTCTAAATCAAGTTTAGCATTTGCAACTTACTACTTCCACATGTAAGGCAACAATAGTTATCCTTCAGCACAATGTGATGTCACTTAGCACATGACGTCACTTGGGATAGTGTATCACTTCATAGAAGCAAGCAGCTGTAGTACAACTTACTGAACGCACTGAATTTTTACCCAACTAGAATTTGAAAAAAGTAAGTTTCCGGAAAAAGTATATTTATCAAAATAGCTTTACGAATTGTTTTAATATACAATTCTGAACAGGACTAGAATCTGAATTTTTACCATAATTTTATACATTAGACGTCTGCTTCGACAGAATAATAGTTGATGTCACATGATCTCTTTTACTGCCTTACATTTGTTTGATTAAATGTATAAAATTACAACCAAATCTATCCTAACTGGATACCTTATAGGCATATTTTAATATAGGTATATAAAATTAACTTTCCGTGGCAATAACAAAAATAATAATTATAAATATAGTTTCAGGACGTTTTTGATTCATTTTATAGGCATTGCATTGGAGGTGTATTTACCACACAATACTCTGTTTTATAGAAATTTATACCGAGGGATGCAGACAATCATTAGGAATACAAAAAAATGATAAAAACACTCGCTTACGCTCCAAAAGTTTAAATTTTGGAAAATAGCAGTTTCTCCCCACCCTCCACAGAACATCTAAAACGTTACAAATTCAACGTTAGGGCTTTTTTTCTGATGTAGTAAGGTAAAAATGCTGAAGCTTGGCTACCTACGATATTTTGTGAAATTGTTTCACAACCAAATAGGACGATATCCACAAGAATTTTTTTTTATTGACCTAGGAAAGTTACTTTTTTTCAATTTAAAGTAGGATAAAAAATTCAGCGCGGATGTAGTAGTTGTAAAAGGGCGTGCGTGATACAAATGCTTCGTGATGTCACAACTGTATTTCATGTTTTAGCGATCTAAACTTTATGTAACAAAAACATATCTTTCAGCTATATTGATAACTACTATTTTTGTTACTGCCAAAGAAGGTGAATTTTATATATTTATATTGAAATATACCTATGAAGTATCCAGTCATGATAGATTTGGTTCTCATTCTATAAATGTAACCATTTAGGTAATGTATAAAATTAAAACCAAATCTAACCTGACTGGACACTTTTTAGGTATATTTTAATATAGGTATACAGTAATTTATAAATTTAAAACAAAATCTATCCTAACTGGAGACTTTATAAATGTATTTAAATATATGTATACAAATTAAGCCAAAACGTCGTTTTTCAAATATCTACACATGTAAGATTGTGACATACCGCTGCCGATGCGCACAACCTTACGCACAGCACTGCGTAACGAATTATTTGTATCCCCCTGCGACCATTCACAACTTCTACATCCGCGCTGAATTTTTTACCCTACTTTAAATTGAAAAAAAGTAACTTTCCGAGGTCAATACAAAAAAAAAAAAAAAAAATTGTGGATATCGTCCCATTTGGTGGTGTTAAACAATTCCCCAAAATATCGTAGGTGGCCGAGCTTCAGCATTTTAACCCAATTTTGTAATAAGGACAATTCATTTCAAATTAAAAACCTGGGAAAATGCTCTGACAATAGCACTCTAATTTAAAATGAAGTATGTCTACATTACACATATTATTATAAACTATTGTTAAAATAACACATTTTTAATTTTGTCAAGTTTTTTTTAAAATTAATTTCAAACTGACAGTTGTAATAAAGACAACTAGGGCTGATTTTGTACATACTTAAAAATTCAGTTCATATTAAAGGATAAGAATACAAACTACAAAATAATAACACACTAGATTAGGAAGGGTTAAATTCAAATATAACAATATCCAATTTTTAATAGTAGGGTATTCTGTAATGAAGAAACTGTTTATAATTTCATTACATCTCTTCTACAAGCCTAATTAAATTTACAACAAGTAGAAGTAGACATTCTGTAGACTGACTACAATTTGTTATTAGGCTTTCAAATGAATTTTTTAAAATTATAACAAATTCAAATAAATGTCAATGTCATCCAAATTAACTACCTGTCAAAATTCTAACCTCATACAACTTACAATGACTATAAAAATTTTCAAATACTATCCAGGTAATTGTATACACATAGAATGTTTGAAATTATTAGTCTGAAAAATATAATTTGGTATTAAAAAAAGACGGAAATTCAAAATGGCGTCCTACCTTCCTGTACTTTCCTGGAACAGGCACTAACCATAAGTAAGGCTATGTCAAATATCAAAATCGAAAAAAATATTGATTTAAGAAATATAGATTCCTTATGTTAACTACTGCACAAACTAAACATCCGCAATTTGCAAAAGGACGCAAAATGTTCATGTTGGTAAATATAAGTTGTAAATAAAGAGTATACCGAAACTAGGCTAGCATGTTTAGCCTAGGCTTGGAAAATGCATTACACGAAGAGGTAACAACTGTTAATACACTATTATAATCAGATGCAGATATAATACACTGTACACTTCGACACGATATAACACTTGAACTTGCTACCGGTACAAATCAAACTTCATAAAAATACCGAGAGTATTAAATTCGATCATACATTTTACAGTGTTTTTCATAGCCTACTCTCAATGGTAAGTGGTAACGAATTAATCTTACATTATGACGCTAGAGCGCAATAGTCTCGACAAAAGCACGTTGCATTATCCTGATATCAATGACTTTAGTACAACAAAATACCTTTAAAATATTTTTAAAACCTTCGTTATGTATAAATAATTCTTGAACTACAAAAATAACTGACAAAAATACACATCATTATCTCACTTTATTTATAAAAACGCCTTTCGAATAGAAACACAACCTCCCGCCATTTCCAGTTTGTATTTTCAATCTATAAGGCTCAACATCTTAACACAGGAACTCTACTAAAAACAGCTGCTGAATACACAACATTCCCAAACAAACACAATTTGTATTTAAACTTATCATATCAACATTCACCTACTTTAGTGATACGAAATTTACTATACCTTAAATTGTAATAGAACATAAAGTCACATATTAATATTGGTATCAGTGAAACTTCACAAAATTGTTCCTAGACGACGTCACTAACCCTTAGAAACAAATGCCAAGATGGCGGCTTTGGGTCATGTGACCGCAAAATTGTGACGTTTCTTTAACATGAAAGCTGAGCGGTAACATCCAATAGAAAAATATGTTATAACCACGTGATAAAATTGGGTAAAATGACCAATCAATTTTTAAAAATCAAAATATAGTCTACACTTCTCAATTTAATATAAATTGTTAAATTTTGCCCTAAAATAAGAAATTCAAAGTATTAGTCCTATTTTAACAGTAATATAGTTGGTTTATTAAAATGTTTAGTTTAATTTCTTATTGTAATTCTTATAGTTAGAGTTAACATTAGTACCTAGTTTATCAAGGCAAGTATATTCTACTAAAGCAAAAACAACTGTAATTAATAAATACAAAAATCGAAATATTTTCAAGGAATTTTATTCGGATAGGACTTTTTCGAATTTTTTTAAGAACAGAAATAAATAGACGTATCGACTACATTTGCCTTCTATACATGTACCTACTTACAAATTAGTTTAATTTCCAAACAAATAATCGGTAAAATATTTTATAATTCATAAAGAAAGGCCTGTTGTAATGATTACTTTATCATGGATAAGGTCGATAATCATATGGTTTTTCTCTATACATTCTTAGATAAAACTCAAAAACATTTGCATTGAATTTGAAGACGTTTCCGATGTTAGAATACAATTGAAATTATTAATATTATAATATTAATTATTTAGAAATAAATGTACATAAAAATATCTGATTTACGTTTCTGCAGACTGAAAGATAACGTTATAAGTTAATTCAATTCAAAATCATATTTAAACAATAAGAAAATCGACCCGGTTCATTAGTTTCCTGAAGTTACTAAACGACAAGTTACTTGAAAACTGGAAATAAAGTACTGTGGTCATGTAAAATCAATAATAAACACTATTTATTTTATTTCTAGGTTGAAACCTTAAGTATTAACATCCATACATAAAATTAAGCTCAACTAAATATTGTATAGTAAAATTTTATCAATTTGGGAAAATTTTATTAATTAATTTTATTTTATCTATTTTTGTATTGCAACATAATTTCCAAATCGGATGACCTTGAAACAGCCGCGCCCAGGCTGACACTATTTAAACCTTACAACCTTCCACCCCTTGCCTCTTAAAATGGTTTGGCCCAATCCTCTGCTCTTACTATGTAGTACATTCGCGCATGCGCCAAACATTCTCCATTTTACTTCTGTCTCTAACGGTTTTCATCTCCCTCTACTTTCTTCTCTTTAACTACCATTCGCGAAAATAAACTACACTCAAAAGTCATACAAAGCACGGGGGGATTGAATAAATTACAGATTTTCATACAGGCAATACCAAAGAAAAAAGCCGTAAAGAAAAAATAAGAAAAAGATAATTTACAGGGAAAAGGGCAAAATACAATATTAATTGTCTTAGTTGATTCTTGTTCTGTATATTATTAATGCTGAAGAATTGTTCAGCATTCTGTTGCGTTGGTTAGTAACGCAGTATTAAAGTATTTATACGCTGGAGTAAAGTAATTACTATATTAAAACTTGCGTAATAATTCGTGTTTACCTGAAAATAGTCTCAGACGATGAAAAGCCAATGACCGCAAAGACGTAAAGAAAAGAACATCGTCATACATGAAAGATTGCGGCAATGCTCCGATTTATGACGAACTTCGTCAAATAATCTAAAACAATTCAATACGTTATTACTAATAATCTACTAAACAATCTAATAACTAATAAAATAAGTTAAACTTAGATATAATTATTTTATAGTTGGGAACTTATCGATTAACTTTAATGGTAAATTGGTATCACACAATTTTAGTACAAAATTTCATAATATCCTTGAACGAGCAAAAGTGAAAGCGTCTTTACGAACAATGTGATCGTATCTAGTTGAAAAAATTGACAACTTTAAAATTAATTGCAATATCGGAGAATATTGATTGTTAAAATTAATTATCTGTAACTCATCAATAGAACTCTTATTACAATTGTTATGAAACGTTTCTAAAGAGCTCACATTTCTATAATTGTATTTATACCGAAACTAAATGTTCAAAAGTATCAAATACAGTAGTTAGGTGTTTGCGCAATAACCAATTGCTAATAAAAGTTATTAATATTTTAGAATAACATTTTAGGCGGAAACTGTAATTAAATTAATTCGAACTCTCAGGCTCTAAAATAACATTCAACGATTGTCCATTAGCTTAAGATTAAAATCGCTAGTAAAAAACTAAAGTTATTGGCAAGATAGAATTTTAATATTATCTAGTGTGTTCAATTTGGTCTTACCGCAATATATGTAAAGCTTCGGTGACTACCTTATCAAAACGCAACTGTAAAGAAGTTGATCACAGTGATTTCTGATGAAGTAGGCGTGAGGTGATGCATACAGGAAATAAAATTACTACAATTTTAAGCAAATTAAATTTTAAGTAGTTATATTTTAACTGTTGTATTTATTTGTCGATAATTTTTAACGAATTTCATACATTCTAGCCACATTTTTCAATGAAGTGTTTGGAGAAAGGCATTTATAATACTAAACTAGTTTAGAAATATTAACAATAAACTTATAATTGGCGGTTTTATAGGTTATATATTTTACCTGCAACCAAAATTTAATCAACACCTATAAAACCGAATTTTACTAAAAACTCACGGGATTTTCTTTTTTAAAGTGAGAATTAAATGGTTAAGTAGACTGCGAGCACATATTTCCGTAAGGCAAATCGCAAATTTTTCAAAATAATTAAAAAAATTATCTAATCATATTAAATCTTTTAGATAAAAATTCAACAAAATAACTTAGCTACTTGCTCTATACGTACAGGCCTAATCGTCTTGGGTTATTGTACTACATTCATCCTTGTTTTACAAGGAGCGAGGTTCGCCTAAACCGAGATTTTGCCTACCTGTTCTAGAACAGCCATTAACTACATATGTCACAAAACTGCCAGTTTCGGTCTTTTATCTCCTAATTCCATAAGCCTCCCTCCCGTTCATTATCACAGTCAGAAAACCCTCCTCTTTGAGTATTAGCATTCCGGGGAGCTATACACGCTCAAGACCAATTTTCCAAATAAATGTTTATTATTAAATGCCGTTGACAAAATGAATTATTTATATTTCGTCTTAATTTAAATGAATTTCAACTTAACGACATTAAATCGAAGTAAAGTGCGGACCATGTAACTGTGCACTTGACCTTGCGAGATTTCTCGTGTACTACCACTTCTTAAACATGATCGTTCTATAGACCAACAGCTTCTGCATCCAATATATCTAAGTTTGTAGGAAAGTATTTATACTGACCCTCAACCTCCCGTCTCGCTTACTGCGATCTCTCAAGGCAAAGTGCACGGCTATGTGGTCCGCACTATACGTGTGAAAGGTGGTATTAGTTTAGAAAATCGGTTGAAGGAATGCAAGGAATGACAAGATCTTAGAGGTAAACTTTAAATTTTAATTTCAAAAAAATCTTAATCTTAATAAAAATCTGTAATTCTACAAAGAAATCCTGATTCTACGAGATTTTTCAAAGTTCATTAAGAACTTCTTCCTTCGTTACACCGATTTGTCATAGCTTATTACGGAGAAGTTTTATTTTTCGAATATGCGGCTATCGTAAAACTCAGTTAAGTAGGCACCAATGAAGTATTTATGGATACTGTATCTGCATATTTATCGTATCTAGGGTTCCTGTCAATTTTGGTTTTACATGAAAATAACCTTGATTACATTATTTATGTACGATATAATATTAATAATATTGTTTAACATATATTATAGTCTAATTATATTATTATAATTATTTATAAATGTAGGCCTATATATATTCGAAGATATTTCAATCAAAAGTACGCTATATTTACGAATAAAACCAGATCCTTGTTAAATTAACTTTAATATCTATCTAATTCCCTCTTCAACTTGAGCTACTAGTTGATATAGGATATAGGCCTATATAATTATGTGACATTTGCCTGTACTAGCGCTACTTTTATGTTTAACGAGGGAGATTTTTTACACCTTAACTATCATTGTTACGGTCCGAGTTGACAATGGGACACCTCTTCCGAAACGGCAGTTTTCATTAAACAAATATCGTCAAGCTACTACAGGCAAATGTTACATATTAAAGCTCAAGTGTTTACAGGTACACTTTAAAATTCTGCGTGAGGGCTCACGTTTTACCGCTTCCTTTCACTCAATCGTTTCTTAATTTTTTTCTGTTACCCCAGTCTATTTCTCTCACTCGTAAACTTTCCATTGTCTAGACAATTTCAATTCTTCGAGAACGTGTCGCTATCGATCTTCTTTTTTTTCTACTCAACAGGCCCATGCCTGTGATTTTCTTAAAGGATTTGTCGCGCATTGATATTTTTACATTAGGTTTTTGCCACCTTAGCCATCGTCTTCTCTATTTAGGCGTTATGCCGAAAATTTATTAATTTATATTTTAGCTTTTTGTTTACTTTCACTATTTTTTTCTGCCCTAGATATTTTATAACATCTTTCCTTAGGCACTGCGCTACCGTTGTTATTACATTTCTATTATTTTTCTTCATTAAAATTAAATTTCCAGCCACTCACGGTGTTGATAAAGTTAATAAAATCAATAAATACTCAGACTATAAATCAATAGCCTATTTTCAGCATAATGAAGCGAAGATAAAAATGCCCATCAACAAAAAGTAGCGAAAGATACATTACACAGGGATGCAGAACTGGATCACAAGAATGAATAAAATGGGAAACAAGATTAAAAAAGACAGGGAAACTAACTCAGACGAGAATAAACTAACACTGTAGATTATTATATTTTTTTGGCCTAGTCAAGCAAGACGAAGAGGCAGACTCCGAGGTAAATAGTTATAGTTAAGGAATGGGGTCCGATCGGTAAAAAACAAGATACATCGACAGATTGAAGAAGAATGAAGTTCGGGACGTGATAAAGTGGACGAAGCCATGGAGACAGAAGAAAGGGCTATGGAGGCTAAGGGCAAAGAACACGGAGGTAACTATTGAGTGTGAGAGAGCGTTAGAGCTCATGTGTATTGATTTGTACCTGTTCGTCGATATTATTTTCATTTGCAGTTTGTGTGTTGTATATCTTGAGGTAAAAAAATGTCTTGATTGATATCACTTGGCAAAAAAAACTAATAAATACTGATATTTTTCAACAGACGCAATTCGCACTAAATGAGTCTATTGTTTAATGCTGCGAGTCACGGACAACACATAATTAAGAACTACTTTATGAACAATGGCAGGCCACAGAACACCAAAACATCACAGATTCACAATATTTCAACACACCTGAGCAACAGTCTTCTCCGTGAGTCACAAATATAGCAGTAATTAATGGTTATTTTGCCAAGTGACATCAGTAAAAACATTATTTCATGTTTATAAAATCTGTATATGTTTGACAGATTAACATTCCCCCCTTTTTGTACATTATTTATTAATTATAAGTTCTTTATTGTGAAGAAAGGGTAATCATTCTTAATGACATGTGGCCAGGTTTGAGATATAAAGATTTTAAAATGTTTTTAGATGTCCTAAACACTCTTTATATTTCTTTATTGTTTCGGCAATATATAGTTTACTACAATATAGACATTATATTTGTTATTACAGTAATAAGAGTGAGACAAAGTTTTAAAGATAGGTTTATTTAACTTATTATAATTTCAGTGTTTTGTATATTTTATTATTGCTATTTTTTATGTTGGTAATTTTCTTTACATCGCGTCCTGTTTATATAAAAGGCGCCTTTTGTGTTTCTAGATCAAGTTTTTGGCGACGTAATTTAGATAATATTAATTTTATATTAAAATAACTTAATTTTATATAAGTTATTTATAGTATCCAATTTTTTTGACTATTTTGAATACGATGTGTTTCTTCTTATTTATAAGAGGTATAAATTTACTTTAGAAGAACTATGTCATCGCGTGCTGTTTGATGTCCGGAATGTGTGTATAATCACTGAAAAAAAATTGAAAACCTACTTCCGTATCCTTAAAGAAGTGGCACCCAACATTTTTTCAAATATTTTTAAATGAAAAGTACCCCCTATTTCTCGACGTGGTTAAAACAAAGAGTGGCTGCCCGACTGTCTGGTAAGTAATGTTTGGAGCGGGGGCAACCGGCTGTGTATCCGATATTTGTATGTAGGCAACACGACAAACGGTTCCCTGAAAATTTCCTATCACCCAATCGTAGACCCATTCATCCATTTGTGTTGTTCACCTAAATCTGGAATAGATGTTTCCCATCTATATTCTATTCTGTGCTTTCAGTCGTACACAAACTTACAAGCACTACGCAATTTCCTATCAACAACACGTTTACAATTTTGTCAACTACTACTATAACCTGGTATTTGTTCCATATCTGAAATATGGAATATTGATAGGCAAGTGCTTCTAAAGGGAGCCGTGTAAATGGTCGCCATAATAGGCAAGTATTTTTAAGGGCAGCCGTGTAAATGGTCGCCATAATAGGCAAGTGCTTCTAAGAACAGCCGTGTAAAAGGTAGCGATAATAGGCAAGTGCTTCTAAGAACAGCCGTGTAAATGGTCGCCATAATAGGCAAGTGCTTCTAAGAACAGCCGTGTAAAAGGTAGCGATAATAGGCAAGTGCTTCTAAGAACAGCCGTGTAAAAGGTAGCGATAATAGGCAAGTGCTTCTAAGAACAGCCGTGTAAATGGTCGCCATAATAGGCAAGTGCTTCTAAGAACAGCCGTGTAAAAGGTAGCGATAATAGGCAAGTGCTTCTAAGAACAGCCGTGTAAATGGTCGCCATAATAGGCAAGTGCTTCTAAGAACAGCCGTGTAAAAGGTAGCGATAATAGGCAAGTGCTTCTAAGAACAGCCGTGTAAAAGGTAGCGATAATAGGCAAGTGCTTCTAAGAACAGCCGTGTAAATGGTCGCCATAATAGGCAAGTGCTTCTAAGAACAGCCGTGTAAAAGGTAGCGATAATAGGCAAGTGCTTCTAAGAACAGCCGTGTAAATGGTCGCCATAATAGGCAAGTGCTTCTAAGGGCAGCCGTGTAAAAAGTCTCAACAACTTCATTTGGACCATTCTGCAAAAAACATTTGTTGAGGCTTCTACTCTACACTTTGGTGTCTATGAAGCTGTGAGTAGGTACATCGATGGACACATAGCAAAAATCTACATTTTGGAGGAGATGAACTTGGGTTGCGTAAATACTTTGAGGGCCTTGAAGAAGGTGGAAAGGGAGCGGATCCGCAGGGACGATAAAACTGTTCCAGATTATGAGGAAATGGTTCGTCAGAAGCAAAGTCTTGCAGGGAAAGAGTGGAGATGCTTTTTGAGAGCCAGTAATGCCCAGACAAATCCTACAGTGCTGGTATCTACTAATAACATGAGTATTGATGACCCATCTTATGTTCACTTCCTTCTGCGTTTTTCTCGAAATAGATATAGTTTTCCATACTTGATGTACCTATTTCTCAGATCCTATAACAGATGGGGCGCTGATATTGTTATGGAATGTTATACTGGTCAATAAGTTCGTTTTACGTGTACAAGTTTTCAAAATAATTAACATTAGCATAGAAAAACAATTTTAACTACATTTTTAGGTCTACATTTTGAACCTTTGGTAATTCAATTGCCAAAAACACATTTTTGCCTTTAAAAATATTTTATAAAAGTAAAAGATGTAAAAAGTAACAAGCTTCGAAATAAAACAAACTGTAGGGCTCTATCTATCATAGTTCCTGAGAAAAACCTTTTTGCACCCGCAAATGTTATCATGGAGTGATATAGGATTACGGACTCCCCTTAAAGAAGTTTTTCTTGACCTCTTAAACGCCTAGTAACGTTATAAGATTCTAAGTATCGGATTTTGGTTTGAACAATTCTTTCAACCCTTATTTCTTTGAATCGCTTGTTTTAGGTGGATTCATTTGTAAATTAATGAAAAATGTATTTTTTTTAAATCGCAGAGATCAATAAAATACATGACATTAATGACAAGTTTTACATTTTTTTAAAGGTGATGTCGTTGAAAGTCCTATCACACAAAAATTGTATACTTTTTTTAAAGTAAGCATTTAACTATTGTTGTAATTAAATAAAAACAAAGATTGTGCATTATAATGAAATGAGCTAGAAAACAAATAAATCATTTATTCTTATAAACAAGTAATATAAAACGAAAAATTTAAGTAAATTCCTACTGAGGTTAAGAAAAAAAATATTATTTTAGTTACCTTAGAGAACTATTTATGATATTGTGTGGTAACCATGGCAACAGTTTAAGGTTGTACAATGGAGGTTTCGAAAACAACCAGATGAGGGGTAAACATGCATATACATCTTTGAGAAATTTATTTCTAGTTATTAGAAACTTGGCGCACTGCAAAGGCACTGCAAACATGAAGACTTCGAACATGAAGATTCTCAGTTCGAATCCGGCTGGACCCCACAAATTTTATAATTGAATTATTGAATAAATATTTGCAAAAAACTGTATTAACATCAATTGTCATCCACTATAGGTTAAAAAAAATGTATTTGAATTAATAAATTTAACGATTGAAAATTTGTACAAGATATATATCAGGAAAGTGTGAGCTAATAGAAGGAATTTAATAAAAAACATTGTTTTTATAAACCATTACTCAGGCTACTACTTAAGTTCTATTTCGACAACCGTGCAATACATAAAGAAAAATGTAAAAAAGGAAAAGTATTACATATTGTGATATACGTTTTGATTGAAACAAGACATCACAATCATAGACAACATCATCATCACACAACGGCACTTCCGTTGAACTTTCTCGAAGATTGTACGTTTGAAGATCGTATCGTAGGTGTCCCCTACGACGGCTAAATGAGACACTGTGTTTTTAAAGCGGACCCCCTAAAACTTTAATGTTGGAACATGTCTGAAACACGTTTATAGTTATTTGAAGAGATCGTTATGCCGCTGCCATAGTCGTCTTACACTGGAGACTGTGCATTAGCAGTGACACTATTAACAACTGTATGAGTGTACAAAAAAAACCCCTTAGAACGCTACCTCCTCCAGTTCGTCAGACGCCAAAAAGTACTCGAAAATACCTGTTTAGAGACGGTGTTTAAGGATTGCAAGAATATTAACCCGTATAAGTCGGGAGTTATAGCAGAGATTCAGCCAGGCGACTCGTAGTTATAAAACTGTCCGTCACAAGCACTGTCTTGTTACCCACTGTACTTGGATGTAGAGAGAGGAAGTCAGCTTCCTGGGTTTCCACCTCCAAGTCTCTTGCTAAAACTCGTGACTTATACATTCCATTTTCTCAGCGTGATCAAAATATTTCATCAAGAGTCATGCCTATTTAAACTCTAAAAATACAGAAACCAGTTGATAACCTGAGGAACGTCTTTGTCTAAACAGAGGAACATTATTAGTTCTAAAGAAAGCGGTTGGTTTCTGAACACCCAAACCAATCGACACTAGTTTTTATCAACAACTTGCACAGTATACATGTAGTACGTACAATAGTACTGAGCAAAAGCTCCGACACTTTACTCTAAAGTATGAAGTGTCAGGCAGACCAGAGTACGCACTTACGTCTCCGACATTCGACATTGTGTTATATGAAAATCTAAAAGAAAGAAAAATGGTGAAAAAGAGCAATGGTGGCAAGGGGTATCTGGTTCTTAGGGCTCTCCTCCTTTACAAAGAACACAGTGAAAGATCCTTATAGGGAGAATCCACAGTCTAGCATGTGAAGCTATTACCCTCACGAATTCAATCTCAAACGTGCGACTCTCCTTGGGTGACTAGTCAGACTCGTACGAGGAGGGGGTTTGGTGCCACGACCCGTCATACCTGTAAGCAAGAGCAATGCGACCTTATTGTAAGGCCTGGACTGGTAGCCGACCCGCCCCTGGGACGGGACGAACTCCAACCAGACGCTACGGTTTCGACCGCTTTTCCAGAACTACTGAGGACTAGTAGAACCTTCCGAACCCCCAATACCCATGGCCTATTTCCGGTGTTGTGTTTTCAGATCTAGTTTATTCAGTCCAGTTGTAGACTACATCTTTATCATAAAGTATGTAAAAATGTTTTAACAGTCACAGTACCGGCTCTTTGGGGGGGGGGGGGGTGCAAGGTCGAGCGTTTAAGGAATAAGACGAGCGTTTAAGGAATACGAATTTAGTAACACACTTTGACTTATAGTATTTAAATCATTCGTTTTCGTTGGATTTTCTTGTTTACATCATTCTCTCATCAATTTAATATCGAAATTTATTATAAGTGCGTTGTTAATATTTTAAATAATGCATATTGTAATAAAGTAATGGACTTTTCTCAACAATTTGTTAATGACAATCGAAGAAGTATATACATACTTCATAGTCTATAACATTTATTAATAACGGCCACTGAGATAGCATAAGTCTAATTAACGGACATAATCTATATTATTATAACTTCTATTAATTTAGTTTAAGACATTAATAAGAACTAAAACATTCTGTATAGCCCATATGCATCTCGTATTGTTAACAACCTATGTATTCTAGATAGTCTGACATTCACTACGGAATATCTATACATTCTATATAGCCTATAATATTCAAGATATAACCATTATATTCTATATAGTGTTTAATACTAAATAATAAGAACCTATATATTTTTATAGTCTGCAACATTCATAGACTAAAATATTATAGCAAAATATTAATTCGCTATAGTCTTAAAATTCATATCATACGTCGTATTATTCTCGTATTTGCAGTGTGTTTCTGACATTAAAATATCTTGAAACCGTTGGAATTATAATACGAACTAAACATCCTATAAGAGCATATTTACAATACAGCATATGCTTCTTACCAATATAATATAGAAATTTTATTTCCGAATAATACAGGTCTTCTATATTATTCTCTATTTGACCTTATAATTTCTTAAAAGCCTGTTATTTACTAATACTTAATAAGAGTTAAAACTAATCATGTTAATTGTTTTCTAAATAGTATATATATATATATATATATATATATATATATATATATATATATATATATATATATATATTGTAGCTATATACAGATATTATTCTTGATAAAGGTGAACCCATGGCTAAACCATTTTCTTAGAAATAGAGAATATATATCTTCCTAACTGGAGAATATACATAAAGCTTTAGAAATATATTTAATTATAATTTGATAGGACAAATTCTGAACATTTTTAGAATGTATAAAATGGTAAGGCAGTTAGTTAATAAATTTGACAAAATTGTAATAGATTTGGCGACACTGTTGTTGAACCTATCTAACTCATGTATGTATGATACTCTTTATTACTCCTGTTGATATTGGAACTGTTTGCCAACTAGAAGCTTTGAATTGTATAATACAATAAAGTTTTCTTGTATTTGTTTTTCTCGTTTTTTCATTATCACATATGATATCATATTTTACTTTTATTTTCCATCTGTGTGTGTGTGTCACACTTTAATGTATTTAAACAACAATCTTACTTGATATATTTGTCAGCCGACTTTCGAGAACTATTAATTACGTGCGCTCATTTTCGAGCTTATTTTGAGATTCTCAAATATTTTGGTGGCTACTTACTGCTCGGAATTATCTATAGAAATAGGCGTTATTTATTAAACAGAGTTAGTTTTGCATTATTACACAGAAATCATTGTCAATTTATTAAAAACCTCTCTACTGCTAGACATTGGGCTTTCAATGTTTTAGAAAAGAATATGGATAACGTTATAATAGCAACCATTCCGCGAAACAGTTTCCGTAACCTCTATCTACAAGATGGCTGCAGGTCTGCTAGTCCAGGAGTATCCAAACCTTTCTACTCAACGGCCACATTGAAAACCTTTAGAGGAAAGGTAGACCGGAAATATTTCAGGGCAGAAAATCTACACCTCCCATACACCTACGACGTTTTTTTAATCAATACCTAAGTGGGGGTTTTTGAGATTGTTTTGCTTAATCTTCCAAGTTGCTATATTTCCTTATATATCTTTGTTGTTGGCGGACTAAAATTCTTTAAAAAAAAACTGTGATCAAAGAAATAATTATGTTTGCTATAAAATAATAGTTGTTCTGTACAAGGAGTTTTCAAGTAGTCCTAATGAAAACACAGGAACAAAACAAAATTTTTTCAATTTACTACAAAATGTACTTTATTGAATTTTAAAGAAAACTTGACAATACACGAGTTTACAACATGCGTAAAGCTTTAAAAAAACAATTCTTTTTTAGTGAGACGATTGCATTTGTTTGTTACCTAAAATTTCAGCCCATTTAGGATCAAATTTTGTAGTTCCGATCATTAGGACTGATTTCAAATGCTTGTCTGACAAGGAAGCTCTTTATTTAGATTTAACAAACGTCATTTTTTAAAAAGTCTCCTCACATTTGTAGGTAGATCCAAAAAAAAAACATAGCTAGATGACTTCAAGCTGCATTTCTGTAGGCATTTTGTCAATGTCACAATTAAAAGGATTTTGAAACATCTGAATGTCTCCAGCTGCACGGTCAATGTCTTCAAAGCGGTTGTCATACTCTTGACGTAGCTTTGAGATGATTTCTAAAACGTAATCCTGGGTGAAGGTAGCAGTGCTTAGCGCAATCAAGTTTTAACCATATTCCAAGTGGTTAAAGTTGTCAAATAAAGTGGCAAGTGAGAGACGAGGACTGTACTCATACTTAATGGTAAAAATGCTTAAAAGGAAATATATTATCAAATAAAGTTTTTTCAGTAAACTAGCTTTCCGCGGGCCGGATGTGGTTGGTGAACCCTGTGCTAGTTCGTTCCTGAAGTGCTGAGATTTCCTAGACTTAACTTCCGAAGTTAGTTTACACGACTTTAACAACTTTAATTGCAGCCTGTTTCTAATATTTTAATAACTATAATTTAATTTGATTTTTTCTCGTTTTGAAATTTTATGACATCCTCAGTTATAACTTAAGACGCTCTCATCACTTTTCTCTATTTACAGGCGACGATGCCCCGACTAACTGAGCGTTTGAGAGCAAACCCCTGTCTGTTCCACATGAGTCGAAAAAAAAACAATTATACAAAATAAAGTGTATTTAAAAAAATATGTTTGTAATATCAGCCGGCTTATTTACATTTTGGTTTGGTTTATGCCACAGTACAGCTGTAGCCATCGGATCAGGTATGCTTCAAAATAAACATAGGCTTAAAGTAGGTAATGAAGAATCAATTAAATACAAGAATGGTTATAGCGCAGGCTTTCGTTTATATATTTGTTTCTTTTTTTAATATAACCACAATCTTATCTTGGTTAGTCAAATTTAACGTTATTCTTCGTTCCCCTTCACAGAACAGAAAATTACCCTTTATCTCCATAAATATTACAATTACTGAATATTTTGTAACAACTACATACATTTAATGCTTATATATTAATTTTAAAAAATTATTAGGATGTAAATATACGACTGAGTAATCAGTGAACAATGCTGACTTTAGTAGATGTGTGTGCAATAGCAAATTTAATGTAAGATTTTACACGTATAAAATTATATATATATATATATATATATATATATATATATATATATATATATATATATATGAAAAAACAATAAGAGAAATACAAATACAAGAATAATTTATTGAATTGTACGATTCAAAGCTTTTCGTTGGCAAATAGTACCAACATCATCAGGTTTTCCAATGAAAAGCTTTGAATTGTATAATTCAAAAAAATTGTTCTGGTACTTGTATTTCTCTTATTGTTTTTTTCCCCATTGATACACAGGAATACATATTTCATTAAATATATATATATATATATATATATATATATATATATATATATCGCAATATGTATTCCTGTGTATTAATAAAGAACTAAGTCAAAATATAAATACAAGAATTATAATTGAATTTACAATTCAAAGCTTTTCGTTGGCTAACAGTACCAACATCATCAGGAATATTAAACAATTGTTACTAAACAATTAAACAACGCTTTGAATTGTAAATTCAATTATAATTCTTGTATTTGTATTTTGACTTAGTTCTTTATATATATATATATATATATATATATATATATATATATATATATATATATATATATATATATATATATATATATACGATTTGTATCGATTCAATAGCTAACCAATGATTGGATTGTTTTCGACTGTAAACGTGACAAATCGATATCTAAGCACCAAATTTTGATGGGGAATATAAAAGGAAATTGTAGGGTTTTGTCTCATACAATAACGATGCCATCTACAATTTTCCTGCATGAGGTAATGTCATTTAAGAGAGACAATGGAGAAGCAAAGAGGATTTTTCTACGATATTACACGTGATAAAATAGCAGTTTATTTCACGTTAATCATATTTTAATATTCTAACTAAAACTTAAAATCTTGAGTGGAAATTTACTTATTTTATTGTTACGACACAGTTGTTCTTTATTGCTATAATAATAAGAAAATTCACATAGAAATAACACGGATGAAACAAAAAAATGCTTGCAATGTATAAAGTGCGTGCATGTGCTTAACGTAGATTTCATGGTCGATACTGTCGTCAGTTTAATTCAAAATTGCATAGTAATTATTTTATTGCAAACAATAAAAATAAGAAAGAATTTTAATAATTTTAAATTTAATTACAATTAATTAGTACAGACAATTAGAAATCACTATATTCCTATAAAGCTCCTGTAAACATTTCAGCTAATCAAATAACTGCTTATGGTTAGCAACTGTTAAATTATATGCACGCGAGAGACAGAAAGTTTTGAAAGACTTTGTACAAACACTGAGTTTTGTGAGCAACAACAAATAATACATTACTTTCGATTTTACATTATTAAAATATTAACACTATAATTATCAGGTACAGATTCTTAATACAAATAAATAATGAATGTTATAGATTATAAGAAATGTATGTTATACATGATATAGAATGTTTGGCTTTTTAATATGTGTAGTTTATACTAATACAATAATACATACGACCTATAATATGTAGCCATATTATAAGCTTCATAGAACGTACTGGCATTTGATATGAAGTATTGGAATATAGTGAATTAATAATTTTTTAATAATGATTGTCACAGACTATAATAATATGTAGGTTCTTATTAATTAGTATTAAAGGCTATATAGAATATATTGGATATAACTTGAATATTATAGGTTATATAGAATGTATAGATTTTTAATAATGAATGTCACAGACTATATAAAATATATATGAATTATAATAAGAGATACATATGGGCTATAGAGAATGTTTAGGTTCTTATTATTTAAGGTCATAAGCTAAATTAATAGAAATTATGTCATTAAAAATCATGTCTAGTTAATTAGACTTATGCTATCACAGCGGCCGTTATCATTAAATGTTATAGAATAACAGAACGTATGTTGTTATTAATGTTAGATGACTATATACGTATAATGTATATGTTGTTATTAATAAATATTAATATAGGCTATATAAAATGTGAGGTGTTCTTATTCATTAATGTTACAGACTCTACATTATGTGTTGGTTATTCTTAATTAATGTTATAGACTATAAAGTATGTACAGGTTCTTATTAATGAATGTTATAGGACTATATTTGTAGAATTTATATGTTGTTATTAATAAATGTTAATATAGGCTATACACAAAATGGGAAGTGTTCTTATTAATTAATGTTACAGACTCTACATTATGTGTAAAGTTCTTGTTAATGAATGTTATAGGATTAACATAATGTTTAGGTTCTTAATAATGAATGTTATAAGACTATATTTGTAGAATGTATATGTTCTTATTAATAAATAATAATATAGGGTATATAAAATGTGATATGTTCATATTAATTAATGTTACAGGCTCTACATTATGGGTAGGTTATTGTTAATGAATGTTAAAGAATATACAGAATGTTTGGCTTCTTAATACTGAATGTTATAAAACTATATTTATAGAATTTATATATTGGTATTAGAAAATGTTAATATAGGCTATATATAAAATGTTAACTGTTTTTATTAATTAATGTTACAGGCTCTACATTATGGGTAGGTTATTGTTAATGAATGTTAAAGAATATACAGAATGTTTAGCTTCTTAATACTGAATGTTATAAAACTATATTTATAGAATTTATATATTGTTATTAGAAAATGTTAATATAGGCTATATATAAAATGTTAACTGTTTTTATTAATTAATGTTACAGGCTCTACATTATGGGTAGGTTATTGTTAATGAATGTTAAAGAATATACAGAATGTTTAGCTTCTTAATACTGAATGTTATAAAACTATATTTATAGAATTTATATATTGTTATTAGAAAATGTTAATATAGGCTATATATAAAATGTTAACTGTTTTTATTAATTAATGTTACAGGCTCTACATTATGGGTAGGTTATTGTTAATGAATGTTAAAGAATATACAGAATGTTTAGCTTCTTAATACTGAATGTTATAAAACTATATTTATAGAATTTATATATTGTTATTAGAAAATGTTAATATAGGCTATATATAAAATGTTAACTGTTTTTATTAATTAATGTTACAGGCTCTACATTATGGGTAGGTTATTGTTAATGAATGTTAAAGAATATACAGAATGTTTAGCTTCTTAATACTGAATGTAATAAAACTATATTTATAGAATTTATATATTGTTATTAGAAAATGTTAATATAGGCTATATATAAAATGTTAACTGTTTTTATTAATTAATGTTACAGGCTCTACATTATGGGTAGGTTATTGTTAATGAATGTTAAAGAATATACAGAATGTTTAGCTTCTTAATACTGAATGTTATAAAACTATATTTATAGAATTTATATATTGTTATTAGAAAATGTTAATATAGGCTATATATAAAATGTTAACTGTTTTTATTAATTAATGTTACAGGCTCTACATTATGGGTAGGTTATTGTTAATGAATGTTAAAGAATATACAGAATGTTTAGCTTCTTAATACTGAATGTTATAAAACTATATTTATAGAATTTATATATTGTTATTAGAAAATGTTAATATAGGCTATATATAAAATGTGAACTGTTTTTATTAATTAATGTTACAGGCTCTACATTATGTGTAGGTTATTGTTAATAAATGTTATAGATATTTGATGAATATTGCATAATTAATGTTTTAGTTTTCAGTTATTACCAAACTTTTATATATTCTGATGTGACAATACCAATTCCATCTCTAAAAGAGCTCCAAAATGAAAAGGAAAATCATTACAACGATGAAAGAAGGGTCTTAATTCATCACTACCATTAATACCTTTGCTGCGCAAAGCCAGGGCCATACGCAATTTTAAGAATAAAAGATTAACTAAAAAAGTTATTAGACATTATTTTTAAGGATCTCGGCAAAAAGCACATTTTATGACTTCAACAAAAGTGGAATAATGTATCAAAACTGTTGTTCCTAAAATCACTTTTTCATTGTTTAGGATGAATTTTCGAGTAGGGTGCATTACGTAAGATCAGTTGGTCTCATCACCGTTTACCGTATAGCTCTCAACACATTGGCTGCGGGGGACCGGAATATCGGCCAGAGTAGTTTTTTGGTGGGCGAGTGTAAGCCGGTAAGTAAAGCATACATCATGTAAGCAGGTTTATCGCCAAGGAGTCCGCCCTATAATATTTCGGCCTACAGTTCAGTGCTTTACGGAAGACACTGGAAAAATCAGTCGGAATTATGGTGAATCTGAATCACCGAGATTGCCTAAATTTCAACACCCTCAGATTCAGATTTTACCTGTCTGGTTCACAGGATTAAGATCCCTATGTGATCCTGGCTCTCAAAAGCTCCTTCAGTCAGACACAGTAAGTAACGAATCAACCACAAGATACGATACATGTAGAGCTATTTATTATGAAAGTGAACAAAAAATAGTAGCGTTTAATGCGAGAGATAAACATCACAACCAGTACACATTTTATTGATTCTATAATGAGAAAATGAGTATTCCAGGTAATTACATAATTTATTTACCAATAACCAGCAAAACTAATGTATCCAACTATTTAATGAAAAGGATGCTAACGAATCCTATAAGCAAACGTTATCACGTTAGCGAGAATTTGAAGTATGTTAATTGGAAATTCAATTTTGCCACGGTAGACATTCTGCCAAAAACTAATATTTGAGGACGATTCTTACTATAATTGCTTTTTTGTTACTTCCTATAAAAGTAATTAGAAGGAACTGTATGTATTCTTCCTTAACAGAAAAATGTGCTGTTGATGGAAGTTCCAGAGTAACTAAGTGAGGCGATTTGATTCAGATTGAGTGAGCTTAGGATGGTGTAAACAGATAACAAGTCGCGAATCATTTTCATCGTGATTTGTTCAGCCGGCCTTCACTACTACACACTCAGCTGCCTTGTCATTGTCTCACCCACTGTCTTCCTCATCTCCTATTTTAGAGAAGATTAGGTCAATCATGAAATATTTAGAGTTTAAAAAGACGTTTTAGATTCATGGTGTTAAGGATTTTCAGCAATAATCTGTGTAATGTAACCTGTCTTAAAGAAAATGGTTGCAACGGGCACTATACTAAATATACAACTTTTTATGTTATCTATATAGTGAAAATGTTATAAATATATTATAAAGACTGTTTTTCAAAACTTTTGCATTTTATATAACTTTGACATAGTTTTCCTCATCTGCGCAATAACAGTTGAATACTATAATCTGTATGATGTAACCTGTCTTGTAGACCCAAGCTGATTCGGACGTGTCTTATCATAAAATTTAAATATCAATCGAATATTTGAAAAATACGTAAAAAACACAAAAAGAACGCTGCCACAAACCAAACATAATTGATTGTTATGATCTTTATAAACCCCTTGATTTATACTGCACATAAACAGACCGAGCTTATTTATTTGTTTTTTCCAACAAATTATATAGGTTCGGCATATTTCTTACTCAATTTTCAAATATTTGTTAAATATTTGAAGTTATAAATAAAGTATCAAAGTTAATTTACTTAGTTGGGATGCTAACACGTGACTCATTGAAAAAAACACCTATAGGCGGCTGCAAGAGATAAGGCACGTCAGAGGCAGCTTGGGTCTACAAGACAGGTTACATGATACTGGCTATAATATTTAACTGTTAATTAGGCATTGATGAGGAAAACTATGGCAAAATCATATAAACTGTGCACATCTTAAAAAAAAAACATTCAGTCTGTATAGTATATGTATAGCATTTTCATTATATAAATAGCAATAAGTTGTAAGTTAAGTATAATTTAAGTTCTATAACTATTGTCGAAATTTCGCTTTCATACAGATGCGTGTAACTTTAAATGCATGTAAATATAGTTCAGGTGCAGTTTAAGTGAAATTCAATACCTAATATATATATATATATATATATATATATATATATATATATATATATACATATATATATATATATATATATATATATATATATATATATATATATATATATATATGTTTACATAAAGAGGTTATATAAATGAAAAGTTGTATTATTGAGGAACTGGAAAACATGACCTTAATAACTGTATTATCAACTATAAACAACAATTTTGTTTATATATCATATAATGACTTCAAAAGTTTGTGATTTCTCTTGAAAATATATAGCGAAAACAAAAAAGTGAATTTTAATGGGGTTTTGATTTAACTTTCAAATCTTGCAATTTTGTATTCAGACACCCACTATGAAATTTATCAATCTTGGCGGCAGACTGACCCAGGTGGAGAGTGAATGTGCGTGCGAGAGTCAGGTAGCTGACCCGCCTGCAGCCTTCAGTGAAAAACCGAACTAATTTTCTGTAGTGCTGATAATTTACAGCTTAAATGGGGGATGATTGTGTCAGACCTGGAGATTGAGGGGACAGGGTATTTTTTGCTACTTCCTATCGAAACAAGAATTTAAATTGAACAATTTTTTAAAAATTGTTTAAACTAAAACTGATTATAAAAGAGATATTATTAATGTTCTTGTGTAGGTTGTTATTATTTTTACTATTAATAACACCATGTCTCTGACTCAGTCGAGTCCTAATATGTAAAAAGGTTGTAAAGGTATGCAACACGCAGTATTCCAAAAATTAAAAAAAAACTTTCATAATTAATTCACAAATATACTTTTCAAAATTAGAGAATTAATAATCAAACAAAATGAAATTAAAAGGTTGGGCTATTTTATTTGTAAAGTTGTACAGATTTATCAAGCGATTACATATACATTTTAACTTTATGCGTAAATTGTAATTATTGTTTGAATAGAATTTGCACAAGACAATATACGATTTATATTATGTTAATTATTTTAAAACAGTTTTCTTAGATATGCTACAATTTACACAATTAAACGTGTAGGATCTAATATGGGCATATGTGACCACAGAGCATACGATAAATGTTCTTAGCAATTTGACAATAAGTGATTATTTTAGGTCAGCTCGCCATCCAAGATAACGTCACCGAATTTAAGATGACCAGGTCGCCCGAGTATTAGTCATATCTGTTGTAACTCGACGATTACATTATCACGAGCCAATGACCTTACGCTCTTATCAGCCAATGATCACTGAATAATTTATTGTGCACATCCATTTTATTTCCTGTTGTTTAACAAATTCAACGTTTACGAGCGACGGATCGTTCCTTGTGTGAAGAACTTTGTTCTCATAATAAAGGTATTGTGTTTTTAAAACTGTTATTAAAGAAATCCACTTTTGTAATTTAAAAAAGGACACGAAGTGCACAAGTAAAGTACAGTAGAGTCTCGAAATTCCGAGTCCCGATTTTTCGAGTTTCCATTAAATTCAAGTCCAGCTGCGCTAAATTAATCAGCTAGGCCACTGGTATTTAAAACGTTTCCACGCCATCATTGCCGGTTTCATATAAGAACTAAAGTGCTGATTGGATGGTTAGAGAACTTAAAGCAAAGCGTTTAAAGCCTCGGAAGGCTAGTTTACTGTTAGACAAAGCACCGTCGTATCCCGATGAAGATAATCTGTGGTCTGATGATATCCGTGCTTTATATCTTCCAGCAAATATTACGAGCCTAATCCAGGCGATGGATCAGTGTGTTCTAAAATGTATGGAAAATATACACTTTATCTTTTACAATCTCTCTTGGAAGCTACTGAAGGGGACGAAAGAATTATAGGCTTTCTAAAAACGTTGCAGCCAAGGAAGTTGTGTTCTGGATACAGAATCATGGAACAATATAGCAGAAGAAACATCAAGTAAGTGGAATAAAATCCTGAGTCATAATGAAACTGTGGACTGGGTTATTGATCCACAAAAAGAAACAGATTTGACATTTCTTATCAAGAAACTTCCAGGTTGAAAATTCCGAAGTGAACAATTTGAGACAACAGATGTTAAGATTACTGAAATGGTACAAAAACTACTAAAGGCAGTGATGACGAGAATAAAGATGAAGGTAGAAGAAGGGAAAAATTAGTCACGGTGGAAACTGCACTACGATATATTGAACAATAGACAGGCACCACGCCAACAAATGTACTTCTGTTAAGGTGACGTGCACACCAAAGCCGAACCGGCCCGGGCGATGCGATGCGATGCGATGCCAAACTGGGCCAGATCTGCTATGTGTTCGCACTGAATCCGATTCGCACGGAGTAGGTTTCCTAGCCTTGTAGTGAGAGGGGCTATCCTCCCGCCAGTCTCCGTTGCAACGTAGTGTAATAATAATGTCATCAACGTTTGATGATGATGATAATGTTATTGGATAGTTCCTCACTTGATGATGAATGTGAGGGAGAAAGAAGGCGATACTGGACTCACAATATCAATAAAGCTCAAGAGACTAGTGAACATTTCGTAGCCCTATAGCCTACGAGAAACTCCGAATTTTTAATTCACTCCAAAACCTGTGCCTCAAATATTTCCATTTGTTTTTGCTACAAGAAACGAAAAATAATATTGTTAACAACAGTATTATTATGGCTATTAGAATGTTAAAAATCATAATACATATTGTCGAGAGACACATTTGTATCCTTGTGCTTCTTGTTAGATTGATCCCACAACGGAGGTCTTTCTTGAATCAAACTAATTAATATTTCAATATCAATACTCACTATAATGTGTTCTTGAATTAACAAAATATAAAGAACAAAAAGAACTTTAAACAATAAAAAAATAATATATTACGTAACCTTTCTTAACTCACTGGGCTGGAACATTGAAATAGACTGAACGAAGACGGAAGACGCTTGAAGTAGGGGAAGGTAGGACTGCACAAAACGGATCGGCTCGCCCCGGCGTTGTATTTGAAAGCTCTTGTATTTGAAGCTCCCGGCGTTGTATTTGAAAAACCACTGCGTATTTAGTTAACGCACGGCTCGGCATCGCCCAGTCCGGCTTTGGTTTGAAATCCCACTAGACGTTTACGCGACACCATAGCACGAAAACTATCAGATAAGCAAACGCAGTAAACACACAACAACCTCTTCCAAAAAAATATACCAACCGTGATGAACAATGTACTCCAAAGTAACATGAATTTTTGTAAACACTAACCAATGAAATTCTATAAACGTGTTTTGTGCATTCTTAATTATAGTATTGGGGTTCATTAAAACTCCTACTTTCAAACGAACGTATTTCCGTGTAATCCGAGTTTTCGGTAAACCGAGGGGGGGTCTCGGTGACATCGAATACCACACCGTATTTCATTAAATAACCCAGATAGCCTATAATAGGAGTATGAAAGTGATTATTTTATACACAGTAGAGTACTACCAGCACTGGGCTAGCGGTAGAGGGAGGTTTCGACAGTACTTACTGCCACTGGGCTAGCGGTAGTAAGAGGTTTCTACAGTACTTACTGCCACTGGGTTAGCGGTAGAGGGAGGTTTCTACAGTACTTACTGCCACTGGGTTAGCGGTAGAGGGAGGTTTCTACAGTACTTACTGCCACTGGGTTAGCGGTAGAGGGAGGTTTCTACAGTACTTACTGCCACTGGGTTAGCGGTAGAGGGAGGTTTCTACAGTTCTTACTGCCACTGGGCTAGCGGTAGAGGGAGGTTTCTACAGTACTTACTGCCACTGGGCTAGCGGTAGAGGGAGGTTTCTACAGTACTTACTGCCACTGGGCTAGCGGTAGAGCGAGGTTTCTACAGTACTTACTACCACTGGGCTAGAGGTAACGGAAGGTATTCTGTCGCTGAAATTCTATGTTTAGGAAAACAGTTAGCTCCAGCCGTTACTAAAATTGATCCTTCTTTCGAATGGGAACTAAAATCTAATACAGAGCTGAAAGAAGCACTACCGACATATAAAGAAATGTGTAAATAACTAGAAATAACAAGTTTCTTTTAAATAACAATTAACAGTGTTTAAAAGATTTTATCTAAATCTAGGTGTTGAAACATAGATGTTATACAAACATGAAAATTCAAAGTTATTTTGCCAGCATCTGGTTGTCGTCGTAGCCTCCATTCTACAACTTTAAATTATTGCCATGGTTACCACATAATGTCATAAATAATACTTTAGGATTAAAAATGATTGAAAAGAATAAAATAAACAAACAAACTGGATTAAAGGTATCGAATCTTGCTTCACAAACGGACAATGCGAAAGGAAAGCAAAAAGAAACTACAACATAAGGCAAGCGACGAAAACATATAGCGTATAAATAGTATCAAACAAAAATAATAATACCTCATATATAGGAAAAAAAATGGAAAAATGCAAGGAAATTCGCTTTCTACTTTGCCGTTATTGTGACATACGTATATAAATATTTATATTAATTATTGTAATTATACAATCAAAAAAAACTTGAATAAAATTTGTCTTTGTTGACTTAAGTAGAAATTGATTTTATAAAACATTTTTATATTACTTGTTTTAAATTTAACTGCCAGACAACAAACTATAGTTATGCAGTGAATTGAAACATTTAGGCATACTGTTTTATATGCATAATTATTTGAAAGACGACGTTTTTACTTAATGTTTTCGTTTTCTATTGGCGTAAACAATTTTAAGACACAGGCTTTACTTGAGTAGGTTCATATGAAACTTGAAAACTAAATATATTTTGAAATAAAAAAACCTTGCTGTATTGTTTTAATAGCATATAAAAGTAGTGTAAATGTAGCATTCAAATTAAAATTGAAGAATTTTTTAAAACCATTAATAACGGAACCTGTGCGAAAAAAATAAGTAATAATAAATAAATCATAAACAATTAATAAAGGAGTTGGAATACATTTAAGGAAATATATTTTTAAGGAAATAAATATTTTCTTTTCACTAAATATATGCTGAAACTCTTTATCCTTAAGGAAAAGTAATTTTTATAACAGTTTTTTATAAATGTTGTGAATGACGTCTGAAATCACTTGCAAAGTAGCTATATGTGGGACCATAAAACTAACATTCCATCCGGTAGACTATATAAGAATTACAGTGGTCATCATTCATCCAACACAGTGAATAAACAAACCTGTTACAAAATTATAGTTCATGTCATTTCGATAAAACGAATGAGTATTTTACCCTCAAAGAAGAATTTTTTATCTCTTTTTCTCTACTTAATGTCTTTTTTAAGACTCCTATGCTTTTAGTACTCTTTCGTGTTTCTTTTCTAAGTACGCTTTTAGACAGTAAGCCGAGGATCCAAATTAACGATATAATATCTTGATATATCCATTGGTTAGAAATAAATGTGAATTGGTTTTAAACGTTTACGCTACTCTAAACACATCTTTAAAGAGACACTTTGATCATATATATATATATATATATATATATATATATATATATATATATATATATATATATATATATATATATATATGATCAAAATATCCATTGGTTAGAAATAAATGTGAATTGGTTTTAAACGTTTACGCTACTCTAAACACATCTTTAAAGAGACACTTTGATCATATATATATATATATATATATATATATATATATATATATATATATATATATATATATATATATATATATATATGATCAAAATATCCATTGGTTAGAAATAAATGTGAATTGGTTTTAAACGTTTACGCTACTCTAAACACATCTTTAAAGAGACACTTTGATCATATATATATATATATATATATATATATATATATATATATATATATATATATATATATATATGATCAAAATATCCATTGGTTAGAAATAAATGTGAATTGGTTTTAAACGTTTACGCTACTCTAAACACATCTTTAAAGAGACACTTTGATCATATATATATATATATATATATATATATATATATATATATATATATATATATATATATATATAATACGTTTTCTTGTTTAATAATTTAAAACAACATAGGTTATCCAAATACAAGAATATTTATTAATTTATATCCAATATATATATTGGATATAAATTAATAAATATTATAATATATATATATATGATCAAAGTGTCTCTTTAGAGATGTGTTTAGAGTAGCGTAAACGTTTAAAACCAATTCACATTTATTTCTAACCAATGGATATATTAAGATATTATATCGTTAATTTGGATCCTCGGCTTACTGTCTAAAAGCGTACTTAGAAAAGAAACACGAAAGAGTACTAAAAGCATAGGAGTCTTAAAAAAGACATTAAGTAGAGAAAAAGAGATAAAAAATTCTTCTTTGAGGGTTAAATACTCATTCGTTCTATAGAAATGTCATGATCTATAATTTTGTAACAGGTTTGTTTATTCACTGTGTTGGATGAATGATTGCCACTGTAATTCTTAAATAGTCAACCGGATGGAATGTTTGGCCGTTAGTATATATATATATATATATATATATATATATATATATATATATATATATATATATATATATATATATATATATAGTTACCGTTACATATATGGCCGTTAGTATATATATATATATATATATATATATGTGCGTGTGTGAGACTATATATATATATATATATATATATATATATATATGCAACGGTAAGTATATATATATATATATATATATACCGCATTAACGAGGCGATAGTGATATATATATATATATATATATATATATATATATATCACTATCTCCTCGTTCATGCGGGGGTTATGTTCGCTGAACTTACCGCGAATATTTATAGGCCTACAGCGAATATTGAAACCAACTGTAAATGGAAAGGGAGAATTAAGTTCCACATTAAAAATGTTAACATTAAATACAGTAGAACTATACTGTACACTTAAAATTCAGTATGGTATATTTACATACTACATAAATACATAAATATTTTTATTGATTATTTAGTATTTCCTGCAATCTGAAAACACGAAAATTCTATTAAATATGCGCGCTCACACATAAAGACACATGTATTTCTCATTGTTAACATCATAGCACTATCTACTAAATATTTCAACACCTAGATTTAGATAAATAATCTTTTAAACGCTGTTAATTTGATTTAAAAGAAACTTGTTATTTCTAGTTCTTTACACACTTCTTTATATGGCGCTAGTGTTTCTTCCAGCTCTCGATTATATTTTAGTGCTCAATCTATAGAGTTATCAATTTCAGTAACGACTGCAGCTAACTGTTTCCCTAAACATAGAATTTCACCGACAGATTTTAATGTCAACTTCGGCGATACATTTGTTTTACGATTTCTTCGTTATCCTAGATAGGCACAGATCCGGTGATAAGTTCTTCTACCGTCAAATCCTAGTTCGCACTTTTCAAAAGATTGTCGACATCTACACTATTGTCTTCAAATTCTTTACCGTTAATTCAATGTCTTTTTGGGACAGTATAAGTAACAACGCCGCGAGCATCTGCCGCGCATTGCCCTATTTACCACAGTCTTGCAACAGTTTCGTAAATAATTTATATTTACGAGGTGCCCAGACTCATTCCCAATAGGAATCTTACTGTATATTATTATTATAAAAATAAAAACTTTAAAATAAACTGACTTCGATTTCAAAAAAAACTTTCCGCTTCTTTAACCAAAATTGGAACTCTTCTGTAAAATGTTCTCCGGTTGCCCATGCTTTATTTGTTCGCTTTCCATTATATAATCTTTCATTATATGACCGCTAGCACTACAGCACAATAACGGCAGACGATCCTTTGCTGCCTTAAACCCCGCAGCAGATTTCTCCTCCTTAGATAAGAAAGTTCGTGAAGACATTCTTTTGCAAAACAGTCCAGTCTCATCCACGTTAAAAAGTTGATCGTCTGTCTAGCCTTTCTCCGAAATAAGATATTTAAATCCGTTGGAGGCTTAGTAATTCGCAGATTCTGATTCAACGGTAATTTACACGTTGTAAAGAGAAAACCTCTTGAGTTTATAAAACCAGCTTTTACTTGCTGAAAATGATTAACTGTTAGTATGTTCATTACGGTTTTGAAATGTTCAAAAGAACGCCTAACTTTTTCACGAATAAAAATCGAACTCAGTGCCACCCTTTTTGGGATTGATCTTCAATCCACACATTGTAAGATTTTTCCATTTTTTCGATGATTATATCGCGACACACAGAGGTAACTTTCGCCGATTGACAAGTACCTTCTCTTCCTTAAATGTTTTCTTTTGTTTATGTAACGCACTGTCGACTCATTAAGGCTAAAATGTTTCACGACAGATGCTTTGTTTTATCCACATTTTAAATTATCTAAAAGGTCAATTTTGTAATCAACGGCCTACAATTTTTATTTTGCCTTTTCTTGTCCCTATCAGAGTTTGATGACATTATTTCTTGGATAATCAATTAAACGGAAAAGATAAAACTAAACAAAAGAGATTCACTAAACAATTCCACAACTAGACGAAACGTTGCGAAATCTAGCAGATGCGACACCTGTTTGATAACTGACCGGAATAACAAAATTTAAGTTATTTACCACGGTCGAATAAGATGTTTGGATTTCCAAAACTAATACTTTTGGGAGAATAACCAGACTTCTTTGTAAGAAATAACTCAGTTCTGTACAAAATAAATAACACGAGAAGAAACTATCCTACAACCTGGACAGTAACTATATTGCCCCTCTTTTACAATACGGCTACGATACATATTAGTAGGAAATGCTGTAATTTTGCCGATCATGAATAAGCGAAATAGAGAACAATAAAATGGCGAGTAGTGAGTGTCTACTCTATATACACATACTACCGCACTAAGTATAATAACTTTGCTACTCTAATCATGGCCAGAAGACAGGTTACATCATACAGTGTACAACGTATGAAGACGAGTAAATAGGCCGACAGTATACAGACTATGCTGATACCTTATGGTTTCAGAAGCAAGAGAGATTCAAGTTGCAATGTAGAGGCAGGTCTCACTCTACAGATAGCATTCACATTCATATCTACAATACACTTTATGCCTACCAGAACCCTGCTCATTAACCTATGCTATCCTATGCGTGTTTTTACTGTTAGGAAACACCTACAGAAGGCGTTTCTAACGTCATTTTTTATATCTGAACCAAATCTCACGAATTATCCTGAGAATATGTCAAACAATCCCTCTAAATTTCATTAACTTCTGTTCAGCTGTTTAGACATTCATAAGATACATACAAACACACAAATATATATATTGTAAGTATTCTCTTTTTATTTTTTTATATTATTATGAATGAATGATTCTTTAAAATGTATTTTTTCAAAAATTGTTTCTTTAATAAAATTTCTCAATTATATAGTTCAAGGTAGGTTAGTAAATTTTCTAATTTATTATAAGATAAATAAATATTCTAGAGCTTTTTTTTATAACAAGTTTAATGTATCATTTAAAACAATTTCTTAGCAATTATAAGTTCTATTAATCAATTACAATTTTTTTTCTTTTTTAGGTTTTACAAATTTACTATAAGTTTCCTCTATTATAATAAGTCTTATTACTCTAAATTGTATTTCTCTTTTGGGCAGCAACAATTTTTATTTAATTTAGCCTAAATTGATTTTAATTTTGGTTTAGCACAAGCTCTCTTAATCTCGGGTTATCTGGTAGGTTTTAAATTTTGAATAATGAAATCTTATTTGGCACTCTAAAGTACAAGAACAAAAAAATCTAAGCTATAAATGTTATAAACTATGTTACAAAATTAATTTATTTCTAGGTAAACTTGTCCCTTAATATTCTTTCTAAACGTTTTCTTTTATAGCTTGATTTTATAATAAATTCACTGATTTCTTTTCTTTTATAAATGTCTGATTGCAAAATTTCAAAAATGTAGTAATGGATCTAGCCTAGATACTTAAGTGTTTTAGATTGCAGATTCCACTTCTCGCCCTTTATCAAAATATTTAATGAAATCTTTCTAAATAAATAGTTCCAATTAATTTTCTTGAAAGTATTTTGTACTGTTAATTGAATTCCAGACTAACACTCCCGCACTAAGTTTAAATTCGTTAAATTTTATTTGCCAATTCTGAAGTACGTCTGTCTTGCTTGAGTAGGTGTGTGTACGCTAACCCACGCATTCGAAATGGCTTAACCAACTATTTCCTTTTTTTAATTGTTGTTACCGGCTTTACGGATGCTGTATTCACTGCCTTTGGTACATTTCATGTTCTTAATAACTAGATTTTAATTTCTTTGCAGGTGACTGCATTTAAATATTATTTCTTCCGACTAAGTTTAAATTATCAGTTGTTCTGTTCACAATGCGCGCGCACCTCACATAATAAGCCATGCTTTCACTTTCTTAACACTTAAAGGCTTTTACTTTTATTTACATGGTTTTTGTGTTCTTTTCAAACTGTTACACATTAAATTGTTTCTATTATATTGGTTTTTTTATAGTGGTTATTGTTCTAAACTTGTGATTAAATGTTACGATTTTGCCAATTTAGGTTATGTTTACATTTTTCTCTTTTTTCATAATTGGTTATTTTATGGTTTGAATTTACTTACATATTTATATTATATTATACATAGTGCCTTTCTTACTTGCTATTCCAAAATGCTACAATATATATATATATATATATATATTCTTGATATTTATCGTTATCCATTGTTTTTCCGTTGCACTGACTTTATGAAGTTAATATATTACTATGTAAGTAATTTTATCCACCATTAAGTGCAATAATTTTACCTTGAGTGATGAGGCACCTTTCGGTCAATTGACCATTGTCGAATCACTGATGTTTTTCTGTTGTAGATGTTCGGTCTATGAAGTTGGTGTTTTTTGACGTTACGCGCACTTTTTCTTGATCTGTGTGTATGATATTTCTATATAGTATGTCTTCAGTATATGTTGTTTGTAGATTCATTAAATTGTTGTGTAAGTTTTTATAAATGTGGTATTTTTCTAGTGAGTTTAGTTCTATTGGGTTGTTATTTATTTCAAGTATGGTTAGGTTATTTTCGTAATTTGTTATTTCGTGTTTATGGGATATTAGGTGTGCTGCAACATTTGATACTTTAGAATTTTTGTTTTTGAATGCTCTATAATGTTCTTCAAATCTTATTTTAAATGTTCTGGTTGTTTTTCCTATGTAAAAAGCGTTACAGTTGTTGCATGTGATTTTGTAAATTCCTGATAGGTTATGTTTTTCTGAATTTGTTTTGTGGTTTGTGTTATTAAGATATTTTATTATTTTGTTGTTTGGTTTGTAAGTTGGAGTGTAGTATTCTTTGTTGTATATATTTGTTATTTTTTCTATTTTGTTATTGGTGTATTTATATTTTAGGTAGATTTTTTTATTTTCATTATTTTCGTGTTCCGGTTGTAGTGTTGTGTTGAGGTTAGGTTTTTTGTGAATTTATTGTATATATTTTTTATAATGTGTTTGTTGTATCCATTTTCTAAACAAAACATTAAATCTGCCTACCATAAAAAAAGCCAAATCAATTTACAACTATACACAACCAATTTGGAAATAATGAAAACTTTTGACACTCTCACACCTATTATTCACGAAAAAACACAACAAATTATAATAAAACATAAAACAAACACTATAAACAGACAAAACAAAAAAATCGAAAATTTATCAAAACAACTTAACCTAAAAAATAACCTAGAACCAATCCACACATCAAAACAACAACATAACCTAAAAAATAGCCTAGAACCAACCCACACCTCTAACAACAATAAATTCATAAACTTAACTAAAACACAATTTACTGAAAAAGAAAAAATAATAATAACAAATTCCTTCAAATATAACCTACCTAACTTCAACAAAAAACAAATAATAAAAAACCTAATAGTTGACACAGAATCTAACATCCACAAAATTACCCACCAAAATACTGAACACATAAGAAATAATATTAATAATAAAATTAACCTAATAAAAACGGAAAAAAACAAAAAACGGAACAATATATTAATAAAAAAGAAATTATAAAACTCAGAGAAAAACTAGAAAATAACGACTACTTAATATTAAAATCAGATAAAACAAATACTCCAGTAATAATAGAAAATACCAAATATATCGATTCAATGACTAACTACATAAAAGAAAATAAATACGAACAAATCCCAGACCCAACTAACAAATACCTTATTACAATAAAAAACTTAATAGTCACTCACCGTAACACCCTAAACTATAACAATAAATTAAAATACCACACAAGATTATACCCATTCAAACCATGCGCACCAGTATTATCAGGGATACCTAAAATCCACAAACCCAACACACCATTTAGACCACTAATAAATTTCACAACAGCACCATCTTACATAATCGCAAAAATTCTAGACAAAATCCTAAGATCTAAAATACATATCAACAACACATACAATATAAAAAATGGATACGAATTAATTAATAAAATAAAAACGATAAAAACAAACAGCAACACAAAAATAATAAGTTATGACATAACTAACATGTACCCTAGTATCCCAATAGAAGAAACCATAGAAATAATAAAAAACAAACTGATACACAATAACGAAAAAAGAAACATAATAGATAGTATTATTACGCTAACCAAACACATATGTAACCAAAATTACTTCCAATTTAACAATAAATATTATAAACAAACAACAGGACTCCCCATGGGTTCACCCATATCGTCTGTCATGTCAGAAATATATTTACAACACTTTGAACAAATAATAATTAAACCTATAATAAACACACACACAATATCTCACTATGGACAAGGTATGTAGACGATATACTTGTAATATACCAACCTACCATTCACAACGAACACGTCAAAATATTAAACAAACTAAATACATACAACGAAAACATACAATTCACCGTTGAAACAGAAACAAATAGAACAATCAACTTCCTCGACATTACTTTAAATATAAATGATAATAAAATAGAAACTACAGTATACAGGAAACCTACTTCCAACAACACCACAATACACTACAAATCTAACCACCCCTGGACACACAAAATTAACACTTACAGTAACATGATAAATAAAGCAATAAAATACACACAGGATAACAAACAAAAATTAAATGAAGAATTAGATAACATTACAAAAATAGCAATAGAAAATGGATACAACAAACACATTATAAAAAATATATACAATAAATTCACAAAAAAACCTAACCTCAACACAACACTACAACCGGAACACGAAAATAATGAAAATAAAAAAATCTACCTAAAATATAAATACACCAATAACAAAATAGAAAAAATAACAAATATATACAACAAAGAATACTACACTCCAACTTACAAACCAAACAACAAAATAATAAAATATCTTAATAACACAAACCACAAAACAAATTCAGAAAAACATAACCTATCAGGAATTTACAAAATCACATGCAACAACTGTAACGCTTTTTACATAGGAAAAACAACCAGAACATTTAAAATAAGATTTGAAGAACATTATAGAGCATTCAAAAACAAAAATTCTAAAGTATCAAATGTTGCAGCACACCTAATATCCCATAAACACGAAATAACAAATTACAAAAATAACCTAACCATACTTGAAATAAATAACAACCCAATAGAACTAAACTCACTAGAAAAATACCACATTTATAAAAACTTACACAACAATTTAATGAATCTACAAACAACATATACTGAAGACATACTATATAGAAATATCATACACACAGATCAAGAAAAAGTGCGCGTAACGTCAACAAACACCAACTTCACAGACCGAACATCTACAACAGAAAAACATCAGTGATTCGACAATGGTCAATTGACCGAAAGGTGCCTCATCACTCAAGGTAAAATTATTGCACTTAATGGTGGATAAAATTACTTACATAGTAATATATTAACTATATATGTATATATATATATATATATATATATATATATATATATATGTATATATATATATATATATATGTATATATATATATATATACACCGTATATATACATCAGTTTTTGAATCATCCTAATCCTCTGGGACGGAGCCCTGTTAAAGGATCCACACCAAACATCACACGAACTATCCTGGGAATATGTCAAACAATCCCACTAAACTTCATTAACTTCTGTTCAGCTATTTAGTTGTCCATAAGATACATACATACACACATACATAAATACATCGGTTTTGAACCAGTCTAAGTCTCTGGGGCGGAGCCCTGTGGATGGATCTACACCAAACTTCACAGGAACCATCCTGAGAATGTGTTAAAAAAACATCCAAATTTCATCAACTTCTGTTCAGCGGTTTAGGCGTCTATAACATACATACATACACAAACACATTCGTTTTTATAGATGTAGATTTATAAATCCAAGTCGGTGCAGTCTTCGTCAACAATCATCGAAACTGTTATCTCAACTGTTTAAATACCTAGTCATTCGCAGTGAGCTAACTTCCTCATAGCTAGAAATGTATTTTTCGAAGATGTATGCTATATGAAATTTTCTTTTGGCACTATCTGGTTCTCGTCGAAATCTTTATTGTATAACCTTATATTTTTGCCATGGTTACCAAAAGATACCACAAATAATGCTCCAGGATTAAAAATGAATGAAAACAAATAAAATAAACAAAACTGGATTGACGGTATCAAACCTTGCTTCACAAACAAACAATACGAAGGAAAGCGAAAATAAACTACACAACAACGCAAACGACGAAAACAAAAATCGTATAAACAGCAACAAATAAAAATATAGTCCAACACGATACAAAGGAAAGAAAATGGAAAATTGCAAGGAAATTCGCTTTAATTTTTCCACTTAATATTGTAATTGTGACATACGTAAATAGCCTACATGTTTATATTAATTAAAGTTATAAAATAGAAAGAAACTAAAATAAAATTTATCTTTGTTGACTTAAGCAGGAATTGATTTTAAAATCTTTGTTTACTTTACTTGTTTTTAAAGTGCATACAATATAAAATACTACAGCGTGGACTCTAAGTCGCACGACATAATAGCATTTTACAATAACGTTTTTATCTATGAAATATTTAGTGGGCTACAGTAAATTACACTTAACCTGAAATAACTGATTCGGCAAATGAAAACAAAATAATACCGCTAGCGACTTATCACCAATATAAAACACCATACAAAGAAAGGGAAATGGAAAATTGCAATGATATTCTCGTTCTGTTTTTCCACATAATATTGTAATGGTGACATATCTATATAGGCTACATATTTATATAGAAATTGACTTTAAATTTTTTTCTTTTTACATTACTTGTTTTTAAAGTGCTTCCAATATAAAATATTTGAACACAGTGTGGACTCTTAAGTCGCACGACAGAATCGCATTTTACAATAACATTTTCAGATATGAAATTGTTCTAAATATCTAGTAGGTTACAGTAAATTACACTTAACCTGAAATAGCTATTGTTTACTGATTCGGCAACTGCTCTAGTCAAATGAAAACTAAATATTACCGCTAGCGACTTATCACCAATATAAAATAATAGCGTTTGTAGTGAGACGATTGTACTAGATATTCCCATACTAATACTAAGGAATATAGTTAAACGTTAATCCAATCATGTGTACAGACACATAAACTAACTAAATGTAAAAACAAATTACGAATTGTTTCAAAGTTAGGTCAGCACTATGTACGAAACATTCAAAGTAATTTGTTCTCAATGCTGAACAACTGGTGCGGGATATATTTTACAGTTAACACTACCTGCAGCAGAATTATAAACTGTCTTTTTATTCTTTATCTGCTCAAAATTATTTGTAATTGACCTATGTTAAAAAATTTCATACTTTTTTTTTAAATGGTAGTAATTTAGCAAATAATATTCCTCTTCGATTTTTTTTCACTTAGCCTATATTACATATCCGTTAGCAAACATGTGATACGATCTAAATTAATTTACTTTGAAACAGTTGAGTATAAGCGCCACGAAACATAAATACTGCTTAAAATTTGCAAAACCTGTAACATAACCTGAAAATGGATCTTTGAGCATGTAGCTAAGAATAGTCTACACACAAAACCGTATAAAATACATATTTCTTTTTTAATTACTATATTATATACACATAGATACAACATACATACAAAGTATCATTTTAGTATCGATTTTGTTATATATATATATATATATATATATATATATAATAATGGTGGATAAAATTACTTACAATAGTAATGTATTAACTTCATTAAGTCAGTGCAACGGAAAAAAATGGATAACGCAAAATATAAAAATATACACATATATATATATATATATATATATATATATATATATATATATATATATATATATATATATATATATATATATATATATATTATATATCAGGTTGTGGCATTCGGGGGAGTGCCGTCAGAAGTGAAACGTTTATAGATAGTCTACGGTTACGGAAATTTTGATTTGGGAAAAACATTTAATTTTGCATAATGAGAAATTACCTAAATATTTATCAGATGCCCGTTTTATAAAATTGGGCTCAAAATATCTAACTTATTACGATCGTATATTGAATTAAATGTACTGAGATTTATCAAAATTTAAATTAATTAATATATTTACTAACTGATCAAAATTATTTAATAATAACCTTTCTCCTTAACAATGTTCAATAACCTGACGGAAATTATATGTTTACGTCCATCCAAAGAGTTTTTGTAGGCGTCGCTATAGAAGTTATCACTTTAAAAAGATTTTTAATAAAACTTGACACTCTATGCAACACATTTGACTGCGTGAAAGGAGCACTGGGTCCAGTTAGCACTAATCCCGTAAGGCCTAATTCATTGAAAGTAATATTGCGGCTTTAGCTATAAGGAACGCGTGGCCAGGTGGAAACCTAACTCAGTATGAATACAGCCTCCACGTAATAGGGGAGAGTCCTTAGCGTTATCTTTATTTTACTCCATTCACGATCTTCCTACACAACACTGTAAAGGGGTATACCTCCCAACCACAAGATGGGTAAGTAAGCCACGAAATCTTGGCTGGCTGTTTTTTTAAAACACAGTGATCCTCTTAAGAGCTGAAAAAGCCTAACTTAACCAATTTGCACGGGTCCTTTAATACACATTCAGTGAAGAAAGTGACGTCAACATTAGGCCACCAAAGGACTTACATGTCGCTGCCAAGCTGGAAGGCGTATCGTTCTAAAGGCTGAAGCATTGTTTCCTTCGTGAGGGATGAGGTAGAGCAGCTGCACATAATAAGAGGGGTTGCCGTCGCTTGTACTGCCTTCAGGTTCAACACTTAAGATTGCCGAGACATGCTTCACGGTGTGTGTGTGTGTGTGTGTGTGTGTGTGTGTGTGTGTGTGTGTGTGTGTGTGTGTGTCTGTGTGTGTGTGTGTGTGGGGGGGGGGTGTCTGTGTGTGTGTCTGTGTGTGTGGGGGGTGTGTCTGTGTGTGTGTGTGTGTGTCTGTGTGTGTGTGTGTGTCTGTCTGTGTGTGTGTGTGTGTGTGTGTGTGTGTGTATGTGTGTGTGTGTGTGTGTGTGTGTGTGTGTGTGTGTGTGTGTGTGTGTGTGTGTGTGTGTGTGTGTGTGTGTGTGTGTGTGTGTGTGTGTGTGTGTGTGTGTGTGTGTGTGTGGGTGAGAAAGAGAGATAGAGAGAGAGAGAGAGAGAGAGAGAGAGTAATTCTTGTTCCGAAAATATTTTTTCCTCAGTCGCACAGAATAACTATTATATGTCAATATATAAATACAAATTTATATAAATGTATTCTTCAATATTTTTAAACTACATAAATATATTCAACAGGCACTATGTCTAAGTCAAATACAGATAATAGGAAATAATAGGAATACGTATTGTTACATAACGCTTCCAGTTGATGATCAAGGGTCACGTCACGTATTCGAGATCGCGCACCTGGAGTAATATCTAGTCAATAAAGAGATGTCTGTTCTTTATTGTAAGTAGATAATTAGGGTTCAGGCAGAATTAGGTAGAATTAAGGAAAAACAGAATCATCCTCCGGTACTGGTAATACGGTGGAAAATATGGCACCCCGTGGACAGGTCACTACTTGAAGTAGACTCGCATTCAAAGGCAGTGAAGAGAAGTGTCTGCATGCTGCCAGGCTGTTCTTTATCTTAGTCACAATAAATTCAAATATTCTATCTTGTCAGTTTCAAACTGGAACTTACACGATGCGTGAATAAAGCGGTATTAAGTACTCAGGGCAAAAAGAATAGAAATATCTTTTTTTGTTTTTACGTCTCTCTCAATACAAGAAATCATCAGACTTGGACTGCACAATAGGTTTTTCTTTTAATCCGAAAATGTTGCCTAAAGACAATGGTATTTTAACGGTTTCCTTTAACCGTTTATGATTAATTTTATACCAATTTGGCCCCACTATATTGGAAGACTTTCTTTACTTTCTTACAATTAACATTATTTTGCTGTCTATACTTCCTTAAGCGAGAGGTCAGCGTTTAGCCGTAACATAGAATCAGGATGGTTCACAGGCCCTTTCTACTGGACAAACATCGACAACACGAGGCCATTTTGTGAATTCGCCTCTTTCCAGACACAATTCACTCATTCAAGTGAACAATGGGTAATGCTCTTTTCGGCGAGAGTGTAGTCAAGGACAAACCAAAAATTCACAGAACAGAATACAAGTGATTCCCGAAAGTTCTGTCTCGTGGTCATATTCTAGTAAGTCTTCATAAGAGCGTACTGAATTCTAAGTTCCTGGAGCTCTTCAACAAACATTATAAAACATTATTGTTCAAGAAGCAGACGAGATTTGTTTCCGAATTTTTTACAAATGGATCTCAAATATCTTTAATTTAGTTCTTTGATAAGATTCAAAATATGGGATTGTGTCCAGCACGAAGTTCCTTGTTTTTAAGTGCTTATTAATTTTAGACTTTATAAGTTCTTTTTTTCTTGAATTTTGTAGTCCATTACGTTCGGTGAATCTTGATTACTTTAACATTAGTTTACGACTATCCGAACATTTTTTCCAAACTATAAAGATTGTTTTTTCGTTGATATTATGAATTACACATTGCCAAACGCATTTGAATTTACCCGCGTTCAATGTTTCCATGCACCAATTCCATTATTAATGTATTGATCGTAGTAATAAATTCTGTTTTCAAGAGAAATGTCTTTAATTTATGTGTTTTGAGCTGGTTTTTCTGCTAGTCTGCAGGATCTAAAAGCACAAGATAGTTTACCAAAACAAGACAATCGATCGAAAAGGCTATACTTCCTTTTACACTATACAATCGATGTTTTAACACTTTCTCCAACCGAGACTGAGCCCAAAGCCCAGCTCCGCAAACTTTCCAGTTATCTTTGTCTACACAGGCGCATGCGTACTCGCGACGCGACGGAAGGATTCAAGGAATTATTGGGCTTTATACCAAACGAAAGCTATGACTACGGCTTATTTAGACGTAGCGAAAGGGAAGCAACCAAAAGAACGAGAAGTAAAGAAACTTACACGAACTCCGATCGAGAAATTTATGCTACTATTATAAGACAGACCTAGTATTTAACATAAATAAATGAAACCTCTATACCACAAATGATTTTTTTCTTTTTTTTTAAACCTTATGTACATTTCAATTGCATAGCAATCATTCTCAGAGGTAATTTACAATAAAAATACCTAGTATTGTTGAAATTATTTTTTTTAATTGTAGGTTCGTCTGCAGTCCGCTATTGCTTGAAACACGAGCGATGGTAACTACTGACGAGATTAAGGCTTTTCTCACACAATTTCCGTCTCACAGAGCAAACCCGTTCTGTTTTAGTATCCAAAGATACAAAACACTTTCAGTCTCAGATTTGTTTTGTTTTGTTACTGTGCTACAGTGTTTGTTGGAAAACGTTTTGCTGTATAGCAGGCATAACCAAGGTACGGCCCGCGTTATGAATTTATGCGGGCCAGGATTACTTTTCAATGTTACCATGGAATGAATTCGCGAAATTTTATTATTTTCAAAAACAATAGAAAAGGCGTTTTTTCTAGAGATGGCTCGATATTCTAGAAAAAAAAACATTTTTAATACAGGAAATAAAGCTTTTTTGAAATACCAGAGAAAATATTTAAAAAAATCAAACCTATTATCGGAAAACGATTTTCCATATATGTAGTTGACGATGATATAGGTGTTTATTGTTGATAGACGATTAAAAATATTTAATTTAAAATGTGATCGATAATTAGTTGAGAAATATTAAGAAGAGCAAGAAATTATGTACAATATTTTTAAGCGATTGATTAATTTAAAGTACGGAAATTTAAAAGTACCTACCTTACAAGAAATATTTAGTACTCTACAGTTCCACTTACACTTACTTGTGAGCAGCCTCCTCATTAACGAATTTTGATAAAAAAAAACAAATTAAAATTGAATGATTTACATTCGGAGGTTGTATTAATACAAGGTACTACATTACAACAATCAAACAGTGGAAATGGTCCGTAACTCGCCAAATATACGTTGTTTGGAGGTATCCACTATTCAGAGAGATTATTTAAACAGCCAAACAGTAGACATGGCTCGTAACTCGCCAAATATCCGTTGTTTGGAGGTGTCCGCTATTCAGAGAGATTATTTAAACAGCCAAACAGTAGACATGGCTCGTAACTCGCCAAATATCCGTTGTTTGGAGGTATCCGCTATTCAGAGAGATTATTTAAACAGCCAAACAGTGGACATGGTCAGTAATTCGTCAAATAACAGTTTTTTTAGAGGTATCCGCTATTCAGAGAGAATATTTAAACAGCCAAACAGTGGACATGGTCAGTAATTCGTCAAATAACAGTTTTTTTAGAGGTATCCGCTATTCAGAGAGAATATTTAAACAGCCAAACAGTGGACATGGCTCGTAACTCGCCAAATATCCGTTGTTTGGAGGTATCCACTATTCAGAGAGATTATTTAAACAGCCAAACAGTAGACATGGCTCGTAACTCGCCAAATATCCGTTGTTTGGAGGTGTCCGCTATTCAGAGAGATTATTTAAACAGCCAAACAGTAGACATGGCTCGTAACTCGCCAAATATCCGTTGTTTGGAGGTATCCGCTATTCAGAGAGATTATTTAAACAGCCAAACAGTGGACATGGTCAGTAATTCGTCAAATAACAGTTTTTTTAGAGGTATCCGCTATTCAGAGAGAATATTTAAACAGCCAAACAGTGGACATGGTCCGTAACTCGCGAAATATCCGTTATTTGAAGGTGTCCGCTATTCAGAGAGATTATTTAAACAGCCAAACAGTGGACATGGCTCGTAACTCGCCAAATATCCGTTGTTTGGAGGTATCCACTATTCAGAGAGATTATTTAAACAGCCAAACAGTAGACATGGCTCGTAACTCGCCAAATATCCGTTGTTTGGAGGTGTCCGCTATTCAGAGAGATTATTTAAACAGCCAAACAGTAGACATGGCTCGTAACTCGCCAAATATCCGTTGTTTGGAGGTATCCGCTATTCAGAGAGATTATTTAAACAGCCAAACAGTGGACATGGTCAGTAATTCGTCAAATAACAGTTTTTTAGAGGTATCCGCTATTCAGAGAGATTATTTAAACAGCCAAACAGTGGAAATGGTCCGTAACTCACCAAATATACGTTGTTTGGAGGTGCCCGCTATTCAGAGAGATTATTTAAACAGCCAAACAGTGGACATGGTCAGTAATTCGTCAAATAACAGTTTTTTTAGAGGTATCCGCTATTCAGAGAGAATATTTAAACAGCCAAACAGTGGACATGGTCCGTAACTCGCGAAATATCCGTTATTTGAAGGTGTCCGCTATTCAGAGAGATTATTTAAACACCCAAACAGTGGACATGGTCAGTAATTCGTCAAATATCCGTTTTTTGGAGGTATCCGCTATTCAGAGAGAATATTTAAACAGCCAAACAGTGGACATGGTCCGTAACTCGCGAAATATCCGTTATTTGAAGGTGTCCGCTATTCAGAGAGATTATTTAAACAGCCAAACAGTGGACATGGCTCGTAACTCGCCAAATATCCGTTGTTTGGAGGTATCCACTATTCAGAGAGATTATTTAAACAGCCAAACAGTAGACATGGCTCGTAACTCGCCAAATATCCGTTGTTTGGAGGTGTCCGCTATTCATAGAGATTATTTAAACAGCCAAACAGTAGACATGGCTCGTAACTCGCCAAATATCCGTTGTTTGGAGGTATCCGCTATTCAGAGAGATTATTTAAACAGCCAAACAGTGGACATGGTCAGTAATTCGTCAAATAACAGTTTTTTAGAGGTATCCGCTATTCAGAGAGATTATTTAAACAGCCAAACAGTGGAAATGGTCCGTAACTCACCAAATATACGTTGTTTGGAGGTGCCCGCTATTCAGAGAGATTATTTAAACAGCCAAACAGTGGACATGGTCAGTAATTCGTCAAATAACAGTTTTTTTAGAGGTATCCGCTATTCAGAGAGAATATTTAAACAGCCAAACAGTGGACATGGTCCGTAACTCGCGAAATATCCGTTATTTGAAGGTGTCCGCTATTCAGAGAGATTATTTAAACACCCAAACAGTGGACATGGTCAGTAATTCGTCAAATATCCGTTTTTTGGAGGTATCCGCTATTCAGAGAGAATATTTAAACAGCCAAACAGTGGACATGGTCCGTAACTCGCGAAATATCCGTTATTTGAAGGTGTCCGCTATTCAGAGAGATCATTTAAACACCCAAACAGTGGACATGGTCAGTAATTCGTCAAATATCCGTTTTTTGGAGGTATCCACTATTCAGAGAGAATATTTAAACAGCCAAACAGTGAACATGGTTCGTAACTCGCCAAATGTCCGTTTTTTGGAGGGGTGTCCGCTATTCAAAAGGGTCAATAAATAGAGGTCTAATATTGAGAAATTAAATGAAGTTACAATCATTTATTGAAACTAAATCTCATTTATAATAAAGTACAAAACAATGTACAATAAAGTACATGGTAAATGTATGAAATCGAAATGTACGAGCTCAACTATTTATATAACTTTTGAGTTTAAAATAGTCCTTTGTTTCACTTCGATATTTTATTTTACGTTAAATGCTTCTTTTTGCAAATGTACAGTATAAGTAAATTCTCCTGCTATTGTGAATACTATTTCGTCTACGCATCATACTATCGCTGAATCCATCACTTTATGATAAAAACAATATTTATTCAAAAACACTTCACCTCGCTCTAATTATGAACTTTACCATTCTCTGAATTCTACCACCTGACATTTACTCAATGCGTAAACAACAACAAATTCTACAACACTGTACCCTATGGTTCTCGGAATTCTGGCGTCTAAAAAGTTATACGAATGAATAAACAACAAAATATACAACACTGTAACCTATGGTTCTCGAAATTCTGGCATCTAAAAAGTTATACAAATGAATAAACAACAAAATATGCAACACTGCAACCTATGGTTCTCGGAATTCTGGCGTCTAAAAAGTTATACAAATGAATAAACAACAAAATATACAACACTGTAACCTATGGTTCTCGGAATTCTGGCATCTAAAAAGTTATACAAATGAATAAACAACAAAATATGCAACACTGCAACCTATGGTTCTCGGAATTCTGGCGTCTAAAAAGTTATACAAATGAATAAACAACAAAATATACAACACTGTAACCTATGGTTCTCGGAATTCTGGCATCTAAAAAGTTATACAAATGAATAAACAACAAAATATGCAACACTGCAACCTATGGTTCTCGGAATTCTGGCGTCTAAAAAGTTATACAAATGAATAAACAACAAAATATACAACACTGTAACCTATGGTTCTCGGAATTCTGGCATCTAAAAAGTTATACAAATGAATAAACAACAAAATATACAACACTGTAACCTATGGTTCTCGAAATTCTGACAACTATTGGAAGTGGTAAACAACAAACTGTACAACAGTGTACTAAAAAGGAGAATGATGATTCATGCCTACTGTCAGAATTACTTTTCTGTTTACAGATACAGTAGTGCAGGGGTTCTCAAGCTTTTTCAAAGACTGTACCTCTTAATGAAGATTTATATTCTGCGTACCCCCTTGTTAGGTATTTGGAAATATATTTGAAACGCATTGCAAAACATTAATGAGAAATATGAGTTCGCTTTTTTTTACATAGTTCCTCAATGTTAGGCTCTAGTTTTGTTAAGTACAACCTTAAATCGTCCCCATCATTAAGCTTGTTTCTGTGCTTAATTTTAGATATGTTACTGTATTTCACAGCTATGTAGTTGAAAACCCAATAAGAATCTTTACAGCAGTATTTGAAAGTTCTTGGTACTCCTTTCCACACCGATCCAAAAATCTTAACAACGTAGCACTGACATACTTTTTTAAACGTCGCATCACATCGTAGCACGAAACAGAAAGAAATAAAAATGGCTTAATTTTCTTATTATCTGTCCCGTGTAACCCCTGAAAAATTTCGCGTACCCCCAAGGGAGTTTGAGAACCTCTGTAGTAGTCCATTATTTACACATATTCTCAAGATAAAATTTTGCATACACAAACAAATTTATATTTATTAAACTGAAAATTGCAAATCTAGTATCCGTTGTAAGCTATACTTATTAAAGACCTCTATGTCACGGGACTGGGGATTGGAAATTTGTCCGTAAAATAGAGGGGTCAGTAAAATTGAGGTGTCCGTCAGGAGAGGTTTAACATTACATACAGGACTACTTTATAGAGCCAGATAATAATCTCGTAAGCAATGATAATTGACTCAACACACCAAATTAGTTTTTTATGCAAACTTTTTTAATAAACGTGTGAGTTTTCTTACTTTAAATGCATTTTTTTTATTATTTAACGATTGTTTTAATTGTACAAAGTACTTCTTCCGGTCCATGAAAAGATTTTTCTTTAATCCGAAACATTGGCAAAAAAAACGTCTGGCTACGACTGATCTATATAAGATTTCCTTTTGCATACAATGTTCCCGTAAATTTTGTTATATAAAACCAATAGCCTATATGGTTATGAAAACATAAGGGAGTCAGTCATCATACATGACTAACTGCTTTAGACCGTCGAAAGGTTACATTTTGTTTTCTTTTACTACTTCGGTAATTGTTTACTTTACCCACGTAAGCGATTTCGGCCGAAAAATGTTACCAGCCGATGCAGAAAGTTATAACGAATACAACAATAAAATATTACCACTTTCACTGGCGTCCCAAATAATTAAAATGTTGGACAAAAATTATTTACCCCCCCCCCCTTCCCCTTCCACGGTCCCCTTAAAACCTTAACAAACTCAATGTTTTACCTTGAAACTAGCATAATGCCTCTAAAAGTATCTAGATTGTTTTACTACCACGGAAGGCTAATTTCTTTATCACATTTTAGGCAGGACTACGTTTTTAGCCGCGCAGCAGCAACAGCGCACTGCCCTACGTTTAGACAAGAATAGGCCTATACCTTATAAAGAATCAAGTCAGGATAGATTTTGATGTAATTTTATACAAATAAACTTCTATTAACAAATATCTGTGAAGAATTCAGTTAGGATAGATTTAGTTGTAATTTTATACAAATAAACTTCTATTAACAAATATCTGTGAAGAATTCAGTCAGGATAGATTTGGATGTAATTTTATACAAATAAACTTCTATTAACAAATATCTATGAAGAATTCAGTCAGGATAGATTTGGATGTAATTTTATACAAATAAACTTCTATTAACAAACATCTGTGAAGAATTCAGTCAGGATAGATTTGGATGTAATTTTATACAAATAAACTTCTATTAACAAATATCTGTGAAGAATTCAGTCAGGATAGATTTGGATGTAATTTTATACAAATAAACTTCTATTAACAAATATCTGTGAAGAATTCAGTCTGGATAGATTTGGATGTAATTTTATACAAATAAACTTCTATTAACAAATATCTGTGAAGGATTCAGTCAGGATAGATTTGGATGTAATTTTATACAAATAAACTTCTATTAACAAATATCTGTGAAGAATTCAGTCAGGATAGATTTGGATGTAATTTTATACAAATAAACTTCTATTAACAAATATCTGTGAAGAATTCAGTCAGGATAGATTTGGATGTAATTTTATACAAATAAACTTCTATTAACAAATATCTGTGAAGAATTCAGTCAGGATAGATATGGATGTAATTTTATACAAATAAACTTCTATTAACAAATATCTGTGAAGAATTCAGTCAGGATAGATTTGGATGTAATTTTATACAAATAAACTTCTATTAACAAATATCTGTGAAGAATTCAGTCAGGATAGATTTGGATGTAATTTTATACAAATAAACTTCTATTAACAAATATCTGTGAAGAATTCAGTCTGGATAGATTTGGATGTAATTTTATACAAATAAACTTCTATTAACAAATATCTGTGAAGGATTCAGTCAGGATAGATTTGGATGTAATTTTATACAAATAAACTTCTATTAACAAATATCTGTGAAGAATTCAGTCAGGATAGATTTGGATGTAATTTTATACAAATAAACTTCTATTAACAAATATCTGTGAAGAATTCAGTCAGGATAGATTTGGATGTAATTTTATACAAATAAACTTCTATTAACAAATATCTGTGAAGAATTCAGTCAGGATAGATATGGATGTAATTTTATACAAATAAACTTCTATTAACAAATATCTGTGAAGAATTCAGTCAGGATAGATTTGGATGTAATTTTATACAAATAAACTTCTATTAACAAATATCTGTGAAGAATTCAGTCAGGATAGATTTGGTTGTAATTTTATACAAATAAACTTCTATTAACAAATATCTATGAAGAATTCAGTCAGGATAGATTTGGTTGTAATTTTATACAAATAAACTTCTGTTAACAAATATCTGTGAAGAATTCAGTCAGGATAGATTTGGTTGTAATTTTATACAAATAAACCTCTATTAACAAATATCTATGAAGAATTCAGTCAGGATAGATTTGGATGTAATTTTATACAAATAAACTTCTATTAACAAATATCTATGAAGAATTCAGTCAGGATAGATTTGGTTGTAATTTTATACAAATAAACTTCTGTTAACAAATATCTGTGAAGAATTCAGTCAGGATAGATTTGGTTGTAATTTTATACAAATAAACCTCTATTAACAAATATCTATGAAGAATTCAGTCAGGATAGATTTGGATGTAATTTTATACAACATTACTACTGTATGTACCTACATTAAAGTAATAGTTTTGAGTTTCTGCATCAGCAGGTAAAATGTTTTGGCCGATCTAATACGTACCTTACATGTGTAGATTTGTTTTGTATATTTTAATATAGGTATATAAACATGTTGTATAAAATTACATCCAAATCTATCCTGATTGGATACTTTATAGGGTATGTCTAGACGTAGAGCAGCGCACTGTTGCTACTGCGCGCCCAAAAACATTTTCTCAACTAAAATGTGATAAAAAGTTAACCTAGCGTGGTAATAAAAAGTTAACCTAGCGTGGTAATAAAAAGTTGACCTAGCGTGGTAATAAAAAGTTAACCTAGCGTGGTAATAAAAAGTTAACCTAGCGTAGTAATAAACAGTTAACCTAGCGTGGTAATAAAAAGTTAACCTAGCGTAGTAATAAACAGTTAACCTAGCGTGGTAATAAAAAGTTAACCTAGCGTAGTAATAAACAGTTAACCTAGCGTGGTAATAAAAAGTTAACCTAGCGTGGTAATAAAAAGTTAACCTAGCGTGGTAATAAAAAGTTAACCTAGCGTGGTAATAAAAAGTTAACCTAGCGTGGTAATAAAAAGTTAACCAAGCTAGGTAATAAAAAGTTAAACTAGGGTAGTAATAAAAAGTTAACCTAGCGAGGTAATAAAAAGTTAACCTAGCGTAGTAATAAAAAGTTGACCTAGCGTGGTAATAAAAAGTTAACCTAGCGTGGTAATAAAAAGTTAACCTAGCGAGGTAATAAAAAGTTAAACTAGGGTGGTAATAAAAAGTTAACCTAGCGAGGTAATAAAAAGTTAACCTAGCGTAGTAATAAAAAGTTGACCTAGCGTGGTAATAAAAAGTTAACCTAGCGTGGTAATAAAAAGTTAACCTAGCGAGGTAATAAAAAGTTACCCTAGCGTGGTAATAAAAAGTTAACCTGGCGTGGTAATAAAAAGTTAACCTAGCGTGATAATAAAAAGTTAACTTAACGAGGTAATAAAAAGAAAATAAAAATAACGTAATAATAATAATATAATTTTCGAAGCTTTGTTTCGTTTCAAAATAAAGAAATCAAGGCAAAACATTGATTTTTGTAAGGTTTAGGTAAACGTGGAGGGGGTGGGGGTGGAATATTTTTTCCAAAATTGTAATTATTTGGGACGTCAGCGTAAGTGTTTATACGTACATACATACACACACACGAACACACACACACACACACACACATATATATATATATAATTTCTTATGGATTGTGTATCGGCCGGTAAAACTTTTCGGTCGAAATCGCTTACTTGGCTAAAGTGAACAATTACCACTACTCCAACACAACTCGTTTACTCACAAGTATATTATGAAACCGCAACCATAATGGTCTCTTTAGATTGTGCAAGGGTAATTTTAGATTGTTTAATAAAAAAAATTTAAGAAGCAGATGTAACAAAATAGCAAACGTATCTTTCACACTATAATATCGTTCAAAAGTAGGATAAAAATTAACCGTTTCAACTCTCACTGGCTGCATTATAAAACTGAAATGCATTCAAGTCCGACGTAAAACAAAACGTCAGGAGGTCACTAACTTTATATCAAAATGCCGCTTACAATATAAAGGGCCATTGGGGTTTGAATGTCAATATATATTTATGAATAAGTTTTGTATGAGCAATAAAAGAAAACCGGAAACCTTTCGACGGTCTAAAACAGGTAGTCGATTGGATGGTCCATTTACGTTTCCATATCGCCACAAGTTTGGTAAAATTCAATAAACCTAGCATAGTATTATAAGTAATAGTTTAGATGGATTGTGAGTAAATCATTGCAACTGTTAAAGTAATGGAGAGACGAACTATTGGTGAACAATTTTGAAAACGTAAAACCATATAATAAGAATAAATTAAGGATTTAAATATATATATATATATATTCTTGATATTTATCGTTATCCATTGTTTTTCCGTTGCACTGACTTTATGAAGTTAATATATTACTATGTAAGTAATTTTATCCACCATTAAGTGCAATGATTTTACCTTGTGTGATGAGGCGCCTTTCGGTCACTTGACCATTATCGAATCACTGATTAATTTTTCTCAATTTTTCTGGTGTAGATGTTCGGTCCGTGGTGTTGGTTCTTGCTGACGTCATACACGTTTCCTCTTGAGTCTCGTGTATAATGTTTTTGAATAGTCGTATTCTGCATATGTTGTTTGTAGAGGTAAATAAAGCAATAAAATACACACAAGATAACAAACAAAAATTAAATGAAGAATTAGATAACATTACAAAAATAGCAATAGAAAATAGATACAACAAACTCCTTATAAAAACATATACTATAAATTCACAAAAAAACCTAACCTCAACACAACACTACAACCTGAACACAAAAATAATAAAAATAAAAAAATCTACCTGAAATATAAATACACCAATAACAAAATAGAAAAAATAACAAATATATACAACAAAGAATACTACACTCCAACATACAAAAAAAAACAAAATAATGAAATATCTCAATAACACAAACCACAAAACAAATTCAGAAAAACATAACCTATCAGGAATTTTAAAAAATACATGTAACAACTGTAACGCATTTTACATAGGGAAAACAACCAGATCATTTAAAATAAGATTTGAAGAACATTATAGAACATTCAAAAACAAAAATTCAAAAATATCAAATGTTGCAGCACACCTAATATCACATAAACATGAAATAACACATTAAGAAAATAACCTAACCATACTTGAAATAAATAATAACCCAATAGAACTAAACTCACTAGAAAAATACCACATTTATAAAAACATACACAACAATTTAACGAATCTACAAACAACATATACAGAAGACATACTATTCAAAAACATTATACACGAGACTCAAGCGGAAACGTGTATGACGTTAACAAGTACCAACACCACGGACCGAACATCCACACCAGAAAAATTGAGAAAAAGTAATCAGTGATTCGACAATGGTCAAATGACTGAAAGGTGCCTCATCATACAAGGTAAAATCATTGCACTTAATGGTGGATAAAATTACTTACAATATTAATATATTAATTTCATATATATATATATATATATATATATATATATATATATATATATATATAAAGCTTGATACAGTAGGAGCCTAATAGTATTATGCCTGCATGAGGACTGAGTATCATGCAAGAGCCTCATTGACTGCAATCATTCACAAAGTGTAATATTTTGATAATTACTACAAAACATGAATTAGGCAGAGAGTCCCGCATATGGATTTTAATAGCAGTGGTCATTAATTACATAAGTAAAAACATTACTTCATTCTGCTCATTAGCACTACTGAAAACCCTTTCTGGGTAGGGGTGGCATAAAAGAAAACTGGGAGGTATTTCATAGCCAAGAAAATTTTGCTAAATAATATAATATGCCTTTTAGATAATTATACCGAATAAAATTAGACAAAGTGAGTTAAAATGTGAGTAAATTGAAATTGTTTTTAATTCAATTACATTCCAGATTTAAATAGTATTCAATGCTATTAATTTCTCTTATGAGTGTAATCTACAGCTATTCTGAATAGGTTATCTTCAAAAGTTTTATTTCATTGAAGTTTTATAAGTAGACTATACATCTATACTGTAATTATTTATGATAAAAAACAATCTTTAATTTAAATTCTTATTATAATAATCTTTGTTGCCATTAGGAATATTGGTATAGATTCAAGTACCTTCGGTCTTTTCTAACATCAAGACATTGTTCTTCGTTGACGCTTTTCAGATTAACTCCATTATCAAAACTTTGAACTGTACTCTTACATTATCAAGACTTTATACTGTAAATTCTTATTATTTTGAAAATGTAAAAGCACAGTTACAAGTTTTGATAATATAGTTAATTCGAAACGAGAAACACTACTAACGAAAAACTATGTTTTTATGGTAGGAAAAGCAGAAGAAGGTACTCAAATGTATATCCTTCAGTTTACTTTAATCGGCAATACTTGGCCAAATAGTTTTCCTCATGGATTGTTTTCTGTTCACATATGTTACTCAACTATACGTTCTAAACAAGAAACAGGTCATTTCAAACGTTACAAAACAAAAATATTGCTTAAAAGGTTACATAAAACATGGAGTGGAGACATAAGCAGCGTTCCAAACATAATCCTGTGAGAAGGAATTTAACCGTCCAACATTAATGTATTCAAATATCTTCAGCTAAAATGTATCTGATTAGGATGGATTTAGTTATAAAAAAAAACTCACCTTCAGAACGTATTTGAGAAGTTAAAGACAGAACACACATAAACAAACAATAGCTTTATAAAATTGCCTACTGTCAAGGCAGCAATGGCCCGCTGCTTACTATATAGCTCTATGCGTTTCAAACAATTTCCCGATTTCGGTTTTCCCTTAATAAAGTTATATTTTTAAAGTGAAAACTTCTATAGCAACACCCACAAAACTTATCCTTAGCAACGACTATAAACATACAATTTCTTATCAGTATAATTTCCGTCAGATTAATAGCGTCGGTTTAAATTCATTCTATTAGGTTACACTAGAATTAGCTCAAAATATCATATGATTTCATGCAACAGCTGATGTTGTATTATACTGAAAAACAGCTGTTTTACATTTTTTTTATATTATTACTTATTGAAGATTGTTAGGAAAAAAAGGTTATTAAATGATTTTGATCAGTTAATAAATGCACCTATACTAATTTATTTAAATTTTGGTTAATCACAACACAAAAAATTCAATATAGCGATAATAAGTTGAGTATTTTTAATCCAGTTTTTGGAATAAAAACATTTTTAGTAGTGCCTGATAACAAATGTTTAGGTAATTTCTCATTACCCAAAATTACATGTTCCTCTAATTTAAAACTTTTATAGCCGTAGTTATAATAGCTTTCACTTCTGACGACAATCCCAGAGGGCCATAACCAAGAATTATTTTAAAACCAAAATCGATACTAATCGAATTTTTTTAAAACTCGCATCTGATAACAAATGTTTAAGTAATTTCTCATTACGCAAAATTAAATGTTTTTCCCAAATGAAAATTTCTGTAACCGTAGACTATCTATAAACGTTTCACTTCTGACGGCACTCCCCCGAATGCCACAACCTGAGATATATATATATATATATATATATATATATATATATATATATATATATATATATATATATATATATATTGTAATCTAAATGCATATTAATGTAGTAATAAAAAAGAAATACGTACTTAATACAATTGTGTGTTTAAATTAATCTAGCAACACACTCAAAGATCATACTCGTATTTCAGGTTGACTTACACGTTTGGCAAACGTTAAGCAGTATGTATGCTTCGCGACTCATGTAATAAACTGTTTCAAAGTAAATTAGTTTAGAACGTATCATATGTTTACTTAGAACCTATATGTAAGTAATATATGTGAAAAACGAATAATATTTGCTAAATTACTACCATTTAAAAAAAAAAGTATAAAATTTAGTAACATATAGGTCAATTACAAATAATTTTGAGCAGATAAAGAATAAAAAGACAGTTTATAATTCTGCTGCAGGTAGTGTTAACTGTAAAATCTGTCCCGCACCAGTTTTGAGAACAAATTACTTCGACTGTTTCGTACATAGTGCTGACCTAAGTTTGAAACAATTCGTAATTTGTTTTTACATTTAGTTAGGTTATGTGTCTGTACACATAATTAGATTAACGTTTAACTATATACCATAGTATTAGTATGGGAATATCTAGTACAATCGTCTCACTACGCACGCTTTTATTTTATATTGGTGATAAGTCGCTAGCGGTAATATTTAGTTTTCATTTGACTAGAGCAGTTGCCGAATCAGTAAACAATAGCTATTTCAGGTTAAGTGTAATTTACTGTAACCTACTAGATACTTAGAACAATTTCATATCTGAAAATGTTATTGTAAAATGCTATTCTGTCGTGCGACTTAGAGTCCACACTGTGTTCAAATATTTTATATTGGAAGCACTTTAAAAACAAGTAATGTAAAAAGAAAAAAATTTAAAGTCAATTTCTATATAAATATGTTGCCTATATAGATATGTCACAATTACAATATTATGAGGAAAAAACAGAACGAGAATATCATTGCAATTTTCCATTTCCCTTTCTTTGTATGGTGTTAGACTATTATTTTTGTTTGTTGCAGTTTATAAGCTTCCTTTTTTCGTCGCTTGCATTGTTGTGTAGTTTATTTTCGCTTTCCTTCACATTGTTTGTTTGAGAAGCAAGGTTTGATCGTCAACGCAGTTCGTTTGTTTCGTTTGTTTTATCGTTTTCATTCACTTTTAATCCTGGAGCATTATTTATGGTATTGTTTGGTAACCATGGTAAAAATATAAGGTTATACAATAAAAGTTTCGACGGGAACCAAAAGAAAATTTCATATACATCTTCGAAAAATACATTTCTAGCTATGGGAGAGTTAGCTCACTGCGAATGACCTGCTATTTAAACAGTTCAGATAACAGTTTCGGTGATTATTTACAAAGACTGCACCGACTTGGATTTATAAATCTACATCTATAAAAATGAATGTTTGTGTGCATGTATGTATGCATGTATGTTATAGACCCCTAAACCGCTGAACAGAAGTTGATGAAATTTGGAGGGTTTATTTAACATATACCCAGGATGGTACCTGTGAAGTTTGGTGTAGATCCATCCACAGGGCTCCAGAGGCTTAGAATAGTATGTAAGTATCTTATGCACGTCTAAACAGCTGAACAGATCTTAATGAAATTTAGAGGGATTGTTTGACATATTCCCAGGATACATCGTGTGACGTTTGATGTAGATCCATAACAGGGCTCCGCCCCAGAGGATTAAGATGATTCAAAAACCTATGTATGTGTGTGTGTGTGCAAAAACATATGTATGTATGTGTGTATGTATCTTATGAACGTCTAAACAACTGAAAAAAGTTAATGAAATTTGGAGAGATTTAATAACATTCCCAGGATGGTTTGTGTGAAGTTTGGTTCAGATATGAAAATGACGTTAGAAACGCCTTCTGTGGGTGTTTCCTAACAGTAAATACACGAATAGGATAGCATAGGTTAATGAGCAGGGTTCTGGTAGACATAAAGTGTATTGTAGGTATGAATGTGAATGCTATCTGTAGAGTGAGACCTGCGTCTACATTGCAACTTGAATCTCTCTCACTTCTGAAACCATAAGGTATCAGCATAGTCTGTATACTGTCGGCCTATTTACTCGTCTTCATACGTTGTACACTGTATGATGTAACCTGTCTTCTGGCCATGATTAGGGTAGTAAAGTTATTATACTTAGTGCGGTAGTATGTGTATATAGAGTAGACACTTACTATTCGCCATTTTATTGTTCTCTATTTCGCTTATTCATGATCGGCAAAATTACAGCATTTCCTACTAATACGTATCGAAGAACTGAGTTATTTCTTACAAAGAAGTCTAGTTATTCTCCCAAAATCCATTATACTGTGCACTACTAGGCCTACTACTCGTAAGATAGTCATTCCGTATTTATAACAGCCTTTCAGTTGTCGTTATCGTCACTTCGGTATCGATAATCTTATTCGGCCGTCGTAAATAACCAGAATTTTGTTCTTCCTGATAGTTACCAAACAGGTGTCGCATCTGCTAGATTTCGCAACGTTGCGTCTAGTTGTGGAATTGTTTAGTGAATCTCTTTTATTTAGTTTTATCTTTTCCGTTTAATTGATTATCCAAGAAATAATGACATGAAACTCTGATAGGGACAAGAAAAGACAAAATAAAAATTGTATGCCGTTGATTAAAAAATTGACCTTTTAGATAAATTAAAATGTGGATAAAACATTTTATGCTCATCTGTCGCGAAGCATTTTAGCGATATGATAATGAGCCAACAGTGCGTTACAAAAACATAAATATAACATTTAAGGAAGAGAAGATATTGTACTTGTCAATCGGTGAAAGTTACCTCTGTGTGTCGCGATATAATCATCGAAAAAATGGGAAAACCTTGCAATTCCAGAAAAACCTTCGATTTTTATTCAATTGAAAGATTATATAATGGAAAGCGAACAAAAAAGCATGCGCAACCGGAGAACATTTTACAGAAGAATTCCAATTTTGGTTAAAGTAGCGGAAAGTTTTTTTTTTTGAAATCGAAGTCAGTTTATTTTAAAGTTTTTATTTTTATAATAATAATATACAGGAAGATTCCAATTGGGAATGCGCCTGGGCACCTCATAAATCTAAATTATTTACATCGTAACGTGAAAGTGTTGGTCGAAACTGTAGCAAGACTGTGGTAAATAGGGCGATGTCGCGACAGATGCTCAAGGCGTTGTTACTGATACTGTTCCAAAAGGACATTGAATTAACGGTAAAGAATTTGAAGACAATAACAGTGTAGAACAAAAAAGCATGCGCAACCGGAGAACATTTTACAGAAGAATTCCAATTTTGGTTAAAGTAGCGGAAAGTTTTTTTTTTTGAAATCGAAGTCAGTTTATTTTAAAGTTTTTATTTTTATAATAATAATATACAGGAAGATTCCAATTGGGAATGCGCCTGGGCACCTCATAAATCTAAATTATTTACATCGTAACGTGAAAGTGTTGGTCGAAACTGTAGCAAGACTGTGGTAAATAGGGCGATGTCGCGACAGATGCTCAAGGCGTTGTTACTGATACTGTTCCAAAAGGACATTGAATTAACGGTAAAGAATTTGAAGACAATAACAGTGTAGATGTCGACATTTATGGTATTGTTTGGTAACCATGGTAAAAATATAAGGTTCTACAAAGAAGGTTTCGACGAGAACCAAAAGGTGCCAAAAGAAAATTTCATATATATCTTCGAAAAATACATTTCTAGCTATGAGGAAGTTAGCTCACTGCGAATGGCCTGGTATTTTAACAGTTGAGATAACAGTTTCGATGAATATTGACGACTGCACCGATTTGGAATTATAAATACAAATATTTATGAAAAAACAAGAGAAATACAAATACGAGAATAATAAATACAAAACATACAAAATAAATTATTCTTGTATTTGTATTTGGTAAACACACATATAATTACCAAGCATGCTTAAACCAAATCAATGGCATTAAAAATGTAATGAAATTCAAGAAAAGTGCAAGAAATACACTTCAATTAAAAAACAAAAAATTAAATCTAAACTCAAACTTATAGAAAAACAAAATAACCTAGACAATAGTACATAGAACCATAAATTCAGCCACAAAAACCAATTTCACCAAATAATAAATAAAAATACTTGAAAATTGCACTAAAACAAAGATTAAACCAAAAATAGAAAACGTAGTAGAATACCTCATAGTCGAGACCGACCTGGCTATTAACCTTATAAATAATGAAAACCAAGATAACATAAGAAACACAGCAGGGTACGAAATCAACAAAATGTTCAACAAGAACACAACAGAAATATAATACAAATTAATAAAATAAACAAATTGAAACGAAAATATACAAAAATTAATTAATAGCAACAAAAGCAGAAAAAAACAACGCTACAATGATTATATCAAAAACAGAATGGAACGAAAAAACAGAAGAATTCACATATTCTAACAACTGCATAGAGTCAAACAAAGACACGACTAGCAAATACCAAAACAAAACATACAAATAGCAAAAAACAATATAAATTTATTCAACAAAAAACCCTTACCACTACAAAATAGATAATAAAAATCCTCCTAAAATAAACGCATTCATCAACATACATAGCATCAAAAGAATCAAAAAACCTCTGAAAATTATTAAAAATGCACCTTCATATAAAATATATTAAGTAACTGCCGATAGCCTAAAACTTAAACTCAAACTAGAATATAAATTCACAATAAACAACTCAATTAATTTAACCAACATATTAAAAACAATAAGGAGATACAAAAAACGCTATATTTATGGCATTTGAGATCACGAACATGTATTCTAACAATCCCATAAATGAAACATCTAAATAATAAAAAAACAAATTATCCGACCTTAAAAACAACCCCAAAAATACAAACCAAATCAAAAAATGTTTAAACACCACAGGCAACTAAACCCAAACTACTTCTCATTTAATAATAAAATATATAACAAATAGATGGTTTAGCATGAGGACCACATCTGCCAAGTATAATATCAGAAAGTTACTTCCAAAACCTTGATGACATAATCATACATACCATAAAAACACACGATCCCAACATACATTGGATAAGATATGTTGACGATGGATTATACATCTCCCAAAATAAAGCAATAAATAATAATATTATCCTATAAGAAATTAACAGCTTATACCCAAAACGTAACGATGGAAGAAGAAATAAACAATAAAATTAACTATTTAGACCCAACAATAACAAGAAATACAAATACCAAAAGAACCCTCAATTTTTAGAAAACCTACACAAACCATTAACCAAATATGTACCAAACCACTCTAACCACCCCCACAACATAAAACGGCTGCTTACAATACACTTGCGTATATAAAATGCTTAATAGCCCACTAAAAATGAAGAAAGAGAAAAAAACAAATAATATATCATAAAACACAAAAGATAAGTAAAAAATATAAATTAGAATTGAAAACATTAACTAAATTTAAACAACCAAAATATGAATTCTAAAAGACAAAAAAATGGGCCACATTCACATACACAGGATACAATATAAAAGGAATAATTAAAATTCTAAAGATGACAATATTATAGTTTGATTTAAAACAGAATAGGATTCTACGTAGGTAAAATCGGCCACAGGGAGTGGGGGTTACCACCGTCTCGGCGAATGGGAGATCTACACCTAGCTGCGTTGGTGGGCCTTGTAGCCAATTCGACGTTAAAAACTTCCATTCATCGTTCATCTGTGGTGGAGTGATTTACTAGTGGTGTAGTTTGCTTCACTCTGCAATTTAAGTTTTGCTTCCCTTCAACAGTCTTTTTCAAGACTTTACTGTCTGGATCAATTTATACCGTCAACTCGGAATGTTTTAAAATTCCTTCTATTACCTCACACTCTCCTTATATATATAATAAATTAAACATATTTCAAAAACAAGAACACTTTTAATGAATATATTTATTCAAAGCTTTTCGCCGATAAAATAGTACCAGCATCTTCAGGAAAATAATTATCTAATAAAAGATAATAATTATCTAATTTTATTAGATAATTATTTTCCTGAAGATGCTGGTACTATTTTATCGGCGAAAAGCTTTGAATAAATGTATTCATTAAAAGTATTCTTGTTTTTAAGATATTTTTAATTTATTAACTATATTACAAGAAAACATATCACCATATTTAATATATATATATATATATATATATATAGTACTAATTTTCAATCGTTAATAAAATCATTTTTTATTCATCCAATCAAGTTCAAATACATTTTTTTAAACCTATAGTCGATGACAATTGATTTTAATACAGTTTTTTTCAATTATTAATTTAATAATTGTATTACAAAATTTTGGAGTCTAGGTAGGTTTCGAACTGTATATCGCAAGTTCCTCAAAGTCTAGAGCTTTTTGGCACTGAGCCAACATTCCATAGATAGAAATAAACGTCTCAAAAATCTATATGAAAAACCTAAATTTTATAACCTTAAATTGTCACCATGGTTACCATGCAATAGTATAAATAATACTCTGGGCTGCATAATGAACGAAAAGAATACAGTTAACAAACAAACTGGATTAACGTTAACTAGCCTTGCTTCACAAACGGACAATGCGAAAGGAAAGCGAGAAAAACTACAACATAATGCAAGCGACGGAAAAAAAGAAAGCCTATAAATAGTAACAACTATAAATAGTACCACACATGAAAAGGAAAATTCCAAAGAAATTCGGTTTCTATTTTGTCACTTAATATTCTTATTCTGACATATGTATGTACATATTTATATTATTTGTAATTATAAAATAAATAGAAACTAAAATAAAATTTTCTTTGTTGATTTAAGTAGGACTTGACTTTAAAAACAATTTTATATTACTTATTTTCTTGTGTCATGTGTTTCACAGCGCAATACTGATCGGTAATGTAAACGCAAACTTATAATGCATATAATTTAAACGCAGGTAATGCTTTTGTCACATCCTAATCTATTTATAGCCGTGATTAGCTGACATTTGTTACATTATTAGGGCAGAATACTTGTTCGGACCGTCCATGCATTTTGGTCATTTACTCTTGTTTATAGCCCATATATAAGCCATATATATATATATATATATATAGGTATATAAGCCCGTGTATATATATATATATATATATATATATATATATATATATATATATACATATACAGTATATTACTTATATAATAAATTACACACTTCTGGTAAATTTATGTAGATATTTAATTGTGAAAGTGTATATATTTAGTGCGTATTTTAATGTGTAAATGAATTAAATTTGTTAAAGAGTTTGAAAATAAAACACTTGTCGTATTACTGTCGAACTAAAACTAAATTTTCCATTGTACAATCACTCCTAAAGTTCTAAGTTCTATATATAGGCATGAAAAACATTTTAATATATAAGATAGTAATTAAATAATTGTTTCATGTTACATATAATTAATTACATACTTTTTTCAATTCCGAATTAACTCCGGTTAGTAATTAAGTGGTATTTAAGAAAACTCCTTATTGAGTGGTAATTATAAAGTGGTATATTCACCCCTTTTTCCACCTCTAAGTGTGTTGAATCACTCTTGAGTGATTCGACAATGGTCAAGTGACAGAAAAGTACGTCTTCACATAAGGTAAAATTATTTCACTTTGTGGTGGAAAAAGTTATTTACAAGTAGGCCTAATATATAGGCCATATATATAAATATGCTGATACGTATTCCTTCACGGATGGAAAAATATGATGAATAGTTACTATCTGGAGTACATCCGTTCATTCTGCAGTCCATAAATTTGCAGTTCCGACGTTTCGCTAGAATCTCATCCAGCATTGACGAGGTGAACCCAACAACAGTAGAAGAGCGAAACTCCACTACGGCTCGCTCTTCTACTGTTGTTGGGTTCACCTCGTCAATGCTGGATGAGATTCTAGAAAAACGTCGGAACTGCGAATTTATGGACTGCAGAATGAACGGATGTACTCCAGATAGTAACTATTCAGCATATATATATATATATATATATATATATATATATATATATATATATATATAAACACACATTCCCCACATTAAAAAACGTACATTTAATAAAAAGATTCAAAAAGGCCTCAAAATGACAATCTGGGAACAACTAGAAATTTATAAAAATAATATCATTAACGAACAAATACAAATAAAATCAAAAAACGATAAATTATTCAATCTAATAGACAATATTAACCCCAAAACAAAAGTTGGATTTTTCTGTATTTATATAAAAATAAAAGAATAATTACATAAACAAGGCAAACAAAACAAACAACAGGTTTCACATGTTCATGAGATGGCGCAATTTGCGCACAAATACTACACGTATCTGTTAGATAACATTCGCAAAGTAGCAGATTCATTCTTTCAAATAAACATTTCCTAACCAAATGTTTGGTTCTATATGTTATCACATCTGTATAATAATGTGGCATAATACAGCATGGTAATTTCTGAAGCATTGCATAAAAAAAGACATGATTTTAAAATGTGATTATATTTACTACACTACAACAACATTTTACCGCTATCAATGGCTTGAGACGGTTGAAAGTATTTTTTTCCTAATTTATAATGCATGTTTACTAACACATGAAAAAAACGAAAAAATCGGAGATAGGCAAATATTTATCAACTACTACAATTTATAAAAACAAAATGAAATTTTTAACGTAGCTAATCAGGTTATCTCAATGCAAGACCAATGAAATCAATAGTTTTATTGGAAAATAATTTGTTTCATAACAAAACCTATCGCAGTGAATATTTTGTATCCATATTACACTACTGTATATTATATGACTGTATTTTATATAGTAGACTATGGCTGTATGGATGGCAGACCAAGGAAAGTGGAGACCAGTTATTTAGTTCCGCAATACGTTAGTTTTAATAGAGAATGATTTTTTCATAACCAAACCAATCTTAGTGATATTTTGTATTTATATTTGCCTACTGTATATAATACTTCTGAAAGTTATATAGTAGACTAATGCTGTATAGAAGCAAGACCGAGGAATATGGAGGCCAGTTATTTAATTCCGAAATACGTTAGTTATAATGCAACATTTATTTTTTTTATAACCAAACCAGTCCTAGTGGATATTTCGAATACATATTTTACTACTGTATATTATACTTCTGTATGTTATATAGTAGACTAATGCTGTATAGAAGCAAGACCGATGAATATGGAGGCCAGTTATTTAATTCCGAAATACGTTAGTTTTAATGCAACATTTACTTTTTTTTATAACCAAACCAGTCCTAGTGGATATTTTGAATACATATTTTACTACTGTATATTATACTTCTGTATGTTATATAGTAGACTAATGCTGTATAGAAGCAAGACCGAGGAATATGGAGGCCAGTTATTTAATTCCGAAATACGTTAGTTATAATGCAACATTTATTTTTTTTATAACCAAACCAGTCCTAGTGGATATTTCGAATACATACTTTACTACTGTATATTATACTTCTGTATGTTATATAGTAGACTAATGCTGTATAGAAGCAAGACCGATGAATATGGAGGCCAGTTATTTAATTCCGAAATACGTTAGTTTTAATGCAACATTTACTTTTTTTTATAACCAAACCAGTCCTAGTGGATATTTTGAATACATATTTTACTACTGTATATTATACTTCTGTATGTTATATAGTAGACTAATGCTGTATAGAAGCAAGACCGATGAATATGGAGGGCAGTTATTTAGTTCCGCAATACGTTAGTTTTAATAGAGAATGATTTTTTCATAACCAAACCAATCTTAGTGGATATTTTGTATACATATTTTACTACTGTATATTATACTTCTGAAAGTTATATAGTAGACTAATGCTGTATAGAAGCAAGACCGAGGAATATGGAGGGCAGTTATTTAATTCCGAAATACGTTAGTTTTAATGCAACATTTATTTTTTTTATAACCAAACCAGTCCTAGTGGATATTTTGTATACATATTTTACTACTGTATATTATACTTCTGTATGTTATATAGTAGACTAATGCTGTATAGAAGCAAGACCAAGGAAAGTGGAGGTCAGTTATTTAATTCCACAATACGTTAGTTTTAATGCAACATTTATTTTTTTTATAACCAAACCAGTCCTAGTGGATATTTTGTATACATATTTTACTACTGTATATTATACTTCTGTATGTTATATTGTAGACTAATGCTGTATAGAAGCAAGACCGAGGAATATGGAGGGCAGTTATTTAGTTCCGCAATAAGTTAGTTTTAATGCAACATTTATTTTTTTTATAACCAAACCAGTCCTAGTGGATATTTTGTATACATATTTTACTACTGTATATTATAATTCTGTATGTTATATAGTAGACTAATGCTGTATAGAAGCAAGACCGAGGAATATGGAGGGCAGTTATTTAGTTCCGCAATACGTTAGTTTTAATGCAACATTTATTTTTTTTATAACCAAACCAGTCCTAGTGGATATTTTGTATACATATTTTACTACTGTATATTATACTTTTGTGTTATATAGTAGACTAATGCTGTATAGAAGCAAGACCAAGGAAAGTGGAGGCCAGTTATTTAGTTCCGAAATACGTTAGTTTTAATGCAACATTTATTTTTTTTATAACCAAACCAGTCCTAGTGAATATTTTGTATACATATTTTACTATTGTGTATTATACGTCTGTGTTATATAGTAGACTAATGCTGTATAGAAGCAAGACCAAGGAAAGTAGAGGCCAGTTATTTAGTTCCGCAATACCTTAGTTTTAATAGAGAATGATTTTTTCATAGCCAAACCTATCTTAGTGGATATTTTGTATTTATATTTGCCTACTGTATATAATACTTCTGTATGTTATATAGTAGACTAATGCTGTATAGAAGCAAGACCAAGGAAAGTAGAGGCCAGTTATTTAGTTCCGCAATACCTTAGTTTTAATAGAGAATGATTTTTTCATAGCCAAACCTATCTTAGTGGATATTTTGTATTTATATTTGCCTACTGTATATAATACTTCTGTATGTTATATAGTAGACTAATGCTGTATAGGGGGAAGACCAAGAAAAGTGGAGGCCAGTTATTTAGTTCCGAAATACGTTAGTTTTAATGCAAAATTTATTTTTTTTATAACCAAACCAGTCCTAGTGAATATTTTGTATACATATTTTACTACTGTATATTATACTTCTGAAAGTTATATAGTAGACTAATCCTGTATAGAAGTAAGACCGAGGAAAATGGAGGGCAGTTATTTAGTTCCGAAATACGTTAGTTTTAAGTCAACATTTATTTTTTTTATAACCAAACCAGTCCTAGTGGATATTTTGAATACATATTTTACTACTGTATATTACACTTCTGTATGTTATACAGTAGACTAATGCTGTATAGAGGCAAGACCAAGGAAAGTAGAGGCCAGTTATTTAGTTCCGCAATACGTTAGTTTTAATAGAGAATGATTTTTTCATAACCAAACCTATCTTAGTGGATATTTTGTATTTATATTTGCCTACTGTATATAATACTTCTGTATGTTATATAGTAGACTAATGCTGTATAGGGGGAAGACCAAGAAAAGTGGAGGCCAGTTATTTAGTTCCGAAATACGTTAGTTTTAATGCAACATTTATTTTTTTTATAACCAAACCTGTCCTAGTGGATATTTTGTATAGGCCTACATATTTTACTACTGTATATTATACTTCTGTATGTTATATAGTAGACTAATGCTGTATAGAAACAAGACCAAGGAAAGTGGAGGCCAGTTATTTAATTCCGAAATACGTTAGTTTTAATGCAACATTTATTTTTTTTATAACCAAACCAGTCCTAGTGAATATTTTGTATACATATTTTACTATTGTATATTACACTTCTGTATGTTATATAGTAGACTAATGCTGTATAGAGGCAAGACCAAGGAAAGTGGAGGCCAGTTATTTAGTTCCGAAATACGTTAGTTTTAATGCAACATTTATTTTTTTTATAACCAAACCAGTCCTAGTGGATATTTTGTATACATACTTTACTACTGTATATTATACTTCTGTATGTTATATAGTAGACTAATGCTGTATAGAAGCAAGACCGAGGAATATGGAGGCCAGTTATTTAATTCAGAAATACGTTAGTTTTAATGCAACATTTATTTTTTTTATAACCAAACCAGTCCTAGTGTATATTTTGTATACATATTTTACTACTGTATATTATACTACTGTATGGTATAAAGAAGAGTAATGCTGTATAGAAGGAAGACCGAAGAAAGTGGAGGCTAGTTATTTAATTCCACAATACGTTAGATTTATTAGAAAATTATTATTTTCATAACGAAACCTTTCCTAGTGGATATTTTGGATTTATATTTTACTACTATATATTATACTACTGTATGGTATAAAGTAGAGTAATGCTGCATAGAAGGAAGACCAAAGAAACTGGAGGCCAGTTATTTAATTCCACAATACAGTAGATTTATTAGAAAATTATTATTTTCATAACCAAACCTTTCCTAGTGGATATTTTGGATGTATATTTTACTACTATATATTATACTACTGTATGGTATAAAGTAGAGTAATGCTGCATTGAAGGAAGACCAAAGATACTGGAGGCCAGTTATTTAATTCCACAATACAGTAGTTTTATTAGAAAATTATTATTTTCATAACCAAACCGTTCCTAGTGGATATTTTGTATTTACATTTTACTACTGTATATTATACTACTGCATGGTATAAAGTAGAGTAATGCTGTATAGACGCCAGACCGAAAAAAAATGGAGACCAGTTATTTAATTCCGCAATACGTTAGTTTTATTAGAAAATTATTATTTTCATAACCAAACCTTTCCTAGTGGATATTTTGTATTTATATTTTACTACTGTATATTCTACTACTATATGTTTTAAAAAGTAGAATAATGCTGCATAGACGCAAGACCGAAAAAAATGGAGACCAGTTATTTAATTCCGCAATACGTTAGTTTTATTAGAAAATTATTATTTTCATAACCAAAACTTTCCTAGTGGATATTTTGTATTTATACTTTACTACTGTATGGTATAAAGTAGAGTAATGCTGTATAGAAGCAAGACCGAAAAAAATGGAGGCCAGTTATTTAATTCCGCAATACGTTAGTTTTATTAGATAATTATTATTTTCATAACCAAACCTTTCCTAGTGCATATTTTGAATTTACATTTTACTACTGTATATTATACTACTGTATGGTATAAAGTAGAGTAATGCTGTATAGACGCAAGACCGAAAAAAAATGGAGGCCAGTTATTTAATTCGGCAATACGTTAGTTTTATTAGAAAATTATTATTTTCATAACCAAAACTTTCCTAGTGGATATTATGTATTTATACTTTACTACTGTTTGGTATAAAGTAGAGTAATGCTGTATAGAAGCAAGACCGAAAAAAATGGAGGCCAGTTATTTAATTCCGCAATACGTTAGTTTTATTAGATAATTATTATTTTCATAGCCAAACCTTTCCTAGTGGATATTTTGAATTTACATTTTACTACTGTATGGTATAAAGTAGAGTAATGCTGTATAGACGCCAGACCGAAAAAAATGGAGGCCAGTTATTTAATTCCGCAATACATTAGTTTTATTAGAAAATTATTATTTTCATAACCAAACCTTTCCTAGTGGATATTTTGGATTTATATTTTACTACTGTATGTTTTAAAAAGTAGAATAATGCTGTATAGACGCCAGACCGAAAAAAATGGAGGCCAGTTATTTAATTCCGCAATACGTTAGTTTTATTAGGAAATTATTATTTTCATAACCAAACCTTTCCTAGTGGATATTTTGAATTTATATTTTACTACTGTATGTTTTAAAAAGTAGAATAATGCTGTATTGACGCCAGACCAAAACAAATGGAGGCCAGTTATTTAATTCCGCAATACAGTAGTTTTATTAGAAAATTATTATTTTCATAACCAAACCTTTCCTAGTGGATATTTTGGATTTATATTTTACTACTATATATTATACTACTGTATGGTATAAAGTAGAGTAATGCTGTATAGAAGGAAGACCAAAGAAACTGGAGGCCAGTAATTTAATTCCACAATACAGTAGTTTTATTAGAAAATTATTATTTTCATAACCAAACCTTTCCTAGTGGATATTTTGGATTTATATTTTACTACTATAAATTATACTACTGTATGGTATAAAGTAGAGTAATGCTGTATAGAAGGAAGACCAAAGAAAGTGGAGGACAGTTATTTAATTCCGCAATACGTTAGTTTTATTAGAAAATTATTATTTTCATAACCAAACCTTTCCTAGTGGATATTTTGTATTTATAATTTACTACTGTATGGTATATAGTAGACTAATGCTGTATAGAAGGAAGACCGAAAAAAATGGAGGCCAGTTATTTAATTCCACAATGCAGTTGTTTTATTAGAAAATTATTATTTTCATAGACAAACCTTTCCTAGTGGATATTTTGGATTTATATTTTACTACTATATATTATACTACTGTATGGTATAAAGTAGAGTAATGCTGTATAGAAGGAAGACCAAAGAAACTGAAGGCCAGTAATTTAATTCCACAATACAGTAGTTTTATTAGAAAATTATTATTTTCATAACCAAACCTTTCCTAGTGGATATTTTGGATTTATATTTTACTACTATAAATTATACTACTGTATGGTATAAAGTAGAGTAATGCTGTATAGAAGGAAGACCAAAGAAAGTGGAGGACAGTTATTTAATTCCACAATACGTTAGTTTTATTAGAAAATTATTATTTTCATAACCAAACCTTTCCTAGTGGATATTTTGTATTTATATTTTACTACTGTATATTCTACTACTATATGTTTAAAAAAGTAGAATAATGCTGTATAGACGCAAGACCGAAAAAATGGAGGCCAGTTATTTAATTCCGCAATACGTTAGTTTTATTAGAAAATTATTATTTTCATAACCAAACCTTTCGTTGTGGATATTTTGTATTTATATTTTACTACTGTATATTCTACTACTATATGTTTTAAAAATTGGAATAATGCTGTATAGACGCAAGACCGAAAAAAATGGAGGGCAGTTAATTAATTCCGTAATACCTTAGTTTTATTAGATAATTATTATTTTCATAACCAAACCTTTTCTAGGGGATATTTTGTATTTTTACTTTACTACTGTTTGGTATAAAGTAGACTAATGCTGTATAGAAGGAAGACCGAAAAAATGGAGGCCTGTTATTTAATTCCACAATACAGTAGTTTTATTAGAAAATTATTATTTTCATAACCAAACCTTTCCTAATAGATATTTTGGATTTATATTTTAGTACTGTATATTCTACTACTGTATGTTTTAAAAAGTAGAATAATGCTGTATAGACGCCAGACCGAAAAAATGGAGGCCAGTTATTTAATTCCGCAATACGTTAGTTTTATTAGGAAATTATTATTTTCATAACCAAACCTTTCCTAGTGGATATTTTGGATTTACATTTTACTACTGTATCTTTGAAAAGTAGAATAATGCTGTATAGACGCCAGACCGAAACGAATGGAGGCCAGTTATTTAATTCCACAATACAGTAGATTATTAGAAAATTATTATTTTCATAACTAAACCTTTCCTAGTGGAGATGTTGTATTTATATTTTACTACTGTATATTATACTACTGTATGTTATAAAGTAGAATAATACTGTATAGACACCAGACCGAAAATAATGGAGGCCAGTTATTTAATTCCGCAATACAGTAGTTTTATTAGAAAATTATTATTTTCATAACTAAACCTTTCCTAGTGAATATTTTTTATTTATATTATACTACTGTATATTATACTACTATATGTTTTAAAAATTGGAATAATGCTGTATAGACGCAAGACCGAAAAAAATGGAGGGTAGTTATTTAATTCCGCAATACCATAGTTTTATTAGATAATTATTATTTTCATAACCAAACCTTTCCTAGTGGATATTTTGTATTTATATTTTACTACTGTATATTCTACTACTATATGTTTTAAAAATTGGAATAATGCTGTATAGACGCAAGACCGAAAAAAATGGAGGGCAGTTATTTAATTCCGCAATACCTTAGTTTTATTAGATAATTATTATTTTCATAACCAAACCTTTTCTAGTGGATATTTTGTATTTACATTTTACTACTGTATGGTATAAAATAGAGTAATGCTCTATAGACGCCAGACCGAAAAAAATGGATGCCAGTTATTTAATTCCGCAATACGTTAGTTTTATTAGGAAATTATTATTTTCATAACCAAACCTTTCCTAGTGGACATTTTGGATTTATATTTTACTACTGTATGTTTTGAAAAGTAGAATAATGCTGTATAGACGCCAGACCGAAACAAATGAAGGCCAGTTATTTAATTCCACAATACAGTAGATTATTAGAAAATTATTATTTTCATAACCAATCCTTTCCTAGTGGATATTTTGGATTTATATTTTACTACTGTATATTCTACTACTATATGTTCTAAAAAGTAGAATAATGCTGTATAGACGCAAGACCGAAAAAAATGGAGGGTAGTTATTTAATTCCGCAATACCTTAGTTTTATTAGATAATTATTATTTTCATAACCAAACCTTTCCTAGTGGATATTCTGTATTTATACTTTACTACTGCATGGTATAAAGTCGACTAATGCTGTATAGAAGGAAGTCCGAAAAAAATGGAGGAGAGTTATTTAATTCCGCAATACGTTAGTTTTATTAGAAAATTATTATTTTCATAACCAAACCTTTCCTAGTGGATATTTTTAATTTATATTTTACTACTGTATATTCTACTACTATATGTTTTAAAAAGTAGAATAATGCTGTATAGACGCAAGACCGAAAAAAATGGAGGCCAGTTATTTAATTCCGCAATACGTTAGTTTTATTAGAAAATTATTATTTTCATAACCAAACCTTTCGTAGTGGATGTTTTGTATTTATATTTTACTACTGTATATTCTACTACTATATGTTTTAAAAATTGGAATAATGCTGTATAGACGCAAGACCGAAAAAAATGGAGGGCAGTTAATTAATTCCGTAATACCTTAGTTTTATTAGATAATTATTATTTTCAATACCAAACCTTTCCTAGTGGATATTTTGTATTTACATTTTACTACTGTATATTATACTACTTTATGGTATAAAGTAGAGTAATGCTCTATAGACGCCTGACCGAAAAAAATGGATGCTAGTTATTTAATTCCGCAATACGTTAGTTTTATTAGAAAATTATTATTTTCATAACCAAACCTTTCCTAGTGGATATTTTGGATTTATAGTTTACTACTGTATGTTTTAAAAAGTAGAATAATGCTGTATAGACGCCAGATCGAAAAAAATGGAGGCCAGTTATTTAATTCCTCAATACGTTAGTTTTATTAGAAAATTATTATTTTCATAACCAAACCTTTCCTAGTGCATATTTTGGATTTATATTTTACTACTGTATATTCTACTACTGTATGTTTTAAAAAGTAGAATAAAGCTGTATAAACGCCAAACCGAAAAAAATGGAGGCCAGTTATTTAATTCCACAATACAGTAGTTTTATTAGAAAATTATTATTTTCATAACCAAACCTTTCCTAGTGGATATTTTGTATTTATAATTTACTACTGTATATTCTACTACTGTATGGTATAAAGTAGAGTAATGCTGTATAGACGCCAGACCGAAACAAATGGAAGCCAGTTATTTAATTCCACAAGACAGTAGTTTTATTAGAAAATTATTTTTTTCATAACCAAAACTTTCCTAGTGGATATTTTGGATTTATATTTTACTACTGTATATTCTACTACTGTATGTTTTAAAAAGTAGAATAATGCTGTATAGACGCCAGACCAAAAAAAATGGAGGCCAGTTATTTAATTCCACAATACAGTAGTTTTATTAGAAAATTATTATTTTCATAACCAAACCTTTCCTAGTGGATATTTTGTATTTAAATTTTACTACTGTATATTCTACTACTGTATGGTATAAAGTAGAGTAATGCTGTATAGACGCCAGACCGAAAATAATGGAGGCCAGTTATTTAATTCCACAATACAGTAGTTTTATTAGAAAATTATTATTTTCATAACTAAACCTTTCCTAGTGGATATTTTGTATTTATATTTTACTACTGTATATTATACTACTGTATGTTATAAAGTAGAATAATACTGTATAGACGCCAGGCCGAAAATAATGGAGGCCAGTTATTTAATTCCACAATACAGTAGTTTTATTAGAAAATTATTATTTTCATAACTAAACCTTTCCTAGTGGATATTTTGTATTTATATTTTACTACTGTATATTATACTACTGTATGTTATAAAGTAGAATAATACTGTATAGACGCCAGGCCGAAAATAATGGAGGCCAGTTATTTAATTCCACAATACAGTAGTTTTATTAGAAAATTATTATTTTCATAACTAAACCTTTCCTAGTGGATATTTTGTATTTATATTTTACTACTGTATATTATACTACTGTATGTTATAAAGTAGAATAATACTGTATAGACGCCAGGCCGAAAATAATGGAGGCCAGATATTTAATTCCACAATACAGTAGTTTTATTAGAAAATTATTATTTTCATAACTAAACCTTTCCTAGTGGATATTTTGTATTTATATTTTACTACTGTATATTATACTACTGTATGTTATAAAGTAGAATAATACTGTATAGACGCCAGGCCGAAAATAATGGAGGCCAGTTATTTAATTCCACAATACAGTAGTTTTATTAGAAAATTATTATTTTCATAACTAAACCTTTCCTAGTGGATATTTTGTATTTATATTTTACTACTGTATATTATACTACTGTATGTTATAAAGTAGAATAATGCTGTATAGACACCAGGCCGAAAATAATGGAGGCCAGTTATTTAATTCCGCAATACAGTAGTTTTATTAGAAAATTATTATTTTCATAACTAAACCTTTCCTAGTGGATATTTTGTATTTATATTATACTACTGTACGTTATAAAGTAGAGTAATACTGTATAGAAGGAAGACGAAGAAAGTTGAGGCCAGTTATTTAATTCCGCAATACAGTAGTTTTATTAGAAAATTATTATTTTCATAACTAAACCTTTCATAGTGGATATTTTGTATTTATATTATACTACTGTACGTTATAAAGTAGAGTAATACTGTATAGAAGGAAGACGAAGAAAGTTGAGGCCAGTTATTTAATTCCGCAATACGTTAGTTTTATTAGAAAATTATTATTTTCATAACTAAACCTTTCATAGTGGATATTTTGTATTTATATTATACTACTGTACGTTATAAAGTAGAGTAATACTGTATAGAAGGAAGACGAAGAAAGTTGAGGCCAGTTATTTAATTCCGCAATACAGTAGTTTTATTAGAAAATTATTATTTTCATAACTAAACCTTTCCTAGTGGATATTTTGTATTTATATTATACTACTGTACGTTATAAAGTAGAGTAATACTGTATAGAAGGAAGACGAAGAAAGTTGAGGCCAGTTATTTAATTCCGCAATACGTTAGTTTTATTAGAAAATTATTATTTTCATAACTAAACCTTTCATAGTGGATATTTTGTATTTATATTATACTACTGTACGTTATGAAGTAGAGTAATACTGTATAGAAGGAAGACGAAGAAAGTTGAGGCCAGTTATTTAATTCCGCAATACGTTAGTTTTATTAGAAAATTATTATTTTCATAACTAAACCTTTCATAGTGGATATTTTGTATTTATATTATACTACTGTACGTTATAAAGTAGAGTAATACTGTATAGAAGGAAGACGAAGAAAGTTGAGGCCAGTTATTTAATTCCGCAATACAGTAGTTTTATTAGAAAATTATTATTTTCATAACTAAACCTCTCCTAGTGGATATTTTGTATTTATATTATACTACTGTACGTTATAAAGTAGAGTAATGCTGTATAGAAGGAAGACGAAGAAAGTTGAGGCCAGTTATTTAATTCCGCAATACAGTAGTTTTATTAGAAAATTATTATTTTCATAACTAAACCTTTCATAGTGGATATTTTGTATTTATATTATACTACTGTACGTTATAAAGTAGAGTAATACTGTATAGAAGGAAGACGAAGAAAGTTGAGGCCAGTTATTTAATTCCGCAATACAGTAGTTTTATTAGAAAATTATTATTTTCATAACTAAACCTTTCCTAGTGGATATTTTGTATTTATATTATACTACTGTACGTTATAAAGTAGAGTAATACTGTATAGAAGGAAGACGAAGAAAGTTGAGGCCAGTTATTTAATTCCGCAATACGTTAGTTTTATTAGAAAATTATTATTTTCATAACTAAACCTTTCATAGTGGATATTTTGTATTTATATTATACTACTGTACGTTATAAAGTAGAGTAATACTGTATAGAAGGAAGACGAAGAAAGTTGAGGCCAGTTATTTAATTCCGCAATACGTTAGTTTTATTAGAAAATTATTATTTTCATAACTAAACCTTTCATAGTGGATATTTTGTATTTATATTATACTACTGTACGTTATAAAGTAGAGTAATACTGTATAGAAGGAAGACGAAGAAAGTTGAGGCCAGTTATTTAATTCCGCAATACAGTAGTTTTATTAGAAAATTATTATTTTCATAACTAAACCTTTCCTAGTGGATATTTTGTATTTATATTATACTACTGTACGTTATAAAGTAGAGTAATACTGTATAGAAGGAAGACGAAGAAAGTTGAGGCCAGTTATTTAATTCAGCAAAATACGTTAATTTTAATAGAAAATTATATTTTTTATAACCCTACCTATCCTAGTGGATTTTTTGTATACATATTTTAATATTGCATATTATACTACTGTATTTTTTATAGTAGACTAATGCCGTATAGATGCAAGACCGAGGAATATGGAGGCCAGTTATTTAGTTCCGCAATACGTTAGTTTTAATAGAGAATGGTTTTCTTCATAACCAAACTTTTTCTAGTGGATATTTTGTATACATATATTACTACTGTATATTATACTTCTGAACGTTATATAGTAGATTAATCTTCTATAGATGCAAAACCGAGGAAAGTGGAGGCCAGTTATTCAGGAGGCAGTTGACCAGCCTCCTGTATTTCTACAATACATTAGTTTTATTAGAAAATTAATTTTTTCATAACCAAACCTATCCCAGTGGATATTTTGTATCCATATTTTAATACTGCATATTATACTTCTGTGTGTTATATATATACAGTAGACTAATCTTGTATAGACGTTTTTGATATTTTAGAATATTTATTCTACTGTATATAGTTAACAGAAAAAAAATTTCACTGAAGAGCTATTCCGCCAAATACGATTTGCTAATGGACAACTTCTGCGATATGATACGTCAGTGTGTGGACAATGGAGGTAGACAATTACGAGATATCATTTTCAAAACAAGTTAATTAAAACTGCATTCAAAATACAGTACTTTCAAAAATAAAATGATTTTCATTGCATGCGCTTTGTTTTTTTTACATACCTTATAAAAATCGGAAAGGATTATATGAAAGGGCACCTTTTGTAAGGGGGCTGGGCATAGGGCATTATATACTATATTGCATACTAAAATATTAAGGAGTTAAAAAATCAAGTTTTAAGTTCTTTAACCTATAACTACTTATAAAATACTCGGCAATGTATAGAGAAAATCAACAAATTAATCTTATTACTCTCTCTCTCTCTCTCTCTCTCTCTCTCTATATATATATATATATATATATATATATATATATATATATATATATATATATATATATATATATATATATATATATATATATATAGAACATAAGTCAAAATACAAATACAAGAATTATAATTGAATTTACAATTCAAAGCTTTTCGTTGGCTAACAGTACCAACATCATCAGGAAGGTAAAATAAAATGCAATATTCATGTTTAGGAGAATGTTTATATAACCATGTATATAACCATGTTTATATATAAATATATATATATATATATATATATATATATATATATATATATATATATATATATATAATGATTAAACATAGTTCACATACAAGAATAGTTTTAATTTATAAAATATTCAAAGCTTTTCGCCAATAAAATAAGTATTAGCATCTTCAAAGTATATTTTATTGGCGAAAAGCTTTGAATAATATATAAATTAAAACTGTTCTTGAATTTGAAATAGTTTTATTAATTAACTATACTACAAGGAAAGGTATCACCATATTTAATATATATGTACCACCAAGGATTAGCCTACAATATACAGTAGAGTCTCAAAATTCAAGTCCCGATACTTCCAGCTTCCGTTAAATTCAAGCCTATTCTATCTGAGCCTATTTTATCTATTTGGAAGAAAATGACGAGCAGTGCTTCCAAGCAATGTTTATAATCATACGGTATGCAAAGTAAATGAGTCAGGTTTCCACGAAATGTTCATAGCTATACGGTATATAAAATAAGTCGGGCTTCCAAAAATTGTTTATATAAATCCGATATCCAAAGGATACAGTCGGGCTACCAAAAAATGCTTGGGGGTATGCAAACAAAATGAGTCAAGCTTCCAAGAACTGTTCATATAAAGTTCCATAAAGTTATTTAGTTCATTTTTAATTATAGTATTAGCGTTCATTAAAACTCATATTTTCTAATGCACAGGAACGTATTTCCGCGTAAACCAAGTTTTCAGTTATTCGAAGGGGTCTCGGTCCCAACTACTTCGAATTATCGAGCCCCTACTGTGTGCGTGCGTGCGCGCGCGCTCGTGTGTGTGTGTGTGTGTGTGTGTGTATGTGTAAATGATTTACTTTATGTTGAATATTTATTTAATAAACATTTCAACAAGAACATTTATAAATCAATTTACTTGATCCTTTTCATTTATTTAATATATTTATATCAGAGTTTATTTTAGTTGTCCACAAAAGTGAGAAACTCCTGATGGACCAAAGTGTTAAATAGATGAAAAATGTAACCAGAATCGACAAAGGTCATTCATTTTAGGTTATCTCAAGAGTACATAACCATAATTCACTAAAAGTAGCGTTGTAGGTGTACGAGTGTGTATTTACTTGTAGGCAGACGTAATTTAAGGACATCAATGCGTATTCAAATGCGTATTCAAATGAACACAATTAATTAGTGATAACCAAGGAATCGATTTGTCTTAATTACAGTAACATAAGTTTAGCGGTTTATAAACAAGGCGATATAGAATGAGACGCAATTTCCTATTAATACTAGTTTCAGGTGCTTTGGTCCCCAAATCTGCCGGAATAATAAGAACTCATATAAACTCATATTAGGCTGTTGCCCTCAAAAATGTCCCTCCGAAAGAAGTAGACGAATCAGTTTATGAATTTACGGGTATAGACCTTCCAGACAGGGAACCGCATCAGAGGATAAGTAATCCCTGCCCCTCTACGCGCACAATTCGTGACCAGCCTACCGGGCGCTTATGGTTTTCCATAAATCACCTACTAGGCTTTGGGATACAAATATAAACATTATTTTAACTGTTACAGTTTTTAGGTAATTTTTTGTGGAAAATTATGAATTCTACATATTACTCTTTTGAAATAGACTCCAAACACGGCGCAATTATGACGATAATTAATGTAATTTAATAAATATGCTAAATCGATATATCTTTTGCCGCTTTTTATGCTATCCTTTAGGTCTCACTGCTAGTTGTGTATACCAAAGTGATTCATTAGCGGCAAGTAGGCAGCCGGACCTGTCACTTGTGTGTGTGTGTGTGTGCGCGCGCGCGCGCGCGCGCGCGGTGTGTGTAATCCGAGTTTTCAGTAATTCAAAGGGGTTTAGGCCCAGCTACCTCGAATTATTGAGGCTCTGCTGTGTGTGTATATATACAGTATATATATATATATATATATATATATATATATATATATATATATATATATATATATATATGTGTGTGTGTGTGTGTGTGTGTGTGTGTGTGTGTGTGTGTGTGTGTGTGTGTGTGTGTGTGTGTGTGTGTGTGTGTGTGTGTGTGTGTGTGTGTGTGTGTGTGTGTGTGTGTGTGTGTGTGTGTGTGTGTGTGTGTGTGTGTCACCTAATCATCTGGAGCGTTCCCGATCCTTAATGGACAATAGCTGGGAAAACGATTTTTGTAGTGTATACAACAGAATCTATGGTGGGACTAGTGCCCTTTGATATGAATTAACGCAATAACTCGAGTACATAAATCATAGTAAAGATTTATATCAGTCAGCTTGTTTACTCCGAATAACATTATTCCACGATTTGTACACAACATTACATAATTCAAGTACAAACACAATAGAATATTCAAATGGCATAGCTATTATACATTTAAATTAATGAATCATCAAAAGTTTTCTATTTTCGAGACCGGGCTTTCCCGTACGAGTTCAATTGGACAGATAAAGTAATTGATTAACGAATGCATTGTAAATGGAAGAGCGCATTGTACAGATGTCAGCGAAACGGCTAATAGCACACCCAATAACACAGGCACTGACTATACATCGTGCTGTAAACTACACGTCATCCTAAGAGTAGAGAAGCCTAGTGAGGGAAATGAAAAGCTTTTGGTTCCCTCCGCCTTGACAACAGATTCTAGCAAGCCCTAATGTTCAATACTGCACTTGCGATGAATCTGTTCTTTATTTACCTGGTGAATTTAGGTTAAATTTGTCGTAATTATCTTTTTTTTTAATCTTTTTGAGGCATAGACACATGCTCCTTATGAGAACGAAACGTTTTAAAAGAGCGTTTATAATTTACAAGCTCAAAAATTTACAATTTCAAAATATTGAAAATACTTTGAACTAACTAACTCCCTACTAAAACAAAAAAACAAAAACATACGTATGCACCTATTGCGAATGTTTTCCATGTCAACTGTCATTTTAAATTCTAAGAAACCGCAAATTAAAACCGGCAATTCATAGTATAAAAATTACTTTTTAAATATTTTAGGGCTTAGAGTATTTATGGTAAATTGTCTCTTCAATTTCGCTTCTATGACAAATTTAGGTCAGGTTTAAACTTTGCTAAATATACATTCTGATAAAATTACTAGAATCAGATGACGAGGGTGTGTAGTTTCATGTGTATACGAGATCGCTGCTAAATCATATGTTGTACAGGATACACTTATTTTGTACTTGCAAAATGCATCTTATACTCCGCCTTATATTGTTCATATATGAACTGCCAATAAGAACAAAATAATTACAGCCTTAAAACGGGAAACGTTTAATGGGATTTCTTGTGATTGGGTATAATTTGGATGGTTTTAATGAAGCTGCGTTATTTTTTATATTTTTCTTCTTAATTTTAGATTATATTTTGAGAATGTTCAGATTTTTTTTTAATTGTTTGAATGGGGAGATACAATATTATAAATTATAAGTATACTTATATCAGTTAACTGAAATAACAAATATAAAGATTAATTGTTTAAAAATTAAGGATTAAAGATTAATTGTTTAAAGATATTGGAGTATTTATATTTCAATATTATAATTTTTTATATTTTATTTTGTAGAAATAAAACGTCTGGTTTGCTAGTCAAGCATTGTCATTTATTAATTTACTGGAGACATATTGATAACATATTCATTACCATCTTCAGACGTGTTAAACTGTTTTAAAAAATAACAAATAATAATATGTTATTGAAACGTCCCCAATAAATTAATAAATGACAATGACTGACTCGCTAACAAGTTGTTTTATTCTACAAAATTTAAACCTAGCGATTGTAATATGAATTCTAAATTTTATATTTTTTACATTAAAAACTATTGAAATATACTAAATATCTCAAATAATGAGAAAAAAATGAAATTACAGTACATTGAATGTAATAAACTATCAAAAGTAAAAGTGATTCTTAAATATTAATTTCTTAACATCCAAACAATAACCAAGTAACATTTTGTAGACTATCTTTAGTGGGCAGTGGGATGATTTAATCTACAATTTCTGTTTCACACTTTGCTATATCCCATCAACATGGTAACTACTTACTTTTTTGTTGTAAATAAATAAACGATTTAAAGGTACCTACTACAAATACTGTCTTTAGAATAAAGTCTGATACTATTTGGTTTAATAAGTAAAAACCATTTATCAATATTTTTCTACATTTATCACAAGAAAACTTACAGCATATAATAATTTGCTCTAAAAAATAACATGGATTTATGCACAAAAACGATAATCTCAGATCTTCCAGCTAAGAACTAATTTCAAATCAAGGATTTTTTAACATTTCACTTTTACATGAGAACACATAAAGTTTCTCATATGTCTATCTACCTTTATGATTGACAGAGCTAGTAGTATTTCAAATGTTTGAAAAAAGAATTCATGTCATTCTCATTATTTATAATCTTTTACAGGAATAAATAAAATTTAAAGTAAATGCATTTTTTTAAAACTTTTGCTAATATTTCCTGCCTAGAGATGTTACTTTATGTTAGCGGTCAAAAAATTATAACACATGAAGTTATTCTTTTATGAAATTTACTTTATCAAGTATAAAATGTAAAGACTTTTCCAGATTTCTATTCTTGTTGTCACATTTAAAATGTATTTTTTAGACTAAATTTCCATACAAAATTTTTACATCAAATGGAAAATTTTGACGGTTTACTCTTTTACATAATCATTAAAAACTCTAAAATAGCTCTACACGATATCAAGAGCACAGTGGTACAATATATTACAATGAAAATATTGGAAAGAACCCCAATACCACAAAAATAATCAAAAATAACAAATAAAACAATTCTTGAATTTTGTAGTCCATTACGTTAGGTGAATCTTATTAATCACTTATACAATAGTTTATGACTATATCCGAACTTTATAAAGTTCGGATAGTCATAAACTATTGTTTAAGTTATTAATAAAAATAAAACAAGTTACTTAGGATTAAACCCTTATGTACATCTCGATGACCATGTCATCATCAGAGGGTCTTATTACAAAATTGTTTGCTAGTTTGTAATTAATAATAAGACCCTCTGATGATGATGACATGGCCATCGAAAATACATAAGGGTTTAATCTTAAGTAACTTGTTTTATTTGTTATTTTTGTGGTATTGGGGTTCTTTCCAATATTTATTTTCAATGTAGGCTAACATGGCTATCCTTTACAAATTTCCATCTTTTAATTAAAAATAAAAATTTCTGTTTAACTGATTGCTATGTTTTCTTGTTAATTTGTTAATCACTTTATTAATATAATTCCCAATAAATGTGTAAAAGTTATGAATAATTAATCAACCATAATAAACTTGGTTTTATACAGAAGCTGCATTAAAGTATTATTTTCAAATTAAATCTTATAAAAATACAGTACATTTTTGGAAAAATATTGTAAAGATGAACCCAGGGTCTACATACTGAATTACACGCTTTCCAGAACTAAAATGGTTTATTTATTTAAATCCTGACTTGAATAGGCCAAGATAAGTAAAGCAAATTTTCTTTGGAGGTCATATTTGTTTTACTTGAGCATTCTTCTAAATTTCTAATTATGACAGAAAACATAATTTTTACCAGAATAATAGCAGACAAGTATTGTGAGTTTAGAATAAGTCAAATGCTTAAACTTTCATAATAAATAATGTGGTACTAGAAACGGATACAGGGTGGGTTTTAACAATTACCTAAACCTAATTATTTCCAGACATTCAAAACATAACATTTTTAGATATTTAAAGAAAATACAAAACAAACCTTATCCTCCACTGACAAGCTGTAAGTTTAAATAAAATATCTATTTGTAAAAGATGAAGATTTTAAAAGTAATTTAACCTCAATTAAATTACAAATATTGATTCAAATAAATAATTGTGAATAATTCAAATTAATATATATTTAAATAATTGAAATATTTGTGAAAAATATTACATTAAAAATCAAATAATTAAAATATTCACTGAATTATTGAAAAAATGGTCTCTATGAACACCAGACAGTAAGGGCAGGAAGAGGGAAGGGGGCAAAAAGCACCATGTATATTGATCCAAGACCTTTCAAGCCATAATATTCAGCAATACAGTATTTAGTGTTACATAGTGTTATTTGATACTAAATACAAATATAAATAATGAAATTAACATAAATTACAAAAATGTTTGTTTTACTATAAAATACAAAATGTTAAAATATATTATGTGTTTAGTCATTAAAAATTTAAGATTAAATTGCATACTTTTCTTGTTAAATTACAATGGCCTAGTGTTTATATTAATTAACAATAACCTATTCAAAAGAAGGTTAAAAGAAGTGAATTACACAGGAAGTTTTGTCTAAGATTAAAAATATGCAACTGTGGCGATATTCTTCATAAATTAAGATTCAAAAAATACTCTAAAAAAACTTGCAGTATATCTATAAAAACTATAATTTTATAATTATCAATGTGTACACAAGGATGTTATTAAAAAGAGATTCTATAGTGTTTTAGTTCAATATATTTTGTTTTTTTTTTTATTCAGTTTTTAAGATTTTGTAATAAATGCTATATTCAAAGGTTAACATATTTCAACTGAAAATATGGCATCAGTATTAAATGTTTTTACCAAATTAACTAAATATTCATTATTTAAACTAAACATAACTAAACAAAAACATTTATACAACTAAGTTGGCATCCTCATTATTATATGAACTAAAAATAATTTATCTAACTAGAAACAGGTATCTATCAGGTGCGCGAAATTGAGATCTGGAGAATTCCTGATTTAGCTACACTGAAGGATGACAAAGTTTTTTTTATTCATTTACTGGTTAAAAACATTAACCTAAATAGAGTTGACAGTAAAATAAAAGTTATTTTAAAATATGCATATACAATGTCTCTAAAAGGCTTCAATGTTTTAGAAGCGATCTGCATATCTGAGTAAATAAAAAAGAGCCTATAAATATGGACTAGCTAAGTCTTCTATCCGTTAGAAAATGACTATGCTAGAGGATGATAATGGACATTTGAAGAAGTCTTGTACATTCAATATTTCTTTGTAGAATTGTAATTTGTGAAAATAAAATTTAAAAATTTGCTTCTAAAACATCGTCATTACTAAAAAAAAAACTTTAATCTGATATCCTAGATAAATAACGCATGTACTTAAATTTAATTTTAATTGAGTATTCTATAAATTTTTATTGTATTTTTAACTAAGAACAAATGTAATTATTTCTTTTTGTCAACTTAAATTTAGATTTGTAGTGTATTGTAGTGTTGTTGGAAATAGGTTTCCTGTATACTGTAGTTTCTATTTTATCATCATACACCACAATACACTACAAATCTAACCACCCCTGGATACACAGAATTAACACTTACAATGATAAATAGTAACATGATAAATAAAGCAATAAAATACACACAGGATAACAAACAAAAATTAAATGAAGAACTAGATAACATTACAAAAATAGCAATAGAAAATGGATACAACAAACACCTTATAAAAAATATATACAATAAATTCACAAAAAACCTAACCTCAACACAACACTACAATCGGAACACAAAAATAATAAAAATAAAAAAATCTACTTAAAATATAAATACACCAATAACAAAATAGAACAAATAACAAATATATACAACAAAGAATACTGCATTCCAACATACAAACCAAACAACAAAATAATACAATATCTTAATAACACAAACTACAAAACAAATTCAGAAAAACATAACCTATCAGGAATTTACAAAATTACATGTAACAACTGTAACGCATTTTACATAGGGAAAACAACCAGATCATTTAAAATAAGATTTGAAGAACATTATAGAGTATAGAGCATTCAAAAACAAAAATTCAAAAGTATCAAATTTTGCAGCACATTTTAATATCACATAAACATAAAATAACAAATTACGAAAATAACCTAACCATACTTGAAATAAATAATAACCCAAAAGAACTAAACTCACTAGAAAAATACCACATTTATAAAAACATACACAACAATTTAATGAATCTACAAACAACATATACAGAAGACATACTATTCAAAAACATTATACACAAGACTCAAGAGGAAACGTGTATGACGTCAACAATTACCAACACGACGGACCGAACATCCTCACCAGAAAAATTGAGAAAAAGTAATCAGTGATTCGACAATGGTCAAATGACTGAAAGGTGTCTCATCACACAAGGTAAAATCATTGCACTGAATGGTGGATAAAATTACTTACAATAGTAATATATTAACTTCACACACACATATATATATATATATATATATATATATATATATATATATATATAATGATATATATTCATTATGTCAGACACAATCTGTGATTACAACTTATATTTATTTTATTTCATTCTCTCATATTTTTTTGTGTGTTTTCTCTTTGACAAAGACCACTGTGTGGTTGAAATATATCATTGGTTAAGTGCTTTTATGTGTTTCTATTTCAAGACTACAGAATGGACTCTTACCAAGGTAAGTCTGTCAGTCTCCTAGTCCAAAAAAGCTATATATATATATATATATATATATATATATATATATATATATATATATATATATATATATATATCACTTCAAGCCACAATATTCACTATCACTAATATTTTTTTTCTAAAAAGTGTTTCACAAGCATCTAAAAAAGCAGTGTTAACCTTTATTGATCAAGGCATATGCTTGCAGCATAACACTTAATTATATTTCTGCCCACTTATATATTTTATATACAGTACCTTATTGCAACAAATTTTTAACAGTCTGTATTTAATAAACCTTCAAATGAAAAAAAATTAAATGATGTATAACATAAATTAATTTCAAATCTAAAAATTGTTGTTGGTTTTGCATTTTTCTTTGTGGTGGTGGTGGTGGTGGTGGTGTGTGTGTGTGTGTGTGTGTGTGTGTGTGTGTGTGTGTGTGTGTGTGTGTTCATATATGTATTAAGATAACAAGGCAGTGTAACTATTATGGCTGGTAAGACACTGTACTATTTAGATACTTATTCTCTGTGTAATGCAAACATAATCAAGTGCAGCTTTAGTTTTCGAAACACATCTAAAATATCAGCCCCAAAAATAACTTTAACACACTAGGTTTAAATGTATGTGACTACATTCGTTGCTAATTAATGTTTTCCTCATTTACAAAAAGTTATTTCAAGGCCTTCCATTATTTTCTTGACCTTGAATTAAAATTAGATTTGGGAATAGAATTAAAAACATAGTCTCTACTACATACAGCAATCAATCCTTGACTAATTTTTGTCTTGATCTGATGACCTTGGAATATTTATTACCTTACCAGGTTTGGGACAAATCTTTTGTGCAACAGAAAACCAATGATTTCTTAGTTTGTGTGCTATGATGAATACTCACTAGGAGCTTTTTTCTGTTTTGACTTTTGGTTGTGTTTCTGCATCTTACACTAATTTCTCTTACTACATCCTTAAGCCACAAACACTTCTTATGGACTCATTTTAATTCTTTTCTCCTGATGTAAAACACACATTTTTATAGGCTCATGAAAGAAAGTATTTTTCACTCAAGCAAAACTAGTACTACTGAGGAAAGAAAAGAAACGATGCACAATATTCTTTTTTAATAATACCAACCTTTTAACAATTATAACTACACCATTAAGTCAGTATTATACTTAGTGGTTCTATTAAACATTTCAAGACATTTTTCTTCTCAATTTTCCAATTTTTAAAAAAATAATTTAAATGTTTAAAATATCTTGACAAAAAATTCAATTTTTCAAAACTAAGTCATCAGACAGATCCTCATTAATTAAAGAGCTAATCAGTAATGCTTTCTTCAACATCAGAATGGATATTGTATTAGTAACTCTTTCTCTCCATTGTTTGGCATTGTAAGGAACTGGAATACTTTTGATGTTATAGATTTATAATTGTTATTTTACCGGAACAAATAGTTTTTATCTTATTTATACAATAAGATGATATTATTGGGAAATACAATGAGATACACTGGATAAATGTATTCTATTTTGTAACATTTATACAAAGGTTGAGGGCATTGTATTCCTAAAATTGTGTACCATACTGTACTCTATTTCATTATAACAATTAATTTTATTTTAATAATAATAATATTAAAAAAATACATAACATATTATTATATTTTTCTGAGGTCTGAATTAATAATCAATCAATAATTTTTCTTGAAAAAAAACATTCATGTCATAAATATAATAATTTCAATAATAAGCTATATGAATAATATAACTATTATTAAATTTAAACAAAATAATATTCTATTTAAAAATGTTGGTTTTTTTTAACTAAAATATATGTTTTTAATTTATTTCAAAAATAACTTTAAATTTATACAACACTGAGGATGGCAGCTTAGTTTTATAACTCAGGAAGCAACTTTTTTTAGTAATGCAAGGCATTTCCTAACTTATGCAAACTTTAAGTTTGAAAATGTACCAAAAATATTTATTTTAACTTAAGGTTTTTGATTATACTTATCCTCTTCATTTCAGACAGGCCTACAATCAGTTAAGTAACAGAACCTGCTGTTAAAAGTATTTACTAATCGTATTTAAAGGCCTAATTTTATTTGTTTTATTTAAAAATGTCGACTGATCATTGCTCCTAGATGATATCTAAGCAAGATATAAAATTTCTGAAAGTTATTTCATTAAAATTTGTTCCAAATTTAATTTGTGTGTATGTGTGTGAGAGAGAGAAGAGAAGAAAGATTCTTGTTAAATGACATGAATTCTTAAAATTACTGTTTTGTAAACATTCTGGTTATTTATGAAATCATAAAACTATGTTCATGTCATAGACAAACAGGTCAAATAAATCTCTTCAAGTTGCCTTCATTTTGTATAAAATTTTACTATGCTCATAGAATAGACCTATAGGCCTAACAAATATATAAACTAATTTTACACTACTTAACTAAGTGAATACGTAATTGCTTACTTGCTGACGCGTTTCAAAACGATCGTTCCTTTTTCGAAGCTAACCTTCTACTAGCGGCTTTTAGAAGGTTAGCTTCGAAAAAGGAACGATCGTTTTGAAACGCGTCAGCAAGTAAGCAATTACGTATTCACCTAGTTAAGTAGTGTAAAATTAGTTTAATCAGTGAATTCAAGATGATTACATCAAGAAACTTTAATATATAAAGTCTTTTTAATTTTGTATACATTTTAATTTATCTTATTAGCAGATTAAAAATGTAAATCTAAGAAAACAACTAACAATTTATTGCATTCTCTAATGAAAAACAATTTCTTAAATCAATAGAATCACCTAACTATATTACTAAAATCAATCTACACACTGTAATGCAGGTCTGCCCAGTCAATACACTCCTATCTACATTGGTGGTGGCCTGGTACAGGAACACAAATTTTAGAAAATTATTTATATTTAAAAACAAAATTTTCATCTAAAACTGTTGAATTTGTTTCTAAAAAATTGGAGATAGTGTTTTGGCAATTGTACTTAAACATATTAAAATGTTTGTTCATTATTACTTCAAAATATTTCAAATACAATTTCACACAGCTCAATGACCTTCATGAAAGGTTATGTGGGATAATAGTTTTATTAATAACATTTTGAAGATAGGATAACAATTATTCATTACTCTCTCAGCTCTTCCCCCTTCATTACTGAACCCACTTTGTCTTCTCAATTCAGTTTATATTTAAGTTGTAGGAAGATAAAACAGTGTTTTAGCAATATCAGTATACAAATATAAACTGAAAAAGATAGTAACTTGAAGCAACTGTGGCGTAAATGTTTATATTAAATAAAAACAACCTCTTACCACAAATTCAACAATACCTCTGAAGATGATTACTATGTAATCGAAATGTACATTAGGTTAAAATAAAAATTGTTGAATTTCTGGTAAGAGGTTGTTTTTATTTAATATAAAAAAGATAGCATTGTTTCATTATGTTAATATGTGAATTACTTTTAACTTTTGCTATGTAACTTAAATGATTATTATTATTAGTTTTTTTATGACATTTAGATCAATCTCACATATAAATAATATTGCAATATAAAATTATATATGGGAATGTAGAAAGTTTCAGGAACACAAAAAATAATAAATCCTAATGCTGCTATTCCAAGTTAAAATTTTGAAAAAATACTCTTCTAACTTTTCTTTATAACTCAGTCGAAACTTTGTAAAATCAAGGCTTTTAAAAGAGAGCACTGTGTTACACTACAATACAATATAGCTATCAGATATAAGGTAAAAAAGTAACATTTTCTAATACAATCTTGGACCTATTTTATGACGGTATAAAAGGCACAGATTGCATTTTTAGTACAGTACTATTGTACTTTTCCGATGTAATTGTTTGTAATGTCTAGGTAGACACGTTCCACAAGAGTAAGGAACACTTGGGACAGAATAAGTATATGCTAACAGAATAAAACAAAGTTAATGTCAGGAGCCAAAATAGCATTTGAAAATAAATATGAAAATATTTAATATAAAACACATGGTAAAATAGAATTAAATAAAATTAATGTTCTTTTATAATCAGTCCCAATAGTAATAATCCCAAGATTTAAAAATTGCATTTTTATAGAATCAGTAAATACAAATATTGTAAACTATTTCCAATAGATGCAAGAACTTCAAATTAAAAAAATTTAAAAAATGTTATGCAAAGAAAATTTTTAAATTTAAACAGTACAAAAACCAACTTTACTCAATAGTTTTAAACAATTAAACATGCCTCTAATCTAACACAAGTTTTTAATACATAATACAAAGGAACCCAAACAGCATACAGACAATTTATGATCAGAGATAACATATCATGCAGAAACACACAATTAGTCCAGTTTGCGTCTCCCAACATTAAATAACATAGACGCATACTAAGAAAGGATTTTGCACAATGTTGATTATAAACGCTAAAAATTGCAAATGTTTTCGGTTAAATAATACACTATTATAACTTTGTACTCCCATTCCATAATCATTATCCATTATTAGTTGTTTCTAAATGTATTAAATTAACATATAAAGTGACAATTTTAAAAAACTGGTCAAAGCCGCCATGGGACACTAGTTTTAAATGTATGTAAATTTTTCCTTAAATTTAAATGTTTGTGGTGTCATTACCATTATATCATTTCCGATGTGTTTTTAAGTTTTTCTACATCGCCAGTTATAATTGCTTTCCAATATCGGTGATGTGTGAGATCCATAAAAAACCAATTTCATGAATTATTAGTTTGTGAAGAATTTGATTGGATAGAAGTTTTAAATCCATTATATCCTAAAGTAATAGATACTTGATAAGATTTTTCCGATCACAACTTAACGACACTAGATTTTTAAAAGTTGGTAACATTCTCCCAGTTCATAGTAATACCTTTTGAAACTTAAACACACACCATGTTCACTGTAGTGCCAATGATCACATCACCAGTTTGGCAATGATAAAACCTCTCTAATTATTTATCAAAACAATAATAAAACCTTTTAGTTCCTACCTTGTGAAATATCAACTAACATAATGCATTACTCCTACAAAGAGGAGTAACAAAACCATATTGCACTAATTAAACACTATTTCGACAAGTCAGTATTATTAGTGTCTTACATTTTATAACTTTTATTTTTGAAGTGATAACTTCTTTATGCGGGGCAAACAAAATATGAGACTAAATCATTGCTTTTGGTCATGTTATTTCTGAAACGCATAACTTATAGCATATATTTCCATCAGGTACTCAAATGAAATAAGTGATATTATGATTTCATGTAACAGCTGATTTTGTTTTTTAGGTTATGCTGAGAACAGTTGTTTTGCACATAGATTATTATTAAATAGTTTTGATCAGTTATTAAATATATTAATTTATTTATATTTTGATAAATTTTAATACAAATAATTCAATATAATTAAATATAATGATAACAATAAGTTATGTATTTTTAATCCAGTTTTTGAAAAGAAAACCATTTTAGGCCTGTCATACTTTTTAAAGAACGTATTAAAATTGAATTTGTTAAAAAAAAACTATATTCAGTACACATGTAATAAATGTTTTTCATTTGTTGATTCCATCTTCGCGTGAGCTACTAGTAATCACAGAGTTACAGTCTGAGTTGACAAAGGGACACATCTCCCGAAACGGCCGTCCTCAACAAGCAAAGTAAGTGCTACTATAGGCAAGTTTAAAACATTTAAAAGTGTTTAGAAATATTTTTTGTTACCCACATCATTTTATTATTAACTACAATAAATATTAGTTTTTATTAAATACATCCCTCAAATAAAGATGTAAAAATTGAATGAAAATGTTATATATTTATATTTTTGACGATTTTCATTGAAAATTGTGTGTAACTATTAGCTCTATTTTGTTATTACTCCTGTCAGGAATACCCCCCCCCCCAGTACCAGAACCAAAATTTTTTATGGCTGTAATACATTGTATAGACTTTTTCAAGCCCCTTCCAAAATTATCATTGCATATTCAGTGAACAAGATATTTTGAATTTTCTAAGCTGTTGAAGAAAAAGTAATGACCTTTTTGTATTTATTAGTTTACACATTTAGAACATACTTTTTCAATATATGCTTATAATTTATCTACTACTCTGAATTTTAAAATGAAAATTTACAACTCACCAATTTTGTTATTGGGAGCACAAAAATCCTTTGCAACAACCTTAGTATTCAATAAAAATATAGCAATAATGACATTATTTTGTTGTTAAAAAAAACAAACAATAAAAAAGAAGTTTCAGTATCTCAAACCTACAAATACATTAATCATTTTGATATTACTTTATGACTAACTGAGCTTTAAATTTTGTAAAACTTACAGAGACCGAACGTTTTCGATCGCTATGTGGAAATCTTCATCAGTGTACAGACACTGATGAAGATCACCTCATAGCGATGGAAAACATTCTGTCTCTGTAAGTTTTACAAAATTCGGATAGTCATAAACTAATCTTATAGTGATTAATTAAGTTTCACCAACGTAATGGACTACAAAATTCAAGACTACAAATACTTAACCTCCCTTTTATTTTCTTCTACAAGAAAATACTCTTTAGAAATTCTAATCTCCAAACAAGACAGATTGTCAGCACATTTCTAAAAATTAAAGGTAATGTTTTTAAAACTCAATCTTTTCCTTAGTAACTGCCTTATTTATTCCCTTGTGTTTCTAACTATTAACCTGCACAAGTTAATTCATACATATATTTTGTGACCAAGAAAGTAATAATTTTATAAAATTAATTTCAAAGAAAAACTGATTATTTAGCTATCATCTATATTATTAGGCGTCTACCTGATATGTATGAGTTAAAGTGTGGATAAATAATGTGATTTATAAGTAGGAATTAAGTACAGACACTGATGAAGATCACCTCATAGCGATGGAAAACATTCTGTCTCTGTAAGTTTTACAAAATTCGGATAGCCATAATAAACTAATGTTATAGTGATTAATTAAGTTTCACCAAACGTAATGGACTAAAAAATTCAAGACTACAAATACAGTTTACATCTTACTCAGTTTGTAACTGTAAACTTTCATTTCATCTCCAAATTAAACTAAAAAAATCTTCGTGTCTTACCTCTAACTGTTTTTATTCTTGATCTTCATCTGACCCAAATGATAATAAATTTGTGTTTGATGATGTTGTTGTATGTTTGGATTTTTTACTTTGTTTTTCTTCTTTTTCCAAAGGTCTTTTATTTCTAGGTTTGAAGATTATCCGTTTATCCAATTCAGCAGGTTTATTAGCTTCCTCTGGAAAAAAGAACATAATTTCAACAAACATATTGCTATTATTCCTGATTTGCAAAATACACATACAACTGTAGCAAGCAATATAGTAGAATATATTTCTCAAATAAGCTATTTTCATGTAATATCCAGCATAACTAGTACATTAAAAGAATTAATTTTGTACTATTTTTCAGCAACAAATAACAGTAGATAAAATAATAAATAAAAATCTAGAAAATCAACATACATGTTTTTCTAGTGTAGCACATGATGATAATAGTGTAACATCATAGAATTTAGGATCTAATATAATTTGATTTATTACTATAGTTTAAAATTTATTAATTTAAATTTCACAATTTATAATATTTAATGATATAGTTATAATATTTATTTTGTAATCTCATTGAATAGCCCCCCCCCAAAATAAACTTAATATAATTTAAGACATTACCAAATCAGCATATTAGATAATTATACACATCTACCTTTAACGAAGTAATTAATATTCCTTAGACATACTTTCCAACTTACAGTACAAAATACAATGCAGAAAGTAATATAACTTGTGCATAATACAAACAGATATATGAAATTGCTTTTTGAAACGTAACCTCAAAACAATCTCTCCAAGTGATGTCAAAAATGCTGTTAACATTAATCACCATGTTGGTCTCTGGATTCCTAGACATTTTTTTGTAAATTTCTAAGAGACTATGTTAAATTTAATTGATTTGCTCCTGTATTTTTGTTATACCCTGAGCTGTAAGAAGTTATGCTGTAATCATAACAAAAGATTTATACTTATCACGAAATATATTCAATAAACAAATATTAAATTGTATACCTCTATCCAAATTTCAGTAATAATAATATACTGGATAATACAATAGTAACAAATATTAATTAAATCACTTTTTGATTTACAAACACATAACATAATTATATGTAAAATACTTTAAACATTATAAGAACTGAATGCTAATGGGTAAGAAGTTTAAGGCTCTTCCTATATTCAAACTTTATTTTTTCTTTAAAGGGTGTTTTTTTTCTAGCCTGTGATTTGGTTTAAAATTCATTTATATTATTTATTTTTGTTTATTATATTTTTAATTATTATTTGTATTATTACTTTTATAAAGTAAGATTATAGGAAAATTGGGGAAAAGCATCATAGAATAGACTAAGTTAGAGATAACCATTAACTGGTAGAAAATAAAAATAAAAAAAGTATTTGAAAATTTAGATAAGACAGTTATGAGAATCTAGAAATAAGAAAGATTAAGAAGGGGATAGAAATAAAGAAGGGAAACCAATAATAGGAGAAGGGGAAAAGATCAATTATTAAAATTTAAAAGGAAGAAATTTAGAAGTATTTATGAGAAGGGGACCCCAGCAGAGCAGGTATATTTCAAAGAAGGGGTCTTACCCACCAAGATCATAATGTTCTCCTCTATGCTCAGAAAAGATGCAAGGTATTTACTTAATTCCTACTTATAAATCACATTATTTATCCACACCTCAATTCATACATACTAGGTAGTCGCATAATAATGTAGATGATAGCTAAATAATCAGTTTTCCTTTGAAATTAATTTTATAAAATTATTACTTTCTTGGTCACAAAATATATGTATGTATTAACCTGTGCAGGTTAATAGTTACAAACGCAACGAAATAAATAAGGCATTTACTAAGGAAAAGATTGAGTTTTAAAAACATTACCTTTAATTTTTAGAAATGTGCTGACAATCTGTCTTGTTTGGAGATTAGAATTTCTAAAGAGTATTTTCTTGTAGAAGAAAATAAAATAAAAGAGAGATTAAGTGTTATGGATGTGTCCAGGGATTTAAAAAAAATTATTGGGAAGGATTGATTGAAATTAATATATCATTTTAACTGAAAAAACAAGGAATAAAAATTATAGTTGTGAGAAGGAAAAAAAAGATTGTGTACAGATATTTTTTAAATAGTAGTACTGAAAAGTTAAGATAAAATAAAGGAAAATAACAGATGCAAAAAGAAATAAGGAAGAATCAGAAAACGATGGTGTAGTGTAAAAACATTTTGAGGAATATGATTAAAACTTAAAGAAATATTACAGTTGCAGAATACATTATTTACCAATATTGAATAGTTATGAAGAAATGCATTACTGGAAACAAGCAATAGTATTAAAGATAAAAATTTCCATGTATGTGACTGATTTTAATTAAACCAAATTTATAGAAACGTAATTTAAAGTTAGAAAAATGACACTTATGATTGAAATTAAAAATTGGATCTGAAGGAATGCTATAGCTACGGTGTCTATATTTTTACTAGTCGAAATCAGGACAACCTACTTTTGGATGTAGTAAAGTCTTAAGCAATAGATTTATTAAAATTCTATCATATATTATATTATAAATTATACTTAAAATGATCTATTTCTGTTCCTAAACAAAATTTATAAAATTTAAAAATATCTGTTTAGGCTTACTCATTTATTCAAATTTTAAATTTGGCAAATAGCAAATAAATCCTAATTTACCTTATTAGCATATTGCCGATTCTTCATTGCATAATACTTTTTTTTATAAATCTACAGCTCAACGAATTGTAAGCATTAGTCAAAGCTTAAATGCGCTAGAAATTCGGGACAAATATATTACTTTAAAGCACTGGGGACATAACTTTAAAAATCGGGACTGTCCCGATTTTTCCAGGACGCATGGTCACCGTAGCTATAGTGCTAAGTACTCTAAGGATGTGGAATTTGGAAAAGCAAACATGGTGTTGTAATCAAGAAAGATTGAACAATCGATAGAAAAATATAAAAAGTATATAAAAAAAACCAGTAGCCTAGAACACTCAAGCCTACTCGTAATTCTCAAGTTGCAAGCTCCTGACAGATTTTTGTAGTCACAACAGATGAAATTTCGATTTCTTTGACAACTTTTTTTTTTAAACTTGTAGCAACATTGTTTGAACTAACTTTTTTTTACATGTGGAATCTATCTTTAATTTTTAAAGTTTTCTAGTGCACAAAAGAGAAAAAATAATGTTTCTATCTACTTAGATGAAAATATTTACTTTCACGTTTTTTAATAGGCAGGTTAAGAAGAAGTAAAGAGTAAACAAAATCAACACGTTTAACTGGACTCGATCCTAATATTTCGTTCCAACTAATATCGAGAACAAATGCTCATGCACGAGTCAACTACTTTCCTCTACGAAATGTCTGTTTAGGTTCCATAAAGAAAGCATAAATTCATACAAATCTATAATCAAACATCCTAATAGAGATATTATATTGCAGATTATATTGCACAAGCAACTGAAATATTCACCTCTACGTAGCTGAATTTCTTTCTAGTAAACAACTGAAAAGAACATAAGCTTACTACTTAAATATTGTTTAAGACTTCATTCACAAACTAATAAATCAAAATATTAATTGAGTTTACTAGTAACAACCGACAGTATTTATGTACGAATTTCTTTTAAAGTGTAAGGAAGACATAGTTTATGATTTAAAATTTTATAGATATAAACTAACAGTTATTATTTATTATAATATTCTTATAACCAAACGAAAAATTATTGCAACTACCAGCTTATGAAAAAAATTTTCCTTTACATAATAATTATCCCAGATTACAAAGAACATTTTTTTGATAGTATATTTAAAAGATTTTTTATTTCGCGAAATAGTAGGGTCTATGGTATTACAGTTGCCAGATTACGGTAGCAGACTTGAAACGATGGGCGAAACCATTCTAAATGTTGGATAGGGGAGTCCGGGAAAACGACTACCAGACACCCCTTCAGGTAGAGTGAGCATGGTCCGAAAATTCCTAGATAGAATATAATGTTTGCTTACGTCAAGAAAATGAGTGCGCTTCAGAACTCACAATTTACGGATGTGCCGTTAGTAGCCGCGTATTATTACATCGAATGCGATGGAGTAACAGATAAACATTCTCTTCGTATCTAGAAAGTTTTACTTCAGCTGAACACACGGGAGGGGGAACCTTAACAATATGTTCTACTTGTAATAAAAAAATGCATATTGTTCTTCGTTAGTTAGTTTATACCCAAGATACTAAAAATGTATAAAGAATAAATAGTAAGCTTGTTAGCATATCATTTCCTGATAAATGTGTCGTGTAATATCAACTTGGTTTTAGTCATTCAATTATGGGGGAAATTTAATGACATAAAGAGAAAATGTGCAGATAAATGGTTTGAAAATATTCAAATAAATGCTAGGAAGAAAGTTTTATATTGAAGTGAACGATTTGTGTAATATTTTACAAAATATAAAAAAAATTATGTCACACTATTTACATAAAAAATGTCCAACCAATTGGAAACCTTCACATGACCTGCAGTTTTATTGTTCTTTTCCTGCAAGATAACTCGCAACCGCCAGGAAAACAAACTGTCTTTAAAAACTTTCACTATTTACAATCTTAGAACTTTTCTAAATGTTTTAAGATCATATTTGTTGATTCCATCTTCACGTGAGCAACTAGTTTTCACTAAACACTTGTAAATATTTACAAACTTGCCTATAGTAGCACCTACTTATATTTGTTGAGGACGGCCGTTTCGGGAGATGTGTGCCATTGTCAACTCAGACCGTAGCTCACAAACTGAACACTTTAAGAACGAAGAATAAATGAGCGTTTTAAGATCACAAACTGATTTTATTCATCCATTCATTAAGTCATTAGTTATTTAATAGGGCAATACATATTAATCACCTACTGACGGTAATGATTAAAAAAAAAAATTTTTAATTAATTTCTCAGAAAACGGATTCAAAAAGAAATAAAAGCATATATATATATATATATATATATATATATAGAGAGAGAGAGAGAGAGAGAGAGAGAGAGTGTGTGTGTGTGTTCACACATACATTGATATAGTTTTAAGATAATGTACTACATGATGAGACGAAATGGAGAATGGAGAGGGAATTTAAAAATCATTGTGGATTCTCTCCAGACAGTTCAGTTGCCATCGTTAACCAGAATTTCTGGCAACTGTTACTACGACAAATCCAACGCCAGGCTTTTACCACATCATATAGAATATCAAGAAAATGAAAACAATGAATTTTCGACAACTTGTAATAAAAACCACAAAACATGTATCAACCATTTCGCGATCATTACACTTGGATTAAGGATGTTAAAACCACAGAGCACTTAATACAAATAGAGTAGTCGTCTAGTGAAATAGATATAGGGAGATGTGAAGCCGAATGCGCCATCTTGGCTGGGGAAAATTTCTGAAATACCGCACCGTGAAGCACAAAAAATTTAATAAAAACTTACTTAAATCACGGTTTTAAGAACTTAGAGTGGGAATTAAATTTTGAAACTTGGTAGGTATAAGCAGCATGATTCCCTCATTCAAAATATTAAACCATAAAAGTAATATTTTGTTTGAAAAAACGTTAAAAAATTAGATTTAATAAGAGTTGCACTTTAAGAACATTAGTAAGCGACAATTTTTCGTATACGTTGATTAGAAACATTTTGTAAGCGTAAAAGTTTGAGATAATTAGTTAAATTTTAATATTCTTTTTATTTCATGTCGGTAGGACCTTCCAGAGTTGCCTAAACGTGTCAAAAAGGTAAAAAATATTATGCCACTAATACAAGTAGCCTAAGAAAAAGATACTTCGCGACTACCTAAAGTACCCTACGAATGCCAAGACGGACAACAGCATTTTCGCGACCACTTCAAGTAGCCAACTAATTTCAAGATGGGTAACAACCATCAAGTAGTCAACGAATTTCAAGATGGGTAACAACCACCAAGTACCCAACTAATGTCAAGACGGATAACAATCATTTAGCTACCACATCGAGAAGCCTATGGATGTCAAGACGGGTAAAAACCATTTAGCGACTATTTCGAGTACCCCAAGTATGACAAGACACTTAGTGACCACCTCAAGTAGTCAACGAATGTCAAGACGGATAACAACCATTTAGCTACCACATCGAGAAGTCTATGGATGTCAAGACGGGTAAAAACCATTTAGCGACTATTTCGAGTACCCCAAGTATGACAAGACACTTAGTGACCACCTCAAGTAGCCAACGAATGTCAAGACGGATAACAACCATTTAGCTACCACATCGAGAAGTCTATGGATGTCAAGACGGGTAAAAACCATTTAGCGACTATTTCGAGTACCCCAAGTATGACAAGACATTTATCGACCACCTCAAGTACCCTACGAATGTCAAGATGGGCAACAGCCTTTTCGCGACCACTTCAAGTAGCCAACGAATTTTAAGATGGGCAACAACCATCAAGTAGCCAACGAATGTCAAGACGGATAACAACCATTTAGCTACCACATCGAAAAGGCTATGGATGTCAAGACGGGTAAAAACTATTTAGCGACTATTTCGAGTACCCCAAGTATGTCAAGACATTTATCGACCACCTCAAGTACCCTACGAATGTCAAGACGGGCAACAGCCTTTTCGCGACCACTTCGAGTAGCCAACGAATTTTAAGATGGTCAACAACCATCAAGTAGCCAACGAATGTCAAGACGGATAACAACCATTTAGCTACCACATCGAAAAGGCTATGGATGTCAAGACGGGTAAAAACTATTTAGCGACTATTTCGAGTACCCAAAGTATGTCAAGACATTTATCGACCACCTCAAGTACCCTACGAATGTAAAGACGGGCAACAGTCTTTTCGCGACCACTTCAAGTAGCCAACGAATTTTAAGATGGGCAACAACCATCAAGTAGCCAACGAATGTCAAGACGGATAACAACCATTTAGCTACCACATCGAAAAGGCTATGGATGTCAAGACGGGTAAAAACTATTTAGCGACTATTTCGAGTACCCCAAGTATCTCAAGACATTTATCGACCACCTCAAGTAGCCAACGAATGTCAAGACGGATAACAACCATTTAGCTACCACATCGAAAAGGCTATGGATGTCAAGACGGGTAAAAACTATTTAGCGACTATTTCGAGTACCCCAAGTATGTCAAGACATTTATCGACCACCTCAAGTACCCTACGAATGTCAAGACGGGCAACAGCCTTTTCGCGACCACTTCAAGTAGCCAACGAATTTTAAGATGGGCAACAACCATCAAGTAGCCAACGAATGTCAAGACGGATAACAACCATTTAGCTACCACATCGAAAAGGCTATGGATGTCAAGACGGGTAAAAACTATTTAGCGACTATTTCGAGTACCCCAAGTATCTCAAGACATTTATCGACCACCTCAAGTAGCCAACGAATGTCAAGACGGATAACAACCATTTAGCTACCACATCGAAAAGGCTATGGATGTCAAGACGGGTAAAAACTATTTAGCGACTATTTCGAGTACCCCAAGTATGTCAAGACATTTATCGACCACCTCAAGTACCCTACGAATGTCAAGACGGGCAACAGCCTTTTCGCGACCACTTCAAGTAGCCAACGAATTTTAAGATGGGCAACAACCATCAAGTAGCCAACGAATGTCAAGACGGATAACAACCATTTAGCTACCACATCGAAAAGGCTATGGATGTCAAGACGGGTAAAAACTATTTAGCGACTATTTCGAGTACCCTAAGTATGACAAGACACGTAGCGACCACCTCAAGTAGCCAACGAATGTCAAGACGGATAGCAACCATTTAGCTACTACATCGAGTATGCTGTGTATGTCAAGACAGGTAAAAACCATTTTGCGCCTATTTCGAGTACCCCAAGTATGACAAGACACTTAGTGACCACCTCAAGTAGCCAACGAATGTCAAGACCGATAACAACCATTTAGCTACCACATCAAGAAGCCTAATGATGTCAAAACGGGTAAAAACTATTTACCGACTATTTCAAGTACCCTAAGGATGACAGGACACATAGCGACCATCTCAAATAGCCAAAGAATGTCAAGCCGGATAACAACCATTTAGCTACCACATGGAGTAGCCTAAGGATGACAAGACACTTACCGACCACCTCAAGCAGCCAACAAATGTCAAGACAGATAACAACCATTTAGCGACCACATCGAGGAGCCTATGGATGTCAAAACGGATAACAACCATTTAGCTACCACATGGAGTAGGCTATGGATGTCGAGACAGGTAAAAACCATTTAGCGGCTATTTCGAATACTATAAAGATGACAAGACACTTAGCGGCCAACGTAAGTAGCCAAAGAATGTCAAGAAAGATAACAACCATTTAGCTACAACATGGTGTTAGCCTAAGGATAACAAGACACTTACCGACCACCTCAAGCCGCCAACAAAACTCGGGAAGGGGCACGACTGTATAAAGTGCTCTCTAAGGACCCAGTTAACCCGGTAGGGATGCTAAGAACCCCACTGGGAAATATAACAAAAACGGCAGAGGAAACTGTGGAAGAATTAATCAGAACACATTTCCCTTCCAGTACTCTGAGGAAACTTGGGGGACCAGACACTGAACCAGTTGCCAAACTCTCCACAAGACGTGGCAAGAGAGAGGACTGGGAAGTGGCAAGGAGGATAGTAACTCCACAAAGGGTAAGATGGGCTATTGGCACATTTAAACCCTACAAATCTCCAGGTCCATATGGGATCTACCCTGTGCTGCTGCAGCAGGGAATGGATATGCTGATGCTGGTACTTACTAAATTATACAGGCTAAGCATTGCTCTAGGGCATGTGCCGGCAGCCTGGAAATCTAGTAAGGTGGTCTTTATACCTAAGCCCACCGGTAACCAATCGGAAGGGAAAGGATACAGACCTATTACACTCATGTCCTTTGTTCTTAAGGGACTTGAAAAACTGGTTGATAGGCATATTAGGGGGGGGGGTGCTTTGGCTATAAAACCACAGCATTGGAACCAGTATGCTTATCAACCGGGGAAATCCTGCGAGGGAGCTCTCCATCAAGTGGTTGGTAGGATTGAGCAAATGATCGCTAAGAAAGGTTGTGCCATAGGTGCCTTCCTCGACATTGAAGGGGCTTTCAATAACCCCTCAGTGGAGACGATGGTAAGTGGTGCAAGACGGCATGGAGTGGATGCGACCACTTGTGGTTGGATAAGTTCCATGTTAACAAACAGAAGCATTTCTGTAGAGGTGGCAGGGGAGGTCAGAAGGGCGGAGACAAGTCTGGGCTGCGCACGGGGGGGGGGGGTTCTCTCTCCTCTGTTGTGGTGCCTAGTGGTTGACAACCTATTGAACTCCTGAATGAACAGGGGTACTTCTGTCTAAGATATGCGGACGACATAGTTGTTCTGATCCTGGGCAGATTCCCTGATACAGTCCTAGAGGTAATCAGAAATCCTCTACGACTGATTGAAGAGTGGTGTAAAAAGGAGAACGTTAGGGTAAATCCAAAAAAGACTGCTCTCATTAACTTCACCAGACAGCGAAAAGATAGGACGACCAGGATGCCCCGCTTGTTTGGTGAATACCTTGAGTTTGTGGGGGAGATGAAGTACCTAGGAGTTACCCTGGACAGGAAACTCACCTGGAACTCACATCTTGAGAGGACAGTCAACAAGGCCAAAAGGGCACTAATGACTGTGAGAAGAATGGTGGGTAAGAAATGGGGACTGAAGCCATCAATGATGCACTGGATGTATCTGAGGGTGATAAGACCTATGATTACCTATGGAGCTCTGGTGTGGTGGACAAAGGCCAACCAGGCACAGACAAGAGCTAAACTGAGCTCTATCCAGAGATTGGCCTGTCTGTGCACACTGGGAGCGATGTCAACTACACCAGGTGTAGCAATGGAAGTAATGCTTAACCTCCCTCCCCTTGAGCTTGTCCTTAGGGGAGAGGCGAGGCTGGCGGCATGGAGATTGCGCAACTCGAGCAACTGGGCTAACCTCCCAGATGTTTCGGGACATATGAGTATAGAGTGCGTGATCAAAGAACCCGTCTTGGAAATGGGCAGCGACCACATTACTCGAACGTTTGCACCTGACCAGGCCCACCAAACTGTGATGGAATAGTCAGGGACATTAACATCGGGAGCTCAGATCTGGTACACAGATGGCTCCAAGATGGACTTCGGCACTGGAGCGGTGGTGTATTGTAAAAACCCAAGGGTAAAACTAGGTTTTTCCTTGGGGAGGCATACCTCTGTCTTTCAGGCCGAAGTATATGCTATAAATGCCTGTCTGGGAGAGATAGCGAGAAGGGAAACACACGGGACCCGGATTGCTATTTTCTCCGACAGTCAGGCAGCAATTAAAGCACTAAACGGACACGTGGTCACCTCGGCCATAGTCAGGGAGTGCCTAAATAACCTACAAGCCCTGGCAAGGCACAATCAAATCAAGATAGGTTGGGTGCCAGGGCATAGGGGAATACTTGGAAATGAAGCCGCAGATGCGCTGGCCAGGGAGGAGTCTTCGACTCCCCTGATTTGACCGGAGCCTGCGGTAGGTATTTCCAAATCCATGGTCAAGATGACAGTGCGAAGGTGGATGGCTGAAAGACACTGTGAGCACTGGATCAGGGCTGAAGGGATGAGACACAGTAAGCTAACCCTTAGGAAACCTTCCTTGGGGCTGCAGAAGAGTCTCATCTATCTGTCTAGGGAGGAATTGAGGATAGCCGCAGGTCTACTAACGGGACACTGTGGACTAAGGAAACATTTGCATAATATGGGTATCTACAAAGATGAACCAGTGTGCAGATTATGCGGGCAGGAACTGGAGATTGCCACACACATTATTTACAGATGTGAAGTACTTGCTGAGAGGCGCTTCAACCTGTTTGAAGATGGAACGGCTCTGGTGGACGCTGAAGGTAAAACACTAGTCAGGAAACTCCTAAACCTGGTAAGAGGGAAGGGGTTATTTGACTAGATCACGGAGGTAAGTACAATATACCTTAAGGTAGCAATGCTTCGGGCAATTCAAACCCGCTCCCAAGAAAAAAAAAAAAAAAAATTCATATTTATATCAAGATGGGTAAAAACCATTTAGCTACCACATGGCGTAGCCTACGAATGTCAAGACGGATAACAACCATTTAGCTACCACATCGAGGAGCCTGTGGATGTCAAGACGGGTAAAAACTATTTAGCGACTATTTCGAGTAGCCTAAAGAAGACAAGACACTTAGCGACCACCTTAAGTAGCCTACAAATGTCAAGACAGATAACAACCATTTAGCTACTACCACATCGAGTAGCCTGTGGATGTCAAGACGGATACCAACCATTTAGCTACCACATGGAGTAACCTATGGATGTCAAGACGAGTAAAAACTATTTAGCGACTATTTCGAGTAGCCTAAAGATGACAAGACACGTAGCGACCACCTTAACTAGCCTACAAATGTCAAGACAGATAACAATCATTTAGCTACCACATCGAAGAGCCTAATAATGTCAAGACGAGTAAAAACCATTTAGCGACTATTTCGAATACCCTAAGGATGACAAGACACTTAGCGATCACCTTAAGTAGCGAATGTCAAGGCGGATAACAACCATTTAGCGACCACTTCGAGTAGGCTATGGTTGTCAAGACGGGTAAAAACCATTTGTCGACTATTTCGAGTAGCCTAAGGATAAAACATAACAAGACAGATAAACGCTACTTGTTGACCACTTCAAGTACCCTAAATATATCAACACAGGTAAAAACCATTTAGCTACCACATCGTGTAGCCTGTGAATGACAAGACGCGTAAAAACCATTTAGCGACTATTTCGAGTAGCCTGAAGATACAAGATAACAAGACAGATAACAGCTACTTCGTAACCACTCTAAGTACTCTAAATATGTCAACACGGGTAAAGACCATTTCCTGGCCACTTAAAAAGTCTATGGATAAAATGACGGTCATAGTACAACTTTTGTATTCTTCACAAATTTCGGCGTTTACTAAGATCGTAGGGAAGAAAGTTGACAACTGTTATTATAAAAAAACAAACCAAATATGCAGTCTAATGTCCTTTAAACTTTTTTAAAATAGATTTCTGAGGTAAAAATATTGAATTCTGAGTTCTTACCATGCTTTTACTTTTTATACTTATAGAAAACTACAATAAATTTACAAACCCAAAAGTGTTTTACAGTTAAAAATCATGCTATACTAAGAAAACCAAATTAAGATTGTAGGTTTTGAATTATCACTGGTTTATTATCACTAATGGTCAGTGGAGTAGCCAGGACGATATTTTCACGACTCGGAGGGTCAGGGGGTGGAACCCTCCTGCTAATATTTTCGACATATTTATCTCTAGAAATAATATTTTATGCTACTATGGCACTTAAAATTACTCAATTTTTGTATCATGGGGAAGCAGTATCGCTAAAAACCTAGCGCTGTCTTATTGGGTAATATTATTCTCCTAAAATTATTTAGTTTGGAGGGTGCACGTGCCCCCTGTGCCTCATCCTAGCTACTCCTTGCTAGTGGTAAACAATTCACTTGTAAAAGTAATTAAATAATGAATTTTTACAATTTTGGGTCCAATTCAAAATAAATAGATTGTGGGCATAACTTGAAAATTTAAATAATGTAATTTCAGTTACTAAAATTAAAAGTTTATATATCGAGTTCAAAACAGATTAAAATTATTACTTTTGAATATTTAACGATTTCATAATCGTGTCAGAGGCAACAGTTTTAGTGAAAAAAATACTATATAAAATTTTAACAGTAAGTAAAACTTGTGAAAAATGATTTTTAAAAAATGACTTGCGTCAATGTCTTAAAATATAAAATCAATTAAAAATCTCTATATAAGTGGCGTGCACGCTCTCTCGCTCTCTCTCTCTTTCACACACACACACAATTAGAATTGTGTAGAATATCTACACATGTAAGGGATGCGTGACGTCACTGTATTACTTCGCAACCGATTCAAGTCTTAATGCTCCGCATTGTGACGTCACGAAACAATTGTATTACTCCGCGAACCATTCAACACTTATGCCTCCTCACTGAATTTTTTTACCCTACTTTAAATTAAATAAAGTAACTTTCCGAGGTCAATTTAAAAAAAAAACATTCTCTTGGATATCGTCCTAATTGGTGAATTTGAACAATTTTCCAAAATATCGTAGGTGGCCGATAAATCTCAGAATGACCACTCTTCGTTGTGATTTTATCATTGAAACACGTAGAAGAGAATAAATGACTGATATTTCTGGATATTAATTAATAGACGGATTTTCTTGATGCGTTTCCTCTATATAAATGATTATTAGGTTACATCCAGAATATTATTATATACATACATACTTATAGAATATATATATATATATATATATATATATATATATACATACTTATCAACTGAGTACACGCACACTTTCACTGATGACGATGTACACTTAAGCCGTCCCCAAAAGGGTCGATCCGCACTCAAATCGAACTAGACACGATGTTCCCAACTCAAAGGTATATCAAGATACTTGAGAAGCGCTCGAGAGGAGGTCGCCGAGACTAGTGGAGGAGGGAGACAAAGCAGATAATCCTCCCTCGCAACTAGGCACTGTGATTGTGGCGGACCGATAAGTATAGCACAAAGCTTGACTTAAAATGAGTCAGAAGTCTAAAATACTTATTTAGAGTGCCCCTACCCCTCTAAATCTCAAGTATGCCACTGCCCATAGGCTGACCAAGTCTCTTGATATAGCTCGCGACATATAATCACCTAAGGTTTGTCCGTATGGCAGCTACGTAATCGTTCACGCTGCAAAATGTGGTTGCGACATTAGCAAAATGGGAAGGCAGTGAGTAAAGCGAGGTGGCTCCACTGGCGACAATCTGCAGCGCGTAACGCTGCCGTGTGAAAATTGAACCCGTCCCATTTTTGTCAAGAGCACGAGGCTCCAAAAGCAACCGACGTTCGCAGCAGTACTACAAAGGTAGTCCGAGATCAATTTCTTCTAACATGTGCCTCTTTTTATATATATTATAGAACGAGTAAATTTGTCTCATTGTCGTCTGAGTATTGTACTTTTTTATTACAACTTATAGTTCATGACGTTATCAATTACATTTTGAAACATGGAGCTTGAATATGAGCTTGTGATATTAGAAGTAGAAAAATACAATATCACAAATTTGCATGATGCGTTTTTCCAAAACTCCACTAAACCGCCAATGGAGCCACGGATCACTTGGTGAAGCGAGAGATTTGAGCGATTCTGCTTACAGTGTCGCGTGTAGCCATTTTACGCCGCGAAAAATTACTGGCAAATGTAGCCGCAACCTTGCTAGGGGTGAGCGTCGTAGGGAAAACGTTGATATTCCACTATCAATCAAAACTATAATAGTACTGTATATAGGTGTCATCAAACTACAAACACCGATATTTCCGGAATAAAAATCGATGTTCGTTGAACAATAATTAGCACTTTATTAAAAATAAAATAATTATTTAGTAATTTATTTGAAGTTTGCTTAGAACTTATCTCAATATGGATATTCTATAAATACAAATACATGGAACAGATTCAAATTTAAAACGTTGAAAGTGTATGGAAATTAATTATATAAATACAATACAATAAGTATTAATTAAATTTCTTGAGCACTGTGGACTTATTTTAACTAACTACATAAAAATCTACTAACCACAATATAAAAATTAATTATAATAAAACATTTTAAAAGATTTATATATTGTAGTTGGTGGGTTTTTTTTATTTATTTAGTTAATACAATAGTGAAAAGAAACTCGAAATTTTAATTAAATCTGACGATAACATAATTCAATACCTTGAATAAAATTTTGAAATGATATATGTATCGAATGATATATGTACAAATACATAGTAAACGAACTGGATTGCCAACACTGAATTGCAAGTAAAAGTGAAACTATATATAGCCGATACACGAAAAAACATCTATAACATAAAACCATCTACGAGTATGTATAAAAAACATCCACTCCTTACCATCGATATCGAAGTGAAAACATTTACTATAGATTTTCTTCCCTAATATCTGCTCGTAGCATTTTCGGCTCGATCGGGATTCACCACGCTTTCCTGCAAGGAAGTAGCATAATTTAAATCAGGGTCTCTCAGTCTTTTCAAAGACTGTACCTCTTAAACAAAAATTAAAATTTTGCGTACTCCCTTGTTGTTGGGGGGGGGGGCAGTTAAATAAAAGCATAAATGAAAGCAGTTTTTTTACATAGTTTTTCAATGTTTACCTAAAGTTTTGTTGAGTACAACCTTAAATCGTCCTCAACATTAAGCTTGTTTCTGTACTAACCTTTTAGATATTTTAAGCTGGAAAACCTTCCTTCACATTTTGTATGTATTTGAAAACCCATTAAGAATCTTTACAGCAGTATTTGATAGTTCTTGGTACTCCATTCCACACCGATCCACAAATCTAACAACGTAGCACTGACATATTTTTTTTACGTCGGATCACAGCACGTGATCATTGTAGCACAAAACAGAAAGAAATAAAAATAGTTTATTTTTTTATTATCTACCCCGCGTACCCCCTAAAAATGTTCAAGTACTGGGGTACGCGTACCACACAGTTTGAGAGCCCCTGATTTAAATAACAAGTACGGGAATTTACTCTATACGCACAATGAAAAGCGAATCTTTTGACAACAAATTCTTAGATGAATTAAAAAATACTCCTGGATATATGATTATATTTTGCCCAGTGAATTCAAGAATGAAGCTATGACTACTATCGAATAGTAAATAACCATCACAACAAAACAATAGTACCAGTGAGTTGTAAATAACCATCACATCAAACCAATAATACTATCGAGTGGTAAATAACCACCACAACAAAATAATAGTACTATCGAGTGGTAAATAACCAACGCGACAAACCAATAGTACTATCGAGTGGCAAATAACCACCACAACAAACCAATAGTACTATCGAGTGGCAAATAACCATCACAACAAACCAATAGTACTATCGAGTGCCAAATAACCACCACAACAAACCAATAGTACTATCGAGTGGCAAATAACCATCACAACAAACCAATAGTACTATCGAGTGGCAAATAACCATCACAAGAAACCAATAGTACTATCGAGTGGCAAATAACCATCACAACAAACCAATAGTACTATCGAGTGGCAAATAACCATCACAACAAACCAATAGTACTATCGAGTGGTAAATAACCATCACAAAAACATAATAGTACTGACATAATCAATAACCATCACAACAAACAAATAATACTATTGGGTGGTAAATAACCACCACAACAAACCAATAGTACTATCGAGTGGCAAAAAACCATCACAACAAACCAATAGTACTATCGAGTGGTAAATAACCATCATAAAAACATAATAGTACTGACTAATAATAAATAACCATCACAACAAACAAATAGTACTATCGAGTGGCAAATAACCATCACAACAAACCAATAGTACTATCGAGTGGCAAATAACCATCACAACAAACCAATAGTACTATCGAGTGGCAAATAACCATCACAACAAACCAATAGTACTATCGAGTGGCAAATAAAAATCACAACAAACCAATAGTACTATCGAGTGGTAAATAACCATCACAAAAACATAATAGTACTGACTAATAATAAATAACCATCACAATAAACAAATAATACTATTGGGTAGTAAATAACCACCACAACAAACTAATAGTATATCGAGCGGTAAATAACCATCACAAAAACCAATAGTACTGACTAATAATAAATAACCATCACAATAATAATACTATTGAGTGGTAAATAACCACCACAACAAACCAATAGTACTATCGAGTGGTAAATAACCATCACAAAAACCAATAGTACTGACTAATAATAAATAACCATCACAACAATAATACTATTGAGTGGTAAATAACCACCACAACAAACCAATATTACTATCGAGCGGATAATAACCATCAAAACAAACCAATAGTACTGACTAATAATAAATAACCATCACAACAATAATACTATTGAGTGGTAAATAACCATCACAACAAACCAATAGTACTATCGAGTGGTAAATAACCATCACAAAAACCAATAGTACTGATTAATAATAAATAACCATTACAACAATTATACTATTGAGTGGTAAATAACCATAACAACAAACCAATAGTACTATCGAGTGGTAAATAACCATCACAAAAACCAATAGTACTGACTAATAATAAATAACCATGACAACAATAATACTATTGAGTGGTAAATAACCACCACAACAAACCAATAGTACTATCGAGTGGTAAATAACCATCAAAACAAACCAATAGTACTATCGAGTGGCAAATAACCATCACAAAAACCAATAGTACTGACTAATAATAAATAACCATGACAACAATAATACTATTGAGTGGTAAATAACCACCACAAAAAACCAATAGTACTATCGAGTGGTAAATAACCATCAAAACAAACCAATAGTACTGACTAATAATAAATAACCATCAAAATAATAATACTATTGAGTGGTAAATAACCATCACAACAAACCAATAGTACTATCGAGTGGCAAATAACCATCACAACAAACCAATAGTACTATCGAGTGGTAAATAACCATCAAAACAAACCAATAGTACTGACTAATAATAAATAACCATCAAAATAATAATACTATTGAGTGGTAAATAACCATCACAACAAACCAATAGTACTATCGAGTGGCAAATAACCATCACAACAAACCAATAGTACTATCGAGTGGTAAATAACCATCAAAAACATAATAGTACTGACTAATAATAAATAACCATCACAACAAACAAATAATACTATGGGGTGGTAAATAACCACCACAACAAACCAATAGTACTATCGAGTGGCAAATAACCATCACAACAAACCAATAGTACTATCGAGTGGTAAATAACCATCATAAAAACATAATAGTACTGACTAATAATAAATAACCATCACAACAAACAAATAGTACTATCGAGTGGCAAATAACCATCACAACCAACCAATAGTACTATCGAGTGGCAAATAACCATCACAACAAACCAATAGTACTATCGAGTGGCAAATAACCATCACAACAAACCAATAGTACTATCGAGGGGTAAATAACCATCACAACAAACCAATAGTACTATCTAGTGGTAAATAAAAATCACAACAAACCAATAGTACTATCGAGTGGTAAATAACCATCATAACAAACTAATAGTATTGACTATTAATAAATAACTATCACAACAAACCAATAGTACTATCGAGTGGTAAATAACCATCACAATTGACCAACAGTACTATCTTGTGGTAAAAAACCATCACAACAAACCAATGGTACTGACTAATAATAAATATCCATCACATCAATAATGAAAATAATCTGTCGAATTGTATTCGTATATAGTAATATGTAAACTCAACTGTCTGAAGAACTGCACAGATTGTAATAACAAGTATGTAACACAGTTTTATTGATAGACTTGGTGGTTATCTGTTATTGTTTTAGTCTTGAGTATGACCATAAGATAAAACCAATAAATAAAACAAATACTAGTTAATATAGTCTTATGCAGTTCATTAGAGTTCTGAATGTATAGCTTATATTTAACCAAAGAAATAAAAAAACTTCTTAAAAAGCACACTTAATAGGGTACTAAACTTGCACAACAGTACACTAACACTTGTTTAAGTGTAAACTATTAGCTCAAATAGAATATTGAATAAAATAATATTAACCAGAGAGATACTGGAAACTTGTTCAGTACAATCGGGTGTTCCATCCATTGCCTCTATACTGTTTGAAAAGTTCCAAATGGAGTGGAAACATTAGGCTCTATGTATTTCTTTTCCAACTTTCTGTTGGGCGTGGCGTATTAGTCTTTCTTAGGACAAGGCGGACATGCAAGAATAATTTTCATCCCGTATATTACCAGATTTACCCGGCTCAAAATAATAAAATTCCCAAAACCTTCTAAACTTAGTTATAATAATTAAGAGACTATATATTGATGTAAGTTCTATTCATTGTTTAATTTTTTCATATTTTTTAAAAACATTACCAAGCAATACATTTTAATATATTATCATCAACTTTTTTGTTCTAATCGTCAATACATACCAATAAACGCTCGCCCAAAAAACTGTTATTAGAAAAATAAGTATTAACTGTTTAAGTATATACATAAAATGAATACCTAGATAGGATTATATACATATAAAGTCTTTGAAAATACACTTCTTCCAAACCCAATACAGTATTTGGCAAAAGGGTCCCTGACTTTTATCCTCTTTCTGATACTATTAGGGCCGAAAAAATTGTCCTTCCACTAACGGATGCGTTTCCCAGTCCTCAAAATTCGCCTCCGTTGCATTTTCGAGAAGGATGAAACAATCCTAATCTGTCTACGTTATGTTTTCAGGCGTATAGGTATAAGCAAAATTCCCCAATTATACTTAATTGCTCTAATTAGTAAGCCGATTACTGTATAGTGCGGACCACGTAACCGCTCACTTGGCCTTGAGAGATCGCAGTAAGGGAGACGAGAGGTAGAACATCAGTATAAATACTTTCCTACACACATGATAAACGTTCTCACAGAACCAAATCCATATACCGTCCCACTAAATAAAACGTCCTGCCATGCAGTAACCCCTCCTGAGAAGTAACCCTTAACCCCCCCCCCTCCCCGGTAGACATAGACTAAGCCGCACTGGAACCTATGTATCTTTTTAACTATAAAAGATAGAATCACGAAAAACTGTTTTTAATCTCACAAAATAAGGGCTTCAATAACGGTTCTTACGTAAAAATGGCTAACTATTATACTTACCGAGTACAAAATTATTTATCTTAAAACGTTTACGTTTATTTTGGTTTTTTAGTGAATTTCCATTCGAAAACTAACCCATTGCGGTAAACTCAAACCTTTAAACAAATTTAGTCTAAACCTTTATTGGTCTCTTATACAGTATATGCATTAATATTATTCCTATATTGCTGCCAAATCGTATTCAAAGCCGTAAAAAATAAATGTTTACAAGCAATATTAGCTACAAACTAATGACACTAAAGCTTGTTAGATAGTAAAAAAACTTACAGACCATACTTTATTTTTAAAAACGGCGCGTGGCACTTGGCGAGAGCCGATAGAAGTGACTACTTCTTATCGAGCGTTATGATTATACGTGCGTTAATAAAATTGTATGTTTGCTTAATATTAATATTTTTATTTTATAATAAAATTACACAATATCATTCAAGTTCTTTAAAATTAAAAACAATTCTTTATTTATTTATTTTTAATTTTTTTCTATATTTTTTGTATTTACAATTGTAAAAAGATTTATTTATTTAATTATTTCTCGTAAACTATTCCTTGGTGAAATATAAACGGCTACAATTAACATTGTTTGTCCATTTGCATTATTAAAATGAGTTATTATACAGGATTCCCCTATCTCAGAAGCGTGTAGATAATGTAGATTGTTTATATACACATTTATAAAAAATGTATTTCAGATAAAAGTATATATTGTTTATGTGGGTATATTATATACATATATATATATTTATTTATTTATTATGTATACACACACATAAACAATGTGTGTGTGTGTTTGTGTGTTATATATACACTGTTTATGTACACATTTTTATATCATTTTGAGTAATTATAAAATATCATCAATATTCATTTTTAATTTGAAAGCCAAGTGCTCAAGTCGGTACATATTATATAGGCCCTACGTATATTCTGCTTTTAAATATTCCATAACCGTATAATATACATTTGTATATAAAGATAAATAAATATATATACAATATACATTTCTGCATATACATATAAAACAAAATTCATACTGATTTTTAAATTATCATATATATGCATATAATAAATTAAAAATAAACTCCTACAACTTATTAGTCGAGAGTAATACAAATAAATGTATATCTATATATATCAAGCGTCTCGTGACGGGTGCGATAGAATCAATCCCGTGCAAAAGTATACAGTCAAACTGAGCGATAAGAAGTAGTAACTTCAAAAATAATGGTTTTAATCAATAATGACATCTAAATTGTTGCTTTTCGGCGGCGACACTACTCAGTATTTTAGTGTATGATCGTTCTCCAATACGTTTTATTATACTTTAAAATCTTGTATAAAATTATGTCCCTCAGATTGCATTTTAATCTTTATAATTGTATTTCAGAAATTTATAACATTTTTTGTATAAAATGGAAAATTCATTTTCCGTATTAAAAAAGACGAAAAGTGAACTTCTGATTGATCGATTCTTCTTATTTACAAACATATTCCCACAAATAACGTATTACATCTGCTTACAAAACTTGATCGAAGTCGGACGTTACCAAAGTTAGCAAGATTTTGTACACGAAAATTATCGTGATATTAGTAATGAAAGGATTACGTTGTGATCCAGATGAAGGCGATTGATTTGTGTAAACTAAGCGCGCACTTGCGATCTGTAGTTTAATCGCGCGGCAGAAAACCCGCTATCGCTAAGAGTTTACTGGGACTAATAAAGCGTTTGCTCTAATATATAGTTTCACAAAGGATTTCATTATGGCCCTACCACTTGTGTTGAAGCTCTTTGATCTCAGCATAAGCAACGCGACGCTACCGATCATCTTTTTTGCAGCCAACAACCAATGAAGGGCCAGTTTTACACGTTGCATGATGTCCTATATAATCATCCCCATGAACGTTTCAAGTACTACAGAATGAGTAAAAGCAGTTGTGAGTATTAACTGAATGTAATGACAGCAAAAATTACCTGAAAGTTCCTTTCAGTTTGGGATGACGTTGAGACAAACTTCCTCAAAATCTTTCTTTGAAGTCGCGATTGCTATAGTCCCTCAATTCCTTATATATATTGTAGGTTTTTTTCTGGTTCAATAATTATTTTGTCTGTATCAATCACGCTATTTATCAGGCCTTTTTAATAAGATTCATCACCTGGAATGCTTGACATTGTGACAAACAAGTGCTATAAGAAAATGAACAGACACGAGAGCAGGAGGAGAGATAAAGATGGAACTGGCAATTTTGAAACGCGACTGAATTGTCGCAAGTGCATGTTGATCCATGCCAGACAATATGACTTATTCCAGGAGAGCGACAATCATGTCGCCTCAGATATAGGTCAGGTTACGTTTTTTAATAGCCGCGATTTTTCCATCACACATGCGTGCATTTCAACTTAAAATAATGTGTTCTATTACAAATCGCAAGTACGCTGTTAGCGTAACATACGTTTAGCGACCACGAACAAATCAGACCCCTGCTATATCAGTAAAGGGATCCGTGAAAAAAGAGTTTTGTTAATAAAGGCTTTAGGGTGAGTTCCACTTATATAGAAGGTATAAGCGTTGTTACCGTGTTGGGCTTGACTTGAAACTATTCTACCGGAAAGTTCTAATGTCCCACTATTTTTCCTTAGTGTGGGAATTGTTATTTATTACGAAATTGAATCGTGTCTTATTTGTTATTTACGTGTTAGGTTTAATATGTTTATATTTGAAAACTAGTTATCGCTGTTTCACATGTTAGTGTTAAATGATAACTAGTCACCACTATAACCAATTCCAAGCAACAGAAAAATAATGATTGGATGTTCTTGTTTTGGATGCTTCCACCATAATCATGTAGGAGCCGCGATTGGTCGCCGATGACGTGGTCAGATTTTGCTCATTTTCGGTTGTAAATATTTTTCTAGAGTTGTTAAAATAATTCAGTGTTTTTATTGATAGCCTATTATGTTTTACAATTTTATTCCGAACGTGATTTTTCATATAGATTTTAATAGGCAGTGATCATCACGCGCAACGCCTCTAGACCAGTGACTTCATTGCAGAAGCCATTTTCTTTTTCAAAATTATTGTGTTATAAATGAATATTTGGAACAAGTTAGTAAATTTATGAATACCTTTTGCTTTCTAGTGCCAGTTGTATATTTTTACTGTGGCAGTGAATTGATTTAATCATCAAACCGTAAAAAAAGTAGAACAAACAAAATGTATGAGATAGAAACTAATTTATTAAACAATTTAAAAATTGTTGTGAAAGTCTAAAAGTTAATTTCTTTTCAAGTCAAAAAAGAAAAATTTTATTTTAGTTTCTTAGAGAATTTCCTTCCAATTGTTTATTTTCTTCTCTATTTATGGCGTTGGACTATTATTTTTGTTTGTAACACGCTTTTTTGTCGCTTGCATTGTGTTGTAGTTTCTTTTCACTTTACTTTCGCATTGTCAGTATGTAAGGGACGGTTCAATACCGTTAATCCAGTTTGTTTGTTTCTTTTATTCTTTTTATTCATTTTTAATCCTTGAGCATTATTTATGATCTTGTATGGTAACCATGGTCACAATTTAAAGTTGGTCAGTTAAGGTTACGACGACAACCAAATGAGAGAAAAAATATTCATATACTTCTATAAGGCATATTTCTAGCTATGGGAAAGTTGGTCCAGAACCAAAAGCGCTAGACTTTGATGAATATACTCAGTTCGAATCCTGTCTAGACCCCCAAATTTTTATAATTTCATTATTGAATAAATATTTGGAAAAAACTGTAACATGAATTGGCATCCACTATGGTTTAAAAAAATGTATTTGAACGTAATGGGATGAATAAAAATGTATTTTATTAATAATTAAAAATTTGTAGATATATATTAGAAGAGTGTGAACTAATGTAAGGGATTTAATACACATATTGTGATAATGAGGGGATTGGTGTAAATTATTCAATTAAATTTAGTTTTATATTTTACACAAATGTATATAGTCGATGCTCAGTATGCAGTGCAGATGACTAGATTTTGCGTTCCCTTCTCTATATCCAATTTAATCTGAATTTTGAAGTATGATTTCACGATTTGCTATAAAGTTCCCGAGAAAGTTACGGAAATATCGAAAATCCCGTATAGTCCCCGATTCTTCCCAACTTTAAAAATTCCCGAATAAATCCCGAAATTCACAATGTTTCCAATCGGTGGCCACCCTGTAGGACGTGGCATGTAGATCTAGGCACGGCTAAAGTTGATGTTTCGTTCCATCCGCAACAGTTTGCCCTGTGGACAGACCAGTGTAAAGTCCGTTACCCGTTGCAGTAAATACATGGATTTTGTTTCACCTCAAGCCCGACTTTACAACTACTGAACTATATTTCGATAATGAAAGGATGTAGGTACATCTTCCACAAGTTCACGAAACAAATTTCTAGACATCCAGTAAAATGTAAAAATTTCATTTTTTTTTATCTTGAAGTTTCTTCCTTAGCTGCTACAAATATGCGACGTCAGAACTCTCTTAAAGTATCTGATCAATCCACACTCTCCTCTTTCTTTTCGCTTGACAGAACCAAGTCGTACAGTATCACGTATTCTTCACCACTATAATTCCTTATTGCAAAAATAGATTTTAAATTAACTAAAGCTGTAACTTCAAAGATTCCTGTCTCGTTGGACCACTGAAAAACGGCAGTGGTGGGATTATCACGTCGAGTTCCTTGTGGGACACGTGTCGTGCTTCCATGCTCATACATCTTGGAAACTCTGAACACAATAGTCCTCTGTGGCTAAGGACAGAAGTGTTATTGTAGCCTCGTGATTATGGGTATTGTGACCCTCATCAAAGTATTATTTTTTCTAATTAATGGTCCATATACTTGGAAAAAACTAAAAATCTGTCTTCGACATTCATGCAAAGTTTTCAAATAAATAGCTATCAAGTTGTACCTCTCTCGTCAAAAGCTGTACCTTTCCCTTTTCTGTAAGTAGGACCTCATCCACAATCTACTCCTTCCAGTCATCAGCAAGATGGTCTTGATGACTGATGTAAACGGCTGCCTTCCTCAATTACCTCTGCTCGGAGTCTGAACTAGTAGTAGGAATTTGTTGCTCATCTAAACTGTCCAGCAACCTGTATCGGCATAATGCCAGGAAGTTGCTCGGCATTTGCGGTCATACGGTTATGCGGTATTGCTCAGTACCCCATCCCCGGAGTATTGAGGCATGTTGCTCTACTTAATCACGCCAATGCGGCAATTTTGTGCTGCCTAAACTCTGAACTGTCCAGCAATCTGTATCGGCATGATGCGAGGATGTTTCTCGGCATTTTCGGTCATACAGTTATGCGGTATTGCTCAGTACCCCATAACCGGAGTATTGAGGCATGTTGCTCTACTTAATCACGCCAATGCGGCAATTTTGTGCTACCTAAACACTGAACTGTCCAGCAACCTGTATCGGCATGATGCGAGGATGTTTCTCGGCATTTTCGGTCATACAGTTATGCGGTATTGCTCGGTACCCCATCTCCGGAGTATTGAAGCATGTTGCTCTACTTAATCATGCTAATGCGGCAATTTTGTGCTACCGAAACTCTGAACTGTTCAACCTGTATCGGCATGATGCGAGGAAGTTTCGTGGCATTTGGGGCCATACAGTTATGTGGCATTGCTCAGTACCCCATCCCCGGAGTATTAAGGCATGTTGCTCTACTTAATCACGCCAATGCGGCAATTTTGTGCTACCTAAACACTGAACTGTCCAGCAACCTGTATCGGCATGATGCGAGGAAGTTTCTCGGCATTTGGGGCCATACAGTTATGCGGTATTGCTCGGTACCCCATCCCCGGAGTATTGAGGCATGTTGCTCTACTTAATCATGCCAATGCGGCAATTTTGTGCTACCAAAACGCTGAACTGTCCAGCAACCTGTATCGACATGATGCCAGGAAGTTTCTCGGCATTTGGGGCCATACAGTTATGCGGTATTGCTCGGTACCCCATCCCCGGAGTATTGAGGCATGTTGCTCTACTTAATCATGCCAATGCGGCAATTTTGTGCTACCTAAACGCTGAACTGTCCAGCAACCTGTATCGACATGATGCCAGGAAGTTTCTCGGCATTTGGGGCCATACAGTTATGCGGTATTGCTCGGTACCCCAACCCCGGAGTATTAAAACATGTTGCTCTACTTAATCACGCCAATGCTGAATTTTGTGCCTTATAAACGCCTCTTCACAAATCACAACAAGCGAGTTTCAATCCGAATTGTGAACGGCTTTACTGTTGGTAAAATATGGTTATTCTATATTCAAACCTGCAGACTGCATTCGCGCACGAATAAAGAAACTCTTTAGTTTAAAGTAGCCTTTAAAATAGGTTAGTAAAGTTTAGGCTCAACAACAATTAGAGAAATAAGTACAAAAATCTCTAATGATAAGAAAAATACTATTATAAATCATCAGACTATAGTTATCAAACTTTATCATTAAATTATACAGTTACATAAAACTAGTTTAAACCTTTATTTAGGCCAAAGTAATTCAAGCAGGTGAAAACAATGAACAGCTTGATTTCGTCTCAATTGTAGGTTACATAATTTTTTAAGTCGTCTACAATTATTTAACGGGTGAGTCGGTATAAACATTGCAACTGGCGAGCAGGGCATGGCTATAAATGTCGAAAGGTTCTATAAAATTGAACAAGAGAGGAAATACGATAGGTTGGACAAAATAGTTTATTGCTAAAAATAGTTTATTTAAATGTATACAACAGTATGCATTTAGTGAAACAATCTTGTAACTATCATTAAGAATTTGGGTTTTTGCATATTCAAACCAAAAGGATATCTTCAAACACGAAAATGTCTGAGTAAGGAAATGTCTGAGGATCGAAATCCCTTTATTTAAGGACACGTTTTTATGTTTCAAATGTTCGTATTTTTGTAACAAAAAAAAAAAATACCTTTTATAGTTAATAACTTTAGATAATATTAAATGACATTAAAGAATAATTTATTTGGAAAAAAAACTGAATAAGATAATTACATGCAAAGAACTGTGATTCTGATCGGTGATTGAATAAACCAAAACCAAAGCTACACGTTGGAAGATGTCACCACTGTCTAACGCTGACAATATATTTAGCTTATTTCATCATTGAACAAAAATTTATAATAATAATATCAATATCAATAATGATTCAGACAATTTATGGAAAACCTATAACAGAATAATAATTTATAAATTTCAGTTAAATTTAACATGACTAAATAATTCAAAAGCCGTCCATGTTGTTAACCATATAGTTCGTTTATTTATGGTAAAGGCCGTTAAAGGTTGGTCAAATACCTGGCGCTCGCACGCACAATCACCATCCACTCCACCCTGTTTGAGCAATTGATTTTGATTCTGGATCAAACACTCTTGACATTAACATATTTGTAGTTAATATTACTGTTATAAAACTGTGAAAGTGACTGGAATTCTTAATATTTATGGTGCAACTATAATTCTATTTGCCTGGGGTGGGGACAAAGGATTGTGCGCGCGCACGTGTAATTACCTACTTCATCTAACTAGTAATTGCCTAGCCTATGAAGGAATTATGTCCTGAAAAGTTAATCCTTTTCACTACTGTTGTAACACCATTAGTCACTTACTTCCCCAAAAGTTTCCTGAACGGTCTAATCTATACCTCAAGGAACAATTTTTAAATATTTAAAGCCATTTTACTCCATAATTACATTTAAATTTCAAAACCAGTTGAGAAAATATAACGATTTAATTTGTTTTGCTTTTAATTCCAAATTTAAATAATAACTAACTTAAAGAGCTTACTTTAAGCAAATAAAAAGCTTTGTTTTTATTTAAAATCAAGTTAAAAAACTTTCAAGAAAAAAACAAACTTTAAATCTTCATTTTTCAAACAACAATTCTACACAGAAACACTGAGTTTGGACGTCATGTGCTAAGTAAAAACAGAAATTAAATTAAACTTATTTTTGCTTCAATTTTGTCTGTATCGTAATAAGTCTATTACAACCGTGACGAAAAATGTTACGGTTCTAAGTTTGCTAATTCTTAGGGTCTGTTACAGTAGATCGTATTTTATAATGATTAATTAATGATTCCTCAATTAATACAAATGATACTCAATGAAATTTGAATTCAGATCAGTACCACAAACATAATTTCCTTCTGGTGGAGTGTTCATAATTGAGAGGGGGGGAGGTTACCTTTACATGTGACTGACAGAGGCGCATATTAGCCCAAGGCATAACATAAGGGTTTGATCAGGTAACTTGTATTCTCAGTTATTTATTTTTTAAAATTATTTTTGTGGTATTGGCGTTCTTTCCAATATTTTTATCTAATATATTGTACCACTGTGATCTTGATATTGTATAATAATAAATTTAATTAATTAATCAACTTCAACATTCACTATTAGCAACACATTTCATCCGACACTCAAACTTTATAGGATTATGAAATTCGCATACACATCTTATTTCTTTATAATATTAAGTCGCAAAATTACTCAAAAAAACGAAATAAACACTAACAGATACTATTCTATGCTCAAAAAAGAAAATATTGCATTGAACACGTGCCCGCCTTTTATTTCTAATTTAGCCTAAAAACGTATCGCGCAAAGCAACATGAAATTTAAATATTGGTAATTATTCCGACATGCGACTACCGCTGCGACAATAATTAATGTTGGATTCGTGTTTAGGACGTAAAAATGCATAAGAAAAGTAAAAAAAATCACGAAAATAGCGGTAGTCGCACGTCGGAATAATTACCTAAATATTAATCTTAATTTTTTTTAAAATTTGTAATTTTTTGGTAGTCAACAGAAAGTTTAATTACCTTTCGAGTAACTGCAAAAAAAATAAAGCAAACACATCGAATTACTAACGTGTTTTTGTGGCGTGAGCGGAAGTTTTTATAAATGTTTTCGTATACCTGACGACTTCCTGCACCGCCAGGTATAAGTTTATTTGCGAAAATAAATTACGTGGGAGCAGGAAATAAATACCTTCTTAAAGAATTGGGTTATACACTATTGCACCAAAACGTTCAGGCATATCCCATAGTCTGTTATGTAAAGTTATCGTTAGCAAACCTATTGTTTTTGTATAGCCAAACCTATCCTAACCGGAAACTTTGCAAATAAGTTGTAAAATAGCTGTATTTTATTGTATCAGAGTAATATATATTTTAAAAATCTACTATACACAGTGTACGTTGGTGTACGTTGAGGTGGTTTCACACTTTTCTGATTTTAACCACTATTTTCGATACTTAGAATAGCTTGTTTCTTATAATCTATTCGAACAAGAATAACTTGTCTGAAAAGGAAGAATTCGGAGTTAGATAACACTTAGTCAAGTGTTGCCGCTATTGGATTCTAGAGACGTGAAAATAGCTTGTGATTTGTTGCGTATATTTACAGTGATTGGAACCGTATTACCCCCACAAAATGACGGGGTTCGAGTTCGTATCGCTAGTGGAAAATGTTAAAGGCAGGTGTGAAAACATTGAGAGCCATTAGTGTATCGGCTATCTTTTTTTGTCTAGTTTCCTGTTCGTGCTAAGCAAAGTGCGGAAATAACTGTGGTTGCAGAAAATCCAGACCTGTCTGATGTTTGTACGGTTGCCAGTATCTTGTTTAGTAATCTAAACAAACGCAACGTTATTTTTACTACGATTTAAATAATATCACAGATTACAGATTTTACCAGCGAGCACAGAAACAACTACACGGGGACATGGAACTATCGCACCCAGGAATTTGTCAAGGAGGGGGCCAGAACTACAAAGGAAGTTCACCCCCCCCCCTAGAAAATATTGAATTTTTACGACTCTAAAACTCATGCTTTATACATTTCCAGCACTAAAAACTACTCAAATTAAGACTAAATCTGTGTTTTAATATAGTAGGTCATACTATAGTTCGTTATTTAATATTTTTCTATGAGTACCTTCGGCGGTTTTACATTTTGATTCCCGGTTCATTGAAGTTGTCTTGTTGGGTTTTTGCTCTCACAAAATGATAATAATCCAACAACATTTTCTAATTACGGTCTAAATTCCATGGAGCTCAAAAACAACTACCTTTAACATGTATATTGGATATTTATCGTTTCAAGGGGATCTGGGTTTTTATAATGGTCTTAGAATAATTCTATGAATTATTTACACCGAAGTAAGGACAATGTTACTAAAACTGTTTGTCTGCTCCTCTCGTCTCGGCATGACATCTTTTTAATCTGACGGATTTAACTTGTATATTTATGAAGAAATATATTACAGTCCCTTCATTAGAGAAAACACTGATTCGGGGAATTCTATTTACAAATAGATTAAATAATTTTTTCTGCTGTCTTTCGTATTACTCAAAACTTAAAATGCAGTTAAAACATAAAATTTTTTATTTTTATTTTTTGGTCAGGGAAAGGGGGCCCGTGCCCCCTCCCTTCAGTGGGCCACTGAAACATGGGTATTCTCATATCGTGAAGCCGGGTCCGCCAACTTGGTGAGGGATCTGGCCGGGAAAACAAGACTTGGCTAATAGTTGACCCTTCATTCCTACATCGTTTTAAACTTGTTACCATTTTCAAAAAATAATAAATTAATTTGGTTTCATAATATATGGGCTAATACAAAGATTACGATGGCGAAAACAATTTTAATATCATAAAATAGTTCTCTTATCCTAAAATAACATTAAAACCTCCCTAAATAGAATTACAGTTTGAGATAAAAAAAAGTCAGTCTGTGAAGTCTTTTTTTTAAATTTTATGGTCGGTAAATGATGTCAGCGGGAATGTTGGAGGTATGATTCCAAATTTTATTTCTTTTAAAAAAATATATCGCTACGACCACCGGTTGGGTTGTGGCGTTGATTTGAGCGCAAAAATTAGGTGTTATTGTCCGAAAGTGTGCTTGCTAGCACAAACGAGTAACCATGCTGTTTGCTGGGGGTTAATCATGTCAAGTTATTTGTCTAGTCTATTGAATCTGTATCAAGTTGTTACCTTAAATAATCTTCCTTACAAAATGTACATAATAAAAGATAAATGACAAAAATACTTTCCCAGTTTTCCTCTGTCGTAAAAATAAGTTTACTTGTCGACAAATTGACCCGTTAAATGATAATTTCGACATTAAACAAAGACACCATAAGTACACAATAATAGAAAATAAGAACATTTTGAGAAATAGATTTATATTTTACAATAAATGTTAACATTTATTACCATAAAACAATAATTACCATATTGACAGTAAAATATGATTGACATTCAAATTGAATGTAGAGAGAAAACATCTTTCTAAACTAAGCTCTTGTAACAGCTACTATACTGTACGAGTTACAATCAAGTCACTGGAATAAAATCGTGATAATGTATATACATCAATGCAACTGATTGAAAATATATTATATACATTACAGGTACTGCCCTGAAAAGATTATTGGTTTTGAAAAATGTATATTTTTTTTCTGAATGCGCCTTTAAAATCTTCACAATAATAATGTAACCTCACATTAAAATATTGTATACTTACAAATTATCGAAAATAACGAAATATTCAATTTGTCTGCTGACTAAACCGCATGGAAATCGAGAAAAGTTCAACCTTATTGCTACACAATAACTCTACGGAATAATATTATACATTTATAGAGCCACAGTCTAGTAACTTAGCCGTTAAAATTAATTTGTTTGTGTATTGATTTACTGTATATTATATCGCCTAAAAGCGACGTGACGCTCTCTATTAGGGCGACTATTGTGGTCCGCCCTGTTGGTGGAGGATAACCAAGAAAGCGAGCATCAGACCACAGACTTCCACGAGCTGTAGGCGCTGCCAAGTTCAGAATGCAAACCGGCCATGACTACCTGGCCGCCCATCTACATCGCATCGGTGTGCTGCCAACACCGGAATGCCCTCTCTGTGGACACGATACGATGGATGCGAATCATCTGATGAAGTGCAGCGCGCTCGACCATTCCGGAGATGATGATGACCCACTGGTTCGACTATACTGGTCAGCGCGTCACCAAATGGCTCAACAGCCAAGGGTGAGCGTTGGCTAGTAAGTAAGTATAAAACTCGCTCACACGTCTTATTTTTTTGTAATAGTAAGTCGTAAAATTACTCAAAAGGACGAAACAAACACAGACCCTATTTCACGCACAAAACAGAATATATTGCATTGAACATTTGCAAATCTTTTATTTCTAACGAACTTATCGCGCAAAGCAGTGTATTAAACTTGATTACATTTCAAAATTTGTAATTTTTTGGTAGTCAATGGCAAGTTTAATTACAATTTCAGGGATTTTGCGAGTAACTTCGTAAAAGAAGTAAAGCCAAAACCGTTCTGATTAGTAACGTTTTACGTGTGCCGCGGAAGGAGGGGATTGATAATGTTCAACACTTTAATTTTTGGTGCATGAGCGGAAGTTCTTTATAATTTTTTCCGTATTCTTGATAACTTTCTGCATCGCTTGGTATAATTTTTTTTGGAGAAAATCGATTAATGGGAACGGGATATAAATAACCTTAATAAAACACTAAACTATACTTTGCTATATAACTATACTATACAGAATATCCAGTTAGGTTAAATTTGGTTATAACAAACGCATTTATCGTGTAACTAGTCAGAATGTCCAAGTCAGCCTACGTTGTTGGAAAAATAGGTCACTCGTTCTATGCGGCAGTACTTACTTTACATTAAAAAACATTTTTCTCTTGTTTATAATGAAATTATTCTAACCGGATACGTTGTTGCTAAATTTGAATATACCTGTATAATAATGTGGTGCATATTCGCATGGTGGGGGATTTGTGAAGATTACATACACCATAAAGATGGATTTAACAGAGAGGTTATGTTTCCACGAGATAATTAATGAAGTTTTAACCACTATTTACGCACTAATTTATTAATTTAACTTGGCAAAAAGCACTACTTACAGATTGTTCACAGCAGACTCGTTTCACACTTAGTCAGTTCATTATACAATGCTGCAATTTCACTATCTTTAGTTTGCGATACTTAAAATCACTTGTTTATTTAAGATGTATGTTTGAGTAACACATATAATAAGGAAAAATCTCAGTTAGCTAACACTTTGTCAAGTTAAACCCTGGCGACAATTTGGTCAAACGAATGTTTGATTTTAAATCTAACTCAATAAATCTGTACTAATGTGCTCCGTATATTGAAAAGACAAACTTCTCTGAGAAGCAACTAAAGTCCATTGCACGAAATCAGGCGGGTGGCTAAAATTGCAGCGTTGCCACATGGGCGAGATACAAGTCACGGACAAGCGATAGACTGACAGCCCGACGCTCAAACTAGGCAACAATGCTCAGGGTTGCCAATTAGTGCCCATATCACGCGAGGCCAGTCTCATATTTGGTAACAGCGCTAAACAAGCCACGCGCCCGATTTCGTGCAGGAGACTTTATCCCGAAACTCAAAGCTTGATGTTTAGTTTCAGGCATTCTTCTGATTATTTCAACACCTATAACTTTTTCTAAGTCTTAAAGGAATTAAGTCTCACTGCCTGTGACAAATGCTGGAAGTAACAAGAGCTTAGATATTTTTCCTGTAGGTTTATTAAATTTCCACTGTATAATGCGCGCCACGTAGCTCAGCGTATAAGCGAACGATAATGCGGAGTTGCTGCCACTATATTTCCTCTGCGTTTGCTAGTACAGTCAAGTAAACTTGAAAGTCGCTGACGACCTCAGTAGAGCTGACTGACTGAAGTTCTTATGCGCGAGCCCAGACTGTATCGTGGAAGAAGCTAGTTGCGCGTATGCACCAACGAGCTATACCAGTATATAGTCTATCCATTTTGGGACGGCGGGTAAAAGATTAAGTCACCGCCCGAGCTCCCAACAATAGCTTGGGTCAGGCGCTCGGCGGCCGGCCGCCCGCGCTAATGAGGCGTAAAAAGCACTCCACTCCAAAATATTATCACATAAAAGTAAGCGTATTTTTTAATTTTTTATTACAGTTTTGATGTCTACGTGTGATTTCATGAAAAACTAGTCTAAACACGACGGAGTTATGTCAATTAGTAAAATTAGTGGTTACAAAAGTTAAATAAGGCCAAATACAATTTTTTGCAACCACTAATTTTACTAATTGACATAACTCCGTCGTGTTTGGACTAGTTTTTCATGAAATCACACGTAGACATCAAAACTGTAATAAGAAATTAAAAAATACGCTTACTTTTATGTGATAATATTTTGGAGTGGAGTGCTTTTTACGCCTCATTAGCGCGGGCGGCCGGCCGCCGAGCGCCTGACCCAAGCTATTGTTGGGAGCTCGGGCGGTGACTTAATCTTTTACCCGCCGTCCCAAAATGGATAGACTATAGTCCTTTAACGAGTTTTCCCTCTAATCCTCTAGGGCAGGGGTTCCCAAACGTTTTGGGTCCACGCCCCCTCATCGACAAATAAAATCCCCCACGCCCCTCTTCACTATAAATAAATGGCATGAGCATATGAAAAAGAATGAAATATATATATTGAAAACAATTTATTCATACACACTTATACAAGAAACATGATATATAACATTTCAAGTTTTAATTTGCAAGGTAAATTTTAATTGATAAGAGATAATTCTGTTAGTCAGATGCTTGAGCTTGCATTTTTTACACTAGCATGCCTATTTGTAGTTGTATTTAAGTAAAGGCACAACGCAAGTCATTACCAATATCTAGTTTGTTCTAATAATATGAAACATATTTAATTTATCTTATTATTTTCCAACTGGTCTCGCGCCTCCCTTGACTTGCCCTCACGCCCTGTTTGGGAACCTATGCTCTAGGGGAAGTGAACTCTTAGTACAAGAACGTAACTATCACACCACATAGGTATGACTGAAGGGCTGCAGAAAATATTTACAACAGACATTCCAGTGCCTGCTTTTGATGTAGTTGTCACACATATCTGATAAAACATCTGAATAACTGTTTTTTTTTTTTTTTTTGTACAAGAAGATATATCTAAATGTATGGCTGATCTTCACTTTGACTTCTCGTCACCAACTTATTTCCTTCAGAATACCTAAAGAAAATACATTCTACATGTATATAGTCTTTAAAAAAGAGTGCTCAATCATGTCTCTAAATATGACCGCAACGAAGAACATGCCTAAACGTAAAGAAGAAAAAATTCTCCATGGATTATTATTCCTGCAATTTGTATATTCAAATACAATCAGAAAATATTTTGATTATTGAAGACTTCATAACTTTTACAATGAGAAATATTGTCAAAAGCCCAGTATATTTCGAAATACATTTTTATGGCATTTGGTCAGAAATGTTTGTCTGGAATGAATAAAATATCCTTTAAAATAACCGAGACTGGGTTACAGCTGGCTTGGCTAACTACAATATGTCTTCAATGCTCTTTTTATGTCACCACAGGTTCTGCTCTTTTTTCCAATACACATTGCCCCAGTTTACGCCGTTATAGGATACGTAACACAATATGTCGAAGACACAAAATGTTACATTTTTCCATAGCGATATACATTTACGTAGCTCGGCGCAAAAATATGGAGGTTTAGTTCAATGAATATTCTTTAACAAGTTCTTATTACCTACTTTGTTGTACGGACCAAAATTTGCAACGCAATAATACTGAGTTATAGAGGTATTAAAAAGTTAAATTGAACGATTTCAACCATGTTCTATTTAAAACAAACCTCATTTGACTAAAACGCACAAAATAATTGTGTAAATTAAAGATATGTTAAACCCGTTTAGAATTAGGGCAATATTTTTCGTAGATTCATACAGATGGATAAATCCATACAGAATGTCCTAATATTTTAATTTAATGTGAATTTTAATAGATTTTAATATTGATTTTAGATAAATATGAAAATAACTACAAACTTCAAAATAAAAACATGGGGGGCAGTTAATATCATTTGCAGTGCACTAAAACTGTTGGTATTTTTTTCAAGGATTAATGATTTATGCATACATTTTTTTCGTATTATACAAGTATATCCATATCAATTGAAATTCAATATAAAATCTGTTATGCCATTAGGACAATATTAAAATATTATGACAAACTGTATGGAGATAAGAATCTAGATTTGCTTTATGTATCCGTATGGATCTACGAGATAATATTTTCTTTTTAAGTGCTGGGAAAATTCATTTTACTGATTTAGCATACATTTCTGATTAGCTAGATGTATGTTAAGCACAGAAGCCGGAGAATATATTTTCATGTAATTTCTTAAATTCTTATTATTGAGATTTTTAAGTGGCAGGTGCTTCGGAAATATATGACGGTTATGCCGTCGTAAATAATTTATTTCCAAATTTAATCTTTGAAACAGATGAAACACTGATGGGGGGGATAAGGCGGATCGATAGTAATAAGCCCTGGAAATGCTTAGGGGAATAACCCTCTAATAAAAACGGGTAATGGTTTAACTAAGACTGCCTCAACGTAAAATAGACAAGTTCATAGCTTCTTTTAGTTTTACATTATATCATTAACGTTCTATAGTACGTGTGTGCGCAACTGTACTGGGCCGATGTTTTATCGTCGATGGTAGTGATCGATGTTTTTGTATATGGATGGTTTTTAATTATTTAATGTTTAATTTTCTGTTTTGTATTATATGTAATTCACTTGTCCCTTATGAAATGTCAGCAATTGTTCATTTAGTATTTTATTATAATACTGGTTTATGTAATTTTATTCATTATATTGGTGACATAAAATTTTCTCATCAGTTTTATTTTAAATTTTTAGTTTCTTTTTACACTTAAAGCATTAATTTATGTAAACATTATTAGCGCCGGAATCGGAATTGTAAGGCATTATTTATTGTCTGTTCTATTTATTTGTATTCTTAAAATATCGCTACTATTATAGGTTTTAAGCAAATTAATAAATTATTTACTTCATTATTTATAAAGTTCTAAATATTGTATAGCGCAACATCAATATTTTAATAAATAATATACATACTCTCTAACTACAAATATTTTTATTCTAGTCTTATGTACATTTCGGTTACTAAGTAAGCATCCTCAGAGACATGATAATACATGTATGTCTCTACACTATGTATTGTCATCTCTCTGAGGATGGTTAGTTTGTAACCGAAATATACATAACACTAGAATAAAAATTGTTGTAGTTAGATATTATGTAAATTATTTATTAATATTAAACCACGGTTAATTTTTTCCAAGTAATTAGTGATAGCTTGCCTTAGCAACTGGGCGGGTCCACGGGTGGCGGATAGTGGAACAGCCTACAGATATGTAGGTTACTTGTGAATAAGGATTCAGGAAGGTTTCTGAATAAGCAGGCCCGGACCAAGGCAATGGTTCACAGGTGAGGAATTATCCCTCCTCGTCAGTCAACCGGTTGGGTGTAGTAGAAATAACTGCTCTGACTGTGGTAATTGGGAATTAAGTCCTCACAATGCTACTCTCACCTCTCAGGTGAACCAAGGGCAATGCGGCTGTGAAGTATGGGCGGGAAACTACCCTAACGACACAGTTGTAACGAAAGAGAGTAAAGCAGGCTGTTCGCTCCATGAGCAACAGTTTATAATGTCCTGAACTTGGGGGTGTGCTTCAAGGTCAGTGACTGAATACTCAATCCAAGGTGGAAGGCATCGTGCCGATGGATGAATGGCTGCAGGGTATAAAATGCAGTAGCACACGATCCCCTTGAGGGACCAGACAAAACTTCATTGTATGTTGTCTTGCCAGGGCAGTGGGGGTTCTGCTCTGGTTGACCGTTCTTTCCCCCATACTTGGGAAGCTAATGGACCAAGTAAGTACACAAATTGATGCTGAGTCTGCACAGACAGCGGGAGCCAATGAGACGGCAAACCATGAGTCTGTAGCAGATGTGTCAACGGCAACCATCACTGGGGTGCGGGGGCGGCTACCAAGTTGCCGACTGCAGAAACCAGTGAAATGGTTGTAGAGTTGAGCACACTTTCTCTACGGAGTGGAGCGGCCAGAAGGTGGCTCCGAACAGATCAGGCGAGAGCAGCAGGAGGGCCAATAATCCTGAGCACATAACGCAGGAGAGGCCAAAACCGAGCCGAGCATGTTAACGTCCAGGGCTTGGATGTTGTGAGGGGTGAGGTGCAACAGGTGGGAAGCAATCAACCACGAGCACCAAACCCCAGCATGGAGATTGCATACTTGAACAACTGGGCTAATCTCCCAGATGTTTCGGGACATATGAGTATCGAGTGTGTGGTCAAAGAACCTGTCTTGGAGATGGGCAGTGACCACCTTACTCGGACGTTTGCACCTGACCAGGCCCACCAAACTATGATGGAATGGTCAGGGTCAGTAACATCGGGAGCTCAGACATGGTACACAGATGGCTCCAAGATGGACTTCGGCACTGGAGCGGGGTGTATTGTAAAAACCCAAGGGTAAAACTAGTTTTCCCTTGGGGAGGCATACCTCTGTCTTTCAGGCCGAAATATATGCTATAAATACCTGTCTGGGAGAGATAGCGAGAAGGGGAATACACAGGACACGGATTGCTATTTTCTCTGACAGTCAGGCAGCAATTAAGGTACTAAACGGACATATGGTCACCTCGGCCATAGTCAGGGAATGCCTAAATAACCTAGAAGCCCTGGCAAGGCACAATCAAATCAAGATGAAGGTCCGAAGTCTGAGGGTCCCGCCCTTAGGTAAGGCCAAGCGTGAGAGGATGAAGGTCCGAAGTCTGAGGGTCCCGCCCTTAGGTAGGGCCAACCGAGAGCGGATGAAGATCCGAAGTCTGAGGGTCCTGCCCTTAGGTAAGGCCAACCGAGAGCGGATGAAGGTCCGAAGTCTGGGGGTCCCGCCCTTAGGTAAAGCCAACCGTGAGAGGATGAAGGTCGAAGTCTGAGGATCCAGCCCTTAGGTAAGGCTAACAGTGGATCATCAGTCCAGGCTTTACAGCAAGGCCTTAAGACTCCCTCCTGCATACACGAGTCGTGGTACCAAGGCCCCCCACCTCTCGGGACTGACGCTAGTCACCCGGGCGGGAATCACGAGTTTGAATCCGAGGCGGAATGGTTGCATATATTAAACTGGATATGCTCCACATAAGAATTTATCTTCGTGTTCCTTGACAAGGAAGGGAAGTTGAAAGACAGGTGTACTCCTTGCCACCACTTTCTGTCCCCATATTTCATTCTTCTTACACGTTAGGTATAACACACTGCCGCATGTATACGAGGATGACTCCTTTTTTAATTTCAGGCTTTTCATCTCTTGCAATTCTTTAGTATGATTTTATTTTACAAAGTATTTTTTTCCAATTATCGCTCTCCTGGCGGTTTACAAATTATAACTGAAGGGGCTGAGACATTTGCTTCAAAATTTTTAAGTTCAATAATTACTTTTCGATAGTTACTTATTTTAATAGTTATTAATACAATTTTCATGAATACTATTAGTTTCTCGTCGCCCTGCAAAGTGCCGTGTTTGTCAACATTTCTATCTTATTCAATTTGTTTAATGACCTTATTGCTCTCATTTATTTTAATTACATTTACTTTGTGAATTTAAAATTTTCTTACAAAACAATTAGTTTAAGGATTAATTAAATGTTAAAATAAATTCTCATAATAAACTTTCTCTTATTTATTATTTAACAACTTGAAATTCCTTTAGGTTTTTCGTTTGAATCAATTTTTAAAAGTACGTTTTACTGTAAACTATACATATATCACTTTACTTTAAAATATCAGATAACATTAAGAAAACATATAACTAAGCATAACCAACAGACAACTAACCATTTCAACAGATTTTTTCAAGAAATATATTCTTTTAAATTTAATCAGAATAAGAAAGTCAAAATAAATTATTGAGATTTCTCTAATTTAGAGGATGTTGAATATTACAATAGGAGAAAGATTGAATTTGATTAAATTATTTATATATCACTGATATTTTATATTTTAATTATGAGGTGATATATACTAAATATTTATCAAAAAATGAATTAGATTTACCCCCCTAACTCACAATTTGGTTTTCAAATATTTGGAGACAATTAATGAACAAATCTTGTTGCTAATGAATCACAGTATGCCAAATACATAAAGGTAAGTATATCATCCACTCATCACTCAGTTATTAAGTATAAACACCATAAGATTAACTAACTAGTTAGTACATTCTCTTTCACTACCATATTTATTATATCTTATTTTCCTTTAAAACAGTGATTTTAATTTGTTACTGTATTCAATTCTTTATAGAATACGCTATACCAGGTTTGGGAACTTAATTTTCATATTTCTATGATAGTAACTAACGCTATATAAATGCTTCTACATCTATAAATATAGCAGATTAAAACTCAAGCATAAATTACACACAGTACATCTAATTATTTTGTAAAGTGTAAACACTCATTTTGGAGACATGGAATATTGCTATATAACAGTAATTTCCAATAATTTAGCCTGCTAATAGAGAGTCCAAATTAGTGTAGTTTTGTAACTCAGTGATAAAATCTGACAGTGAAAACCCTCTATAATCTTGACAGAACCGGCCTAACACAGTGCATCAAAGTCTATATGCTTATGAGCCTTGAAGTACATAACTCTCCTTATATATTCCTATTTGACAATAATGGGTTTTTCCCCTTTAAAAAAATAATAAATAAGTCTAGATTTCTTTAATAGAAATAATCATATGTTAAACTTATATTTAATTTTGTAATTTTTAAACTCTCCTTATTCTAACAACATATATTGACACAAAATTTATTTTTAAGACAAATTTTATTTTGCACATAACAGCTGCTACAATAAATGCTTCATTTCTTATAAAAACCCAAGTTTGAATCGGTTGTGTAATTAATAGAAGAGCTTTACAAAACTGGTGGTGATTCAGTCTATAAACAAATTTGAATTTTTTACTTCACAAAAAAACTGAAGTTTAATACATAAAATGAATAGTTTATTGAATTTTAAGTGTGAAAATGTAGTTTATTTTGACGAAAACCTTTTATGTTATAAAAAATTTTAAATATAAGTAAATTTTCAAAACAGTTTCCAAGATAAAATTTTTTCAACACCACTAGGCAAACATTGTCAATGTTTCAATTTTTTATGAGATAGTTATATATGAGATTGCTAATGAGTTGTTATACATGCATTTTTAGAAAATAGTGCTTTTAACAAGAAGTGATAAGGGTTAGGTTTGTACAGTGCTGTCCTTAGGCTTTAGCATTTAGTAGGTCAAGATTTATTTCGGCGCCCTTGTAAGGGCAAAGTAATTGAAATAGGTTTTCCATTGTTAAAAAGTACATCCAACTGAAAAAATTGTCCTTAATATTTAGTTTTAAACTCAATTTTTAATTTAGTTCGATAACTTCAATATGAAAAAAATTAAAAGATACGATTATAACTTTTATTACAGAACCTACAGATATATTTTTTCTCACGGCTGAGAGAAAGTAGCTGTTTTACACTCATCGAAAACAATAAAAAAAGACACATTTTCCCAACCATGAGGAAAATAGTATACATTACTCGAGAGGAAAAGTAAATAAGGCTGAAGTTTATCTTTGAAAAAGTGTTTTTAGCACAAGAGTTCAGAATGTAAAAAAAAAAAAAACATTCAAGAAACCCCATTTTTTACATACCTTATAAAGAAACGTATTTTTATCGTTTTATGAAGACGTTAAATATATTAGGAAGTACCAAATGTCTATTACACTAAAATAAGTATATTATTCATTTCTGTAGGATGTTTAAGATGCGCTTATGTGTTACCTGCATTTATGGTTAACTGTATTATAAATATAAATTTTATTGTGAAAAATATCATTCGATACAAGTTTGTAAAGTGTTCTGCAACAATTATTATTGCCATCCCTCTTGTGCACCTTCCCTCCATGGTAAAACACATTTACGCACTTGTATCATAAAGAACTGTTAAAAGAACTAGGTGAAAATCAATTATTTTTTTGTATTTTGTAACTTACTTCACAGCTTCAAATGAAACAAAAATATTATAATGGATTAATTTTTCTGTCATTATATTCTGAAGCGAATCTAATCACTGGATGGAGTAGACTCTAATAAAAATAAAGTTTAATAGATATCAAACAAATTTAGAAACAAATTACACTTTTGCTATTACTTGCAACCAGACATTTGTTAACTAAAAGTTGTTAATTGTTAACTTACACTTGGAGGAAACGTTTTTGTCTTACGACTTTTTCAGCCTCGTCAGTCATAAGACGAAAACGTTTCCTCCAAGTGTGAGTTAACAATTAACAACTTTTAGTTAACAAATGTCTGGTCGCAAGTAATAGCAAAAGTGTATTTTGTAATTTACAACCAACTCGTCATGAACAGCAACAAGATTTTGAAATTTAAAAAATAAAAAACTGCTCAAAGTCTACATTTTTACAAAGATTTTTTTTTGTTAGTAAAAATAAAGTTTTGCGAGAGGAAATAACCAATTTGGATTTTTTTTCATCCTATTCTATATTGCATATATATATATATATATATATTCAGTTAATTTTGTTTAGTTCCTACAAATATTTTTTGAAGAAATTTTTTATAATTACAAAAAACATTCAGGGCCACTAAATGGCGCCCTCAGGTGCTTGAGCTTGCCACCCCACACCCCAAGGACTGGTACTGAGTTTGTGTATTGTATCTGCAGTCTATATAACAATCCCAATCAATTTTCTTTATTTCAATGAAACTATCTTGAATTACCACAAGTACGATTTTCCTGTAATTGCATTAATTATTGTCCAAAATTGTTTATTAGTCTATTTAGTGTATAAAATTAGTCATGAAATTATATCATTTATGTGTGAAGTTACATAAACATTTTAATTTAAATTAAATGTGTTTTTTAATTATTTGTTTAATTAAAATTTTTATTTTAATTATATTTTACAATGTTGATATTATAACTTTCAATAGACTCTCCCATCTTGACCTCTACATTGTTCCATCTGAATTTTCCCTTATGCATAGCAGTGCTGCAGATCATTTTCAGTAGGCGTGTTTTTATCTGTTACTATTTTTTGTCTTTGCTTCAACAGCCTCAACCAGTTCCCTTCATAGCTGACTTGGCTTTAGGGAATAAAAGTCACAGGAAGCTATATCAGGCAAGTAAGTATGTTGATCCAAGATGGGGATGATATTTGACCAAAAATGTCTAGACAAAGCCTAGTGACCTGAGGCATTGTCCTGATGAAGGATCCATGACTTTAAACCAACAGATAATAATAGATTCACTTTTAAAGATTCTAACCCTAGTCCTGCCCATAAATTGGCTGCATTTAATAGTATAGCTTATTGAGAGCTGAGAATTCTACTTCCACTTCACTATCTAATTAGAGAAATTGAATATGTCATATGTACAGTTCAGTTTAATGTGTTTGATCCTATTATTAACAATAAAATAGTAAGGAAATGTCAATTTAGTAAATTAAGGCGAGATTACAACGCCTTTCAACCAAAAGTTAAGTTACGCAATTTTTTCATTAGACAAGATTTTCAACAAATTTAATTTAAGAATAGCTTATAAAAATCCAAAGAGATTGACCGATTAATTAGGAAATCCTAAGGATAGACTTCCGATGTTGGACAGGTCTGGGTCTATAGTATTAATTGTAAAAGTTAGGATAAAGTGCAAATTGGGTTGTCAAGGAAAAGACTATAACCAGGTTTAAAGTACATCCAGCCCATATTTAATATGAGAAGCCTGATAAGTTCAGTATTACTGAACATATCTTAAGTAATAGATATGAATTGGATATTAATAGTGTTTAAGATGGGCAAAACGACTTTTTTCTGACAGGTTACTTCATAGCAATGAGAGAAATTTAATTCCTAAAGCCAAAGTTTATTTGTTACTGAAATCTAATAAAGATCTCTCTAAAATTATTGATTTTAGTTGATTTTGTTTGTTACCACCAAATACATGACATTATACTCTAAGTCCTATACAATTAATTCTTTTTATGGCAGCTTTTGTATCTTTCTTTTATGTTCACTTTAGCGTATTTAAGTGTGATGTTATTTTTAAAACCCGATTTGTTGAATTGAATGTGTGCGTGTGTTTTTCTAACCTTCAAAATTGTGGTCCAAAATTGTTGAGCTTCTGCTTGCTGGGCTTCATTAAATATCAAAATCTTGTTGCTGTTCATGACGAACTGGCTGTATTGGAAAATGCATAAAACTAGACACACACACACAAATATAAGGAACACAATAGATCTAGTGAACAAAATTAAAACCCCTGATACCCCGAACAACTCAACCCTGACATCACAAACCTATATACCAATATCCCAGTCACAGAAACACTAAACATATTACAAGACAATCTAAGACTTAACAAGACTACAGAAAAAATCACACAAAAAATCATACACATTTTGAAGACCATTACACAACAGAACTACTTCACTCACAACAACAAATATTACACACAGAAACAAGGAATACTAATGGGTTCACCGATTTAAAACATTCTTACAGAAGTATTCCTACAACACATAGAACAGAATAAAATCATATATAACAACAAGCACGCAGATAAGATAATATATTGGCTCAGATATGTAGATGATGTTATAATACTATACCGAGGAAACATAAGACAATGCCAACAACTCTAAACACATATAAACAAAATACACAAAAATATCCAGTTCACTGCAGAATTTGAAAATAAAGCATTGAATTTCTTAGACATCACCATAACAAAAAATCAAAACAAACATGAATTCAACATACACCGCAAGTCAACCATGACAGACACACTGATACACAATTCATTGAACCACCCAATACAACATAAACACGCAGCATTCAAACATTTACTACACAGACTAAATAAAACACCTATATCCACAACTAACTACACAGAGAAACTAAACACAATCAAATATTTAGCTCATAAAAATGGATATGACAATTATTTAATTGACAAACAACACAAAACAATACTCAACAAGGACAGTAACAACAAAACACAAACAAATTCATCACCCTCACATACGTAAACAAACTCACAAATAAACTAGCACACCAATTCAAAAAAGCAGGATACAATGTAGCTTACAGAACAACAAATAAAAGCCAAAGGGCTATCAGACACAGCATTAATAACAATACCAACACATACAATATATAGACATAGCAACACACATAAAAATGACATCCTAAATAAACAAACACAGCACAGATCATACATACTCTTCGATCACATCACTTCTAACTTTCAAAAAATGGTACCGAGGAACCACAACTGCAGCATTCCTAGCAGCAAAAATAAGAGTCTGAAGAAGTTGTAAGACAAAAACGTTTCCTCCAAGTGTAAGTTAACAATTTAACAACCTTATAGTTGACAAAAAGTCTGGTCGCAAGTAATAGCAAAAGTGTAATAAGTAATTGTGTATTAGTCATGACTTATTTCTTCACACTCCCTCATATAGAGTAGTTAGAATGTTGAAGTACTAATTCTGATTTACTCTCTAACATTTTGGTACCAATTGATGTGCACAGTTTCTTTAATATAACAACTAAAATCACCAGTCTCGAACTTTTATTTTGTCATTAGTACTTTTTCGCCATAGAATGTTGGGAGATTTCCAAATCATTGAACGAGATTTTGTTTGTAGATCATAAGTAAAAACCCATTATTCATCAAAAGTGCTAATGTCTTTTTTTTAAACTAGGCTCACTTTCAATTTTTCCCAGGATGATAGAACCATTGTTTTCATAAATTGCTTTGTATTGGCACACCGAAAATTTTGGATTTATATGTAATAACTGGTTGTTGTTGAAATGCTGTTATATTATATTAATGTTATATAAATGGAAAAAATAATTTGTGCAGAAATAATAAAATCATCCACAAATACCAAAACAATACAAATATTATAAACAAGTAACACAGAAACGTTTTTTTTAGTAAATTCCTACTTAAAATTTTATTTTAGTTTCATTTTATTTTTTAATTACAATTAATAAAAAGATGTGTGTGTGTGTGTGTGTGTGTGTGTGTGCAGGCATGCATGCGTGTGTGTGATATTTAACATTGTCCATTATTTTCAAATTGCACTGACCTTGTATAGGTATTATTGGTAATTGTAAACAATTGATCTACCACTAAGTGCAATTAATTTTTATCTTGTGTGATGAGGCACCTTTCGGTCACTTGACCATTGCCGAATCACTGAATTATTTTTCTCTATTTTTCTGAATTGTTATCGGCTCGTGATGTTGGTACTTGTTGTTCGCCGTGTGTTTTGTATATGCCGTTTTTGAAGAGTGTGTCGTTTGTATATGTTGTCTGTTAGTTGATTAGGTTATTGTATTTGTTTGTATAAATGTTGTATTTTTCTAGTGAGTTTAGTTCTATTGGATTATTATTTATTTCAAGTATGGTTGGGTTATTTTCGTAATTTGTAATTTTATGGTTGTGTGATATAGGTTTTCTGCTACATTTGATGCTTTTTAATTTTTAGTTATGAATAACGACATCAGAAAAATAATTCAGTGATTCGACAATGGTCAAGTGACCAAAAGGTAGCATCACACATGGTAAAAATTAATCGCACTTGGTGGTGGAAAAATTGTTTACAATTAACAATAATAACTACATATACATATATTTCTGTGTCAGAATAGCAATATTAAGTGGCAAAATAGAAAGAAAATTTCCTTGCAATTTTCCATTTTCTTTTCTGTGTATGGTATTGGACTATTATTTTAGTTTGTTACTATTTATACACTTTCTTTTTTTATGTCGCTTGCATTGTGTTGTAGTTTCTTTTCACCTTTATTTTGCATTGTTCGTTTGTGAAGCAAGGTTTGATACCATTAATCCAGTTTGTTTGTTTATTTTATTCGTTCCATTCATTTTTAACCCTACAGGACTATTTATGATATTTTGTGGTAATCATGACAACAGTTTAAGGTTGTACAATGGAAGTTTCAACAACAACCAGATGAGGGGAAAAAAGTTCATATATGTCTTTGAGATATTCATTACTAGCTATGGGAAAGTTAGCACAATGCCAAAGTGCACTAGACTTTAAACATGAAGAATCACAGTTCGAATTTTATCCAAATTTTTATAATTTTCTTATTGAATAAATATTTGTAAAAACTGTATTAACATCAGTTGTCATCCATTTTAGGATTTTTCAACTTGATTGGATGAATAAAAAAGCATTTTATTAACGACTGAAAATTTGTACAATATATATATTGTAACATTTATAGAATGGGCTATATAATATTATTTAAGAATTGGAAAATAGATGAGAAATAACTCACTCAAAATTTAGAAAGAAATTCATTAAAAGATTGGTTAGGTTAAAATTGAAACTAAATTCTGGTAAAAGCCTAGGAATTGTAAACAAGGTTTTTGAACTGGAAATGTATTAGGAAATTTGTTATATCAAATAACCTAACACATAAATTAAAATAAGATAATCTAATAATAGTTATGTGTAAACAAATTTGTAAACTGTAGGAACATAGGGCCTAAGTAATTACTTGAAGGAGAAAGTGAACATGTTTGTAAACAAAAGAAAATTGAAAGGTTATGTTTCTATGAATTCGGCTCAAAACACACACAATTCAGAACTATTTCAAAAGTAAAACACAAAGACACTTCACACACTAATAATATTAATAAAATAAACACTGGAAGGTTTGTTGACGATAGGAAATTGAAACAGTGAGTTTCAACCAAATTAACGAAATAAAAACTGGTGAAAACAAACTTGTTGGTATGTCAGCTGTAACACAGATGTGAAAGCAAGAAAGTAGGTCAGTGTGACAATCGATTCTAGTGAAGAAAAAGAAAACGAACTAAATTATAACCCATATGTGTTTTTTTTAAGAAGAAAGGCGGCCATATTTTAAACAATTTTAGAAAAAAAGGACGCGTAGTTAGAGTTGAGTTGATTCTGGCGTGGTGACGCCGCGGAAACGGACCTGCCCTGTGCAGTCAAAATTCTATTTATTAGAAACTTCGTCAAAATTATACAGATTTGTGAAGAAACTTGGCCAGATTAACAGGATTAAGTGAATTAAAAGATATAGTACAGGGTTAATATAATTTGAAAGAACTAAAACGAATTTAAGTGTGTGAAATGTCAAATTAAAGAGAACGGATCTACGTGTGAGCAAGCAGCCATTCGACGTTATTTGATAAGTTAAATACCTAGCGCTATATAAAAAAAAATAAACTTTAGTGGACTCTTAGGATAATAGGGAAGTTTAAAATTGTACATTAGAATATCTTGTGATTAATAGTAATAAGATCATAATCCAGTTCAAATAGTTTTCGCCTTTTTTTGCGTATTCCAAATTAAAGTTTTTCCATCAGGAAAATATTTATTAAAACTAATTTCAAAATTTAATATTGTTTTTTTAAAAATTTATTTAATTAACCAAAGAATTAAAAAATACAGTCCATGCTATAAACCCCGAGATTGTAAGAGATCGTAAAATTAGCCAAGGGTATTAAAATTGTGTAACTATAAAATCAAAAGAAATAAGAGTTAAACCGAGTTTGTTAAAACTTGTTAAGTTATAAATTTTTGTTCTGTGTATTGTTTTAAATGTTGAAATAAAGAAATGTTATAATAAAGAATTATGAATTGTTCCTGAGTTGTTTGTGTTTTAACTAGAAATTTGATATCATCAATAAAATAAATATTTAATTAAAAAAAAATAATTGTAAAGCGTTTTATAAATACTTTACAATATATATATATATATATATATATATATATATATATATATATATATATATATATATATATATAAGCCACAGGTAATTGATCTACATAGACCAATTTATTGTGTGCTTAGTTATAATTAAATTGTGTTTTTATTTAATTACTGCTTATTTTAATAATTTGAAGGAAATGTTACTAATTTGTTTTAATAATTTATTTCTAAATTTTTATATTTTCTACTTGAATTATAATAAATTTTATCATCTAAAACAGCGGTTCTCAACCTGGGGGACGCGCCTCCCTGGGGGGGCGTAGAAGAATTCCAGGGGAGGCGTCAACAAATTTTTAAAAAAATTGAATTTGATGTTGGACATTAACACACAATCATTGAAATTTCTTTATAGCTTAATAGAGCTATAAAGCTTTATTTCTTTACTCAACGAACTTTTCTTCCTTTCCAAAATCTCGTCGATGATACCCAAAGTCTTCCAAAAGACCTAGTAAATGAAATGAAGGACCTAATATCTGAGCATTTGTTGTCTCTGAAGAACAAAATCGGAGCCTATTTCCCAGATATAAGCTCGGAAAACTGGGAATTCAAGTTAACAAGAGACCCCTTTCAAATCAACATTGATATACCTCCTGATCACATTCAAGAACAAACAATTGACTTGCAATGTGATTCCAAAGCTAAATTGGATTTCCCAAACATGGATCTCGAAGACTTCTTGCTACTATTTCTTCCTGTTTACCCAGAAGTAGCAATGGAGGCAGTCAAGTTGCTTGTACAATTTTCATCAACTTATCTATGCGAGACAGGATTTTCAGCCCTTGCTAATATAAAATCTAAATATCGAGCCAGACTATATGTGGAAAGTGACCTGCGGTGTTCTTTGTCAAAATTTCATCCAAACATACAAAAAATAGTTAACGAGAAACAGTGCCAGCCCTCACACTAGCACTACAAAAGTAGCGAACATTTTTCTGGTTATTACTTAAACATAATGTAAGTAAATTTATCATATATAAGTCTAAATTAACTTAATCCGTGAAGGGAGGCGTGACCTCACACCAAAGTGTGAAGCGGGGCTCAGAGCCTAAAAGGTTGAGAACCCCTGATCTAAAACAAGATAATGTTCCAGATAATTACCTATTGTTGAAACAAGAAGGTTCACTATTTTTCAGGTTTTGTACATACAATTTAATTTTAGGGTGCTATTTACTTTTGTTTGGTGAGTTTGCTTTTTATTTTAAGTTTACTTTTACAAACAAGCATTCTTGGTTTATGTAAACTTCAACCGTAAAAAATGCAATTTTTTTATGAATAGTAAATCATTATTAACATTTACATATCAATTTTCCTACGCCTTTATGGCAAATCTGAGAAATGGTACAGACTGTTATGAATTAGATCTGATAATAAAATGACAAAGAAAAATTATCATATTTACAACACGGGTAAATTGGTATAATAAGGAGTAGAACTGTTTTTTTTCTTTTCAATTTCCTTGATAAAATTTAATTGGGTTTGTTCTGAGCATGCAAAGCTCAAGTGTAAAATTCTTTTGGAGAAAAATAAGATAATTTTAATATGTAAATCACTAAGAAATTGGTATATATGTCTGTATTTTCTATTTCAAAATAATTTATTTTTATATACAGTTATATTAATAAAAAGCATTTGAAAAAATCAAATAAATTGTGACTATCTATTAATTTTCTTTCAGCTCTCACATTGAGCTACAATAATAAAAATTTTAATTAAAAAAATCCTCACATTAATAAATAAATGGGTAACATAAATATAATAAGAGATATATAATATATGAAATAATAGAATTTTTCTTAGGCATTTATTATTGTTGGTAAAGTACACTTATTGTTTAGAATTTGTGGTTATTTGAAAAAATAATATGTTGAACTGAATTTAATAGATTTTTATTAGAGACACTGATGAAGATCGCCACAGAGCGATCAAAAAAATTCCGTCTCAGTAAGTTTTTACAAAATTAAGGTTTGGATAGTCGTAAATTAATGTAAAAGTTATTAAAAAAGATTTGTATTGACTCTCACAATAAAAAAAAAAAAACAAAATCACTTTTCAAACAATAAATAAAATTTACAACTATGATTAAAAATCACTTAACTAAGTAAATACATAGGGTTTATTGCTAACATGTAAAATTTACACACAAGTCACGATAAATTTATAATTGAAACATCTTTTAGCTATAGCTAGTTATTCAGGCAAGAAATAGAGATGGTTAGATAAAAAAACAGTTTTGCCAGCAGGTTACCAAGGGTAAAAATTACAAATAAAATTCAACTTATGTGGTGTAAATCAAATGGAAGTATTACAACTCAATCCTGGAGTTGGATAAGCAGTCAAAAATTGAAATATTTTCAGCAAAGATGTTTTAAATTATTGCTTCAGAAAAGATCCAGGTTAGATAAACTTGAAAAAATTATTATTGACATTTTTCAAAAACCAAAGAAACTTCGAAACTATCAACGCCTATCTATTCAATTTTATTTTGATTTATTATCAGAAATAAGCAATATATTTGAAATTTAAAAATAAACTAATGTACAATTAATAATAATATTAACAAATAGTTGAACAAAATTATTAAAACATAAAATAGTGATGTCATTAAATTAAAACACAATTGCTTACAACACTGAGATGATTGCTTTCAAATTGCATAAGGTTTTAATTAATTTCTATTTGAAAGTACGTAAATTTTTAAAAGCTGTAATTTTGTTAAAAATTATTAAACAATTGCTTTTCTAATACATTTAAATAGATTAAATAAAGATAAAACTTTTTTCTCTTGTTACAGGGAGTACAAGATAGGGGTGAAGCTGATTATTTCATGAAGGTGTCCTCGCAGCTTGTGAACAACAACCAGCTTGTGATATTACTACAAACTATTATTGACAGTTAAAACAATATAAACAGAAACATTAAATGGTTAACAGTTCTTTTTAGAACTACGAAAAATGTACATATGAAAATAATATTACTACACCTCAAATAAGATAGGCCTACATGATGTCACTCATAACATACCAAAGATTTTTGTAAGACAATTATTTGGAAAAACCATGTTGTCTGTCCACAGCTCTGCAAAATTAACTGTTCGTAGATTACTGCTTTTTAAGGACATTGAAGCAAAGCAAAAATTTTACTTTTTTTGCACCAGATCTTGCTCTGTGCCACTTCTTTCTGTTTCTCTGAATGAAATGGGTGCTCAAAGGAAACATTTTGTTACCAAACAAGAAGTAAAAAAAAAATGATGGAAGTGTTCCAAACCAAATGGTTCTGGAGCTTTTTTCAGAAGTGGCAAAAATGTTTAGATATGATGTGCATCTTGTCTAATGGGGAGTACTTTGAAGGAGATAACAGTGGCATTATCCATAATTAAATATTGAAGGTATAACAACAAAATTCTGGTTGTTTTTGGGTCTTCCCTCATAAAATATAAAAGAAACAAAACATAAACTTTAATAACCAGCCTAAACATAATATAAATTCATTAAAAAAACTGTAACACATAATATTTTTTGAAAAATCATTTTTGAAAAAAAAGTCAAAACTATAATTTGAAGTGAACTGTAGTATTTCAGTAACATAATTAATAAATCCGTAACAAAATTATTGTTAAAAAATACAACAAAAATTTTATTTGAATTTATTAATTTAAAAAACCTTGAACTTTTCTGAAATGTTTGTTCTTTTTGAATTTTTACTAAAAACCTCTTTTTTAAAATGTCTCGTTTAGTAGTGAAATACTATTATATTTTTTGTTATTGACACAGTTTAAAGATCTATGGTTTGTCTGGTTAAGTGGTCCTTTATTTCTTTTTAAAATGAATTAATAAACAGAAAATGAAAATGCAATAAATTAGCTGCATATTGGTTTACAATTCAAATGATTTTTTTAGCAATATTACTGACAATAGATGTACACTATCACAACAATAATATTTTTAAGATGGCAAATAGTAATCTATTGTAATAGGCAAGATAAAAGTGTGATCAGTAAAACATACCTTCTTCTTTCCTTTTTTTTATTGTGTCAGCTTCTTCCTGAGTAAGGTCACCAGGTTTGAGAACCACCACTACTGGTGATTCATCAGATTTTTCCACTTCACTATCTTCTTCACTCCAATTTGGAAGAGTCTCACTCTGTAAATAAACACTAAATTAAATCAACATGTATAATGTTAGCAATATTTTTCCCTATGGGGAAAATTACTCAGATTACTTTCTTATATGAAATACATTATCTGAATTTTATCTTATTTGTTCAGACTGCTTTAACCATGTGCAAAGAGTGTCAAGTACTTTATATCTTTATCCTGTAATCTGGATATCCATGGACTATCTCTTTACAAGCTTAGGGAGTAAATATGTTATTGAATGTATCTGAGTACATAAAATAAAACAATACATATACTATATCTTTTAATCATTCACTATGTCTTACGTGATTACTATTTAATTCTGAATAAAAAAAAGGATCATATAAACATATCAATTTTTTTTTATTTCATTTTGTGAATGATTCTAAATTGGTATACTATTTAGAATTTTTCAAAATTATTCAATTTTATTTTTCACATGTTTTTAGGGTTTTTTCTACATGGCTATACAAAATTTGTATTGCAAAATCATTTACATGAACATAATTGATAAACACATTTTTAAGTATATACAAATAATTTGAGTTTAAAATATACTAATCTTGAATATTTTACAAAACTATGAAACCTCAACTGCAGTAATAATTAATTTATCAGTAATCTAGATATCACTGGTTATACACTATAACATAACTTTGTGTTGTGTGTGCCAAACCAATCACTCCTTTTGTTATATTATAAAATACAATATTTAAAAATAATAATTTAAACTAAAAAGACTTATAGACAAATATTAGTATGTTACACTTTCCCATAGTAGCGTTTACTTTTTTTGTTATTATTGTGGACGGCTGTTTTGGAAGATGTGTCCGTTTGTCACAACAGCCCATAACTGGCCTCTTGGCTGATTTATGTTAGGCTGGAAATGGGCAGAAAAGGGAGAAACAGAATCTAATACACATAGTGTTTACTTATAGAAAAGAGGGTAAAAATTTACATTTGCTAACTAATTAGACGTCTGCTTCAGCGAAGTAATACCTTTTGCCAGGTGACGTCAGGTGATCTCTATTCTTACCTCATACGTGTAGATTTGTTTGGTTACATGGTGTATAAAATTACAACCAAATCTATTGTTTCTAGATACTTCATAGGTATATAGTAATGTTGTATAAAATTACACCAAATGTACCTTTCTGGATACTATGTAGGTATATAGTAATGTAGTATGCACCGTAGTTTCTACTGCGAGCCCAAAAAAGTATTCTCAAGTAAAATGTGATGAAAAATTAAACTTCAGACGCAATAAAAAAATAATAAATTATTAATATAGCTGTAGAACATGTTTATGAATGTTTTCACACACGTGTCTTATTAGTTGTGTGGAACCCTAATGTAAATAATAACCAAAAAGAGTACTAAATGATACTATAATATAAAGACACTGTTATCTAGATAGGACAGATTTGGTTTATAATAAATTAAATTTAGTAATGTACAGTATAAGGTAAAGAGTTAATTGGAGAAGTGAAACATAACCTCTTTGTTACATGGGACGATAATTAACAAATTTTAACATTCCTTATGAACAAGTTTGTTTATGTAAAAACTTAATTTTTTAAAATGTATTATAAACGGACACTTTGATGATATATTGTAATTTAGTATATCATAGTGATGATTGATAAAGAAATCGTTGAGTTTATAAACTTCTGTGAGTGTTGAATGACAGATTACTTTGGTAATTATTAAGGTCAGCGACTACCGCTCTGATCGGGATATTTTTTTTATTCCTGATCAATGCTGACCATAAATCTGAAGTTATTTTTTATGACAAACATAAAGTATCATAAAATAAACTAACCCAACCTAACCTGACCTAGGTGAGCACCTAGTAAGCACTTACAAACGCTCTGTTCGCTCGTTTTTTTTTATTCTCGTCAAAAAGGCAAGAATCTTAGCCCCGAATCTAAGTCACATTACCGGCAAGATACTTCCCAATTGGATGATAGAGGCCAAGTAATTTTTTAACTGAAAAAGGCGTGAATATGTTTTTTTAGAGGCATACCAAAAGCAACCATCTTGGTTATAGTAGTCACGGGACCTGCCAGATGCCACCTGACTTTTCAACCGAAAAAGCACATTATTAATAAGTGTGTGTGTGTGTGTAACGATGGACTGTGACAAATCTTGTCACACATTGTTTTATGAAACTTGTTTGTTCGATAAAAAGTGGTTTATTGAGGCTTTATGTTCGCACAACGTACTCTTGACAAATATGAACTGTTTGAGTGAGGTAACACAGTGAAGATCATGGACAAGTTCAAGTTTAGGTGTGTGAAGGTTGTTTCATTGCCAAAGTTAGGCTGAGTGGAAGGCGTTTTTAGAGCGAACCAATTGAACATAAACTCTGTGCAATATCAACTTTGTATTCACCAAAATACCTCTAAGGAAAGAACCTAGGTTAGGTAAGGTTGAGTCAGTTTATTTCATGTCATTTTATGTTTGCAGTAAAAAAATAACTTCAAATTAGTATTCAGAGTGGTGATATTGACAAGCAATAATCAAACTTCGCTGATCAGAGTGGTAGTCGCTGATCTCAATAATTACCGTTACTTTTTGATGAATGTTTTAATTCTAGAGCATCAAAAAAAGGTTTTAATTTTGTAATCACTTTAAGAATTATTTAAGATTCATAGAACGTAATGGACTACAAAATTCAAGACATTTAATTTTTTGTTGTAACTCTTGAGGGCATTTTACATTATTTAGTTTAACTTTTTAAAATTTCAACATCTGGATAACAGACAATTACAAAACTGCTAATAACAATCTATAAAAACTAAAAATGAAGTGAAAGTTCTCAAAAATATGTTATTCTTGAACATATTGGTCAACATAATATATTTGCTCACCTTTGTTTCAACTGTTGGGCCTTCTCTATAACCAACTTGTTCCTTTAATCTAGTTAAAAAAGCTGGCTCTTGTGGTTTAATGTATGATACACTCCTCTTTTTTGACATTTCACTCCAGAACAAATTACATTATTAGTAACAACTTTCAAATATACATAAATTATAATAGGGAGCAAGTAGCCTTAAAACTTGCAAGAAATGTAGATTTATAGAAAAAACATTCAATTACTAGTCACAAATATTTGTTTCAAACTGTCACTTCAAACAATCTTGTTCTACTATATGCACTGAATTCAGAGATTTTAAAGGTTAAAATATTTTAACCTATATAATTTTGAAATAGAATGTATCTGATGCACACAATTAAATTTGGGATCGGCAAAATTAATTTTGAAAACAGTTAATTAATACTTGGTTTCTAAATAAATGTTACGAATGTGTTAAGCAATCAGTTCCGCAAACATTACGCTAAACTTACAGTTATAATAACTTGATAAATACAGTGTGAGTAAGAAGATAATGAACAACTCTCAAACAACGCTTCTTTAAATTGAACTGAACTGGTCGGATATGAACAGGATACCAGTTTTAGTAGTTACTATTGACAGATTTAATTTTAGTTTTTACGTAGCTACTAAATTCCCGCCTAAATTTTGTCGTTTATTTATCACTTAATTTTCTTCGGAATGGATATTTGAGATGATGTTGGTTGAACCAGTCCAGTTTTTCATGTCGAATTAATATTAATCTTTCAAGTTATTATGCCTTAAATAGTCCTAAAGTGTTGTAGGTATTAAAAATGTTTTCTTGTGAATGAAAATTGCCGTTACATTGGCAATTATTTAGATTAATGTTATATGAATAACACAATTCTGCTAATGACGTTAACTACAAAGGATTTTCAAAAAATTAGATTGTTCAATACACAAAAAAAATTGCAACTATAAAATAGTTTTGTATTTTCCGTTCTATGCGTGACAGGTTGTTTATTGTAACAGCTTGTGGTTGCTGTGCTATTATGAATCCATATCAAACCCGTCTTATAGCTTAATTTACCCTATACCATATTTACATAATTCGACCACCACTATTTATCATTTATAATTTATGTATTAACAAAATTGTAAAATTTACACTTGAATCTCTAATAGTTGTAAGTTTCAGGTCTTCATAGAATTAGGCCATAAATGTTCAATTGTATTCGAAAAGCTAAAAAAATTCATAACGATTTAAAAGGAAAACTATCTTTAGACATTAAAATTAGAATCATTAATGTTAATATAATAGTAAATGGTGTTTTTTTTTTTAAGAAATCAGTATTTAGTTTCGTTTATATATTTAGGTTATACTTGTATTTTTTCCAAGTTTAGCTTTTATTTTTGTTTTACATAGACTGTATACTTATCAAACAAAATTTAAGGTGGTGCCTAGCCCAACACTGTAATATATACAATTATCTCACTGAAATGCTGAGTATAGAACTTTTAGGATTTTACTAGTTTATCAATGGATCTTAGTTATTATATCTGACATTGACACCAACTAGGAACTACTATAACATCCACTTTGTTAGAGTAACTATTTTAATTACGTAAATTCCTACAACCGTTGTATTCAAAGTTTTTTTAATTTCAGTTGATAATGTTTCTTAATTTTTATTTAATGATAACATCTTTATATTAATCACTCAACCAAGAAATCATTATAATATTATAAACTAATATTTTCCACACAACTTGCAGTTTTTTTAAAACTTTTTTATCAATTTAACAAATCTTGCATTTATAATTAGTTTTAAAATTATTCTTTTTAAATTTATTTTGTAATAAAATAAGTTACAATCAATTTTTATTTCCATAGGTCATAACTTTGCCTTAAAAACCGTTGAAGTTTTGAATTTAAATGGATGCGTGAATGATATAGTTTAAGTAACAGGTAAAGAATCAAGTTAACTAATTATTATAAGAAAAATTTGGACCTGCTATCCAATTATCATAACTGTAACTGTAATTAAGTGGATGCTTTATAGCAAAATAATACCTAAAAAAACTTAAGTGACACACCATATTTTAAACATTTATGGCTGCTATTTAGCCTTGTAACTCATTTTGTTTAAAGTAATGAACATTACACTGCTAATTAAAAAGAAGCAGAATTTGATTCATTAATTGTATTGTATTAAATTTAAATAAATTTTGGTAGTTGTTTATAAGGGAATGCACAATAAAAAATCAATATAGCTTTAGGTCATGTTAGGAGTGTTTTCATAAATGTCTAATTAGTTCCCAAATGTATATTTTTATTTTTATTTCCTTTCTCCAGTTTTATGTTGACATTGGCCTATATCATAAATAATTGGTTAACACTATGATAGGTCAGCACATGACTATTGTCCTCCAGGTAATTTTATTTAGACTACAAGCAGTTGCAATGGTAGTGTAGAGTTTTTACCTTCACTATTAATGATGACTATTATGGAGCGGATATGTTAAAATATTAGCAATTATTGGAAATGTATTTGTTAAAGTCTTATTTTGGAGGACGGTTGTCATATGCATGATCAATCACATCCCATTTTTTTAGTATTTAAAAAAATATATATTTTTTGTGTATATAAATATTATTTTAATTAATCCCTTTAACATTAGTTTATGGCTATCCGAACTTAAAATTTTGTATATTTGTAAAAACTTACCTAGACAGAACGTTTTGATCGCTATGTGGCGATCTTCACCAGTGTCTTTGTTATTATTTTAATAACAAAAAGTGATCGAGGACAATGTAATGTAATGGCTAAAAGAAATAAAATTGTGTTAGTGACTTAGGTGATCATTATTGCCCCCTATGAAGTAGAAAATAGATTTCTCAGGGTTCTTTCCATTTTTGAGTGATATTGATCGTATAATAAGAACAAAATTTTATTAAATTCTAGGAACAGTATTTTAACATTCTACAAATCTAGAGTAAATTTTTAAAATATGTTTAAAATATATATGGACTCAATATATTAACAAGTTGAATTCCATTGGGTTAAACTCAATATACAATTTGTCAAAACTAACGAGTTTTGAATTCAATATTCACAAAACTAAGTTATAATGATTTAGAACATGAGTGAATATTCTTCATGTTCTAAATCATTATTTCATATTCAATCTTCTAATTTATTTTGCATACCCAGCTTACCCCAGTTAAGTTTGATCATACTGGTTCAATGTCTTTTCTTTTTTTTCTTACCAATGCCTCCCCACCAACCTCTAATTTGAAGCAATAGGAGTTGTTTTGTGTCCACCACATTAGATGAAGGCTTTTGATTGTATGATATTTTTTACCACGCAATTATATCTTCTGTTTTGTTTTAATCCTCTTGAAAAAAATTGGACACAAATTATTATTGTTTCTATATTTATTATCATTTTAAATGATTTATAACCATAAAATGCTACCTGTTTTTAAAAATACCCTTCATTTCTAGTGCCTTTTGTTTTTGGAAATGTATTGCAAATAGACATATACTACTACTACTACTACGTACCGCTACAGCACGGGGTGGGTCTTGGCTTCCTTATCAATGTCCTGCCATGTTCTTCTGTCCTTAGCCTTCTGTTTCCATGCTGTAATGCCGAGTACCCTCATATCTTCCTCAAGGTCCGGTAGCCATAGTTTCCTTGGTCGGCCAACTCTTCTTTTGCCAATCATAGTGTCATGTAAGAGTTTATTCGGCATTCTATTGGTGAGCGTTTTTATGATGTGACCCAACCTTCTAGACGTTGTGTTTTAATAAAATGAACCATATTTGCATCTTTGTATAAGGAATACAACTTGGCATTAGATCAAAGCTTCCACACATTTGTTTGTACATCGTGGACTGGACCATAAATGTTTCTGAAAAGCTTACTCTCAAACAATGTTAACTGATTTTTCATTGCAGCGGTTAAAGTCCACGTCTCCACTCCATATATTAGGACTGGCCGAATTAAGGTTTTATAGAATCTTACCTTAGTGGTTTGAGACGATAGCCTACTTTTAAAAAGCTTTATATTTGTGAAGTATGCTCTATTAGCTGCCTTTATCCTCTTTTGGTCTTCATTTATTGTTTTATTTTCATCATTCACTTTCGAGCCCAAACATGTGAAACTTTTTAATTTTCCAAAGGAATATCAATCGATATCTATAGTCGTACTGCTACCCTCTCTGCTTGTAATCATATATTTAGTTTTTCTCTCATTTACGCAGAGACCTATTTTTTTGCTTTCATTATTGTTTATATTAAAAGTTTCTTTGAGCGATGGAATATTCCTCAATAAAGAAAATAGACATATTAAGACTAAAATGTAATGAAGTACTGCTGATTCTGGAGTTATTTAAACCCATAAATGTTAAAGGCATATAGGCTTTATTTAAAAATAAATAAAGCGCTATGATTCAAGATGTTAGGTTCAAAAGTTAGGAACGAATTAGTCTTTATTACAATATGATAAAATCTCATGATATATGAACAATATATTAGTAGAAAGTAATATATGATTTATTATGAAAAGTAATACATTCTTATACACAGAGCTAATAAACGTCATTTGCGGTTTTCTTTCAATGTTTAATGCATAGAATTTAAGAACATTAATTTTCATACGGTATTAATTAAAAAAAAGTATGTTTTTCTTATACACTGAATTAACTTTGCAAATAGTTTAGAATTTATTTATAAATTAACTGTTTTTCAATAAATATTGTCGTTTTTGTACTTTTCCACTACTTTTATTGAGTGTCTACTATTCGACTGAGTAAACATTGTAGCCACATTTTTTCTGCATACAGTTTTTCTCGGTCTGGTAGTATATGTATCATTTGTAATTTATAAATATTTTAACTCTTTAAATGCTGTAGGTCTATATAAAATCAGGCCTATAGATTCAAGGTGGAGCCTATAGATTCCATTAGGAAGACGTAAATTGAACTGTTTTACGCATGACGTCAGAGCCGAGCTACTACGCCAGCATTACGTTGCTACTCATTTCTCATTAATATCATTTTTAGATAAAACGTACCTGTACAATTTTCAAAACTAATGCAAATTTTATTTTAGTTGTAGTTTATTTGTAAGCTAGACAAATGGTTCTAATAATAGATATAAGATCAATAATAATAGAATATGAAGAACGGGTAGATGTAATATGATAATAGAATTTGATATCTAGTGGTATGCAGTAATGAATATAGAAAACAAAATACTGATACATACTTTTCAAAAATATATATTATTCCAAATGTATTATGTTGTTTAAATCGTGAGTATATTTTCTTTTTACTTCCAACTGTTTAATTTAATATTGTAAGTATCCTGGTCCATTTTCTGTTATCATCTACCTTTTTACACACATTTTCATTAAGGAACCGAACTCTGATGTAGGTAGGGACGAGAATTATATGCTTGATGGCTTCTTCAGGGATAACACTCTGCACTTGTGATAGTTTATTGAAGCACTTTCTCTACGATTCCACCATCCTTATAAAAGTTTTTTTTATCATGGACTTGAATAAAACTATCTTTAACAATTTGAGCACCAAAAAAAAAATCATCACTGGGTACTTGTAACCCCCCTTTGGACATAGTTTCAATCCATGATAGATTTGTCTTATCACTTGTGGATATGAAAGAACTTTTTTGTACCCACAAGAGGATATTTGTCTTGCAGTTTAAAGGCTACGTAGCCGGCTACATAACAGAAACTTTCTGGTTTTAAAATGTCACATTAATTGTTAGATTTTAATACTTATTCACTGAACATTTCAAAGGTATTGTCAAATAACAGCAGTATTTTTTTTATTACTCCATAACAAATAATTTTCTAATTAAGTATTTTGTATTGTTTGCTTTCATCTTAAACTTGACTTAATAATAAAATTATAACTTTAAAGTACATACATTGTTACAATTCAAATTTACAATGGGATATATCTCTTGAAACAGCTGTCCTTATAGAGGAGCATAACAGTGTTGGTTATGCAAATATATATATTTTTAATGAGTAAGTAATTATTTTCCTAATTCAAAATTGTTCTTCTTGCAGGTTTTCTCCTTTTCAGATATAGAATGGATAACTTGAATGATTCAGCTGATATATTTGCTAATAGTAGTACAGAAACTGTAACAGAAAATTTAAATTATTCGGAATTTATAAAACAAGCAAAAAAACCACATGAATTTGATTTCATTGACGATAGCCAAATAAGTAACAATAAAGCAGCAGGTAAATTTCCAGAACCTATTTCTACCTCCTCTCCTTTACCCATTTCACCATCAGTGTTTAATGCTACAAATAACAATACAGGAACAGACATTAGTTTTATAACAAATCATTTTGTCTCTGAAATTTGTAATATTCCATTTCGGTTATATTGTCCATTTTGTCCTTCAGATTTTGGATTTGAGTTTATTTTAAAAGAACACATACAAAATGTTCATCCTATTGAACTGCAAACAATTGTTAGATCTATAGATGGAGCAATCAAATTTTATTCATGTATGTTTTGTCATGCTAAATTTTATATTAAAGAACTTTTACCAAAACATGTTATAAACAAACACCAAGAATCAGTGGCAGGAATGTTAACTAGAAAATACAATGAAAATAATGTTGAGTGCTATTTCTGTTCCCATAAAGTTCTTAACAAGCATTTGAAACGTTTGATGGTTCATATTGAAAAAAAGCACTATACACATTTTGAAAAAGTATTATTTCAACAGCATTGTTGTGTTGTGATGAGTCCTGCTGAACTGCAAAGTTTCGATTTAGGTGAAGAAAAACCTGGTTTAACATCTATTGTGAGAAGGGGATTGTTAAAGTTATCTACTAATGATACTGATCTAAAACCTATTTTGAAAAGAACTTCAAAATACTCATCCGATAAAAAATGTTCAAACCTAAATAATATTGCTAATAATAGTAATTTAAATAATTCTTTTCAGACTATCAAAATAAAAAATAATGTTAGAAGAAAACTTAGATTTGATATACCAGATTCCCCTACTGACATTGAAGAAGACAATTATAACTTAATAATACAAAACCCTAACTTGAAACCATTCATAAAAAGGAAAAAAGCTAAATGGTTGTCATTATTTAAAAAGAAAACAAGAGTACCAGTACAGACTACTGAGAAAACATTTTCTCCTAAAAAAACAATTGGAAGTCCATCAAAAAAAGAAAAAGATGTTGGCACTACTCCAGTGTTTTCAACAGTTGGATTTAAAAATGAAGGTGTAAGCCAGCTTGCTATTTTACGTTTTAAATGCGGTTTGTGTTTTGAAGGTTTTGATAACAATGCATATTTGTTAGAACACTTGCGCAGGCAACACAGAGGAATCAAACTTCAGGCACAATATCGTTGTGGTGAATGTCATGCAAAGTTTTATCGTAATAGCTTTTTAGTAAGGCACTGTTGGTACCATCACACACCAATTTGTCTCAGATCGAAGTACAACAGAGATACCTAAGGAATTTTTAATGTAATTAAGAGATAAAACTTCAACGTATTTGATATTATTATAATATATGTTTAGGTATTTTTAATCAGTTTTGTCTCAAATATGTGTTAAATATTACGATTTTATAAACATTAAAAAGTAGAGTATAAACTTCACTTAAAAAAAAAAATGAATGAATAGAAACAATTGTGGTAAACAAGTGAGACATTAAAAGAAAAAAATAGCTAAACATAGACACAAATTTATGGCTTAGGTAATATCAGATGCTTTTATATAATATATATACAATTGTAGTTGTTGATCATGGGTAAATCTATTAAGTTTTTGAATAATGCATGCTTATATAACTAACAGTGTGCAACTTTGGCATTTACCTTCTGTTAATGTTTAATAAGTTATTATATTGTTAATAAAAGTGGCCATTCATGATCTTTCCATAAAAGTCACTCCATCTGACACTCCAGAATTTATTGTGATTCTTAAATGTAGTATATCAGCCTAATTGTATTTACAAATAAATATCCATGCCTTAGCTTAAACATCACTGGCTAGTTGAAAAAGGTGATCTAGCCACTAGCCAAGCAGGGAAAATGCCTTACTTAGCCCGAGCATCTGAGTTCACTACAGTCCTCCAGATCTCTAATAAAGATATCCATCAAAAAATGGAATCACGTTCGATTGAAAGAACTTTCAACAGGAAAGCGGTGGGAAATTCTTATGACGGGAAGACCAATTGACCATACCTTGCCCCAAACTGATAGCGTGTCAGATTGAAGACCTGTCATGATTACTTTGATGCACACCTCTACCACATCCATGTTCTACCGACCCCAGAGTATCTGCCGTATGGACCGGACTCAGAATTACAACAGTCCCATCTTTAAGAAGGCCCATCCCTACTGGTCAGCATATCGCCAAATGGCTCAACTGCCAAGGGTGGGTGTTGGCTAGTAAATAAGTAGCTTCAATAGATCCATTATTCTAACTCTTGGATGTTGAGTTGTGGAGCAGCTTGGTAAGCTGCTGTGAACATTGAAAATGTTTCATTTAATAGATTGATTGAGGATACTATAAGTTACACTTATTCAAACTTGTTGCCTAATAGCTTAATCAAACCCTTTTTGTCTAAGCACAAAACATTTCCCCCCAGCATTTGCAGTTAATACCATTTTGAAAGTTTCTGGTGATCCTCAGTTTAAGACAGCTTTCAGATAGTGAAGTCCATTACAATATTTATTTCCACAAGCCTACAAATAGCAAAACAAACCCTTACTTCTCTTTGTTGGTAACTTTTCTTAATATAATTATGACCTAATCTTGAAATTAATATACAATATCAAGACCTCAGTGGTACAATATATTACAATGAAAATATTATAAACAAACCCAATACCACACACTAACAGATAATACAAGTTACTTAAGATTAAACCCTTATGTACATTTTGATGACCATGTCATCATCATCATCATCATCAGAGGGTCTTATTACAAAATTACAATGTAGCAAACAAAAAGTTACAAACTAGAATGGCCTAAAAGGTATACAGACCAAGGTAAGTCTGTATGTCGCATTATGATTGGCGCATTTTGAACATCAATTGACCTCAGGTAGTGGAGTGGTGTTTTAAAAAGTTTTGTAGCATATCCAGTATTTCATTGATGGTTCTCTTTTTGAAAAAAAGCTATACTGTTTTTAATATTCCATATGGATTTTCACTGCCCCAAATCCTACAGTTATGATTGTTTATCTTACCACTTAAGTAAAATGTTGACTTGTCACTTGAAATGTGTCCAAGAAATGCTGGTCCTCTTCTACCTGATTTACATATCCGCTCAAAAGTTCTTATAGTCCTCTGTGGAACCTACTACGAACAAGAAGGATGCTGAGTTGATTTCATAGGGTTGTTGATAAAAACATTTTGTTTTACTGAGGAGGCTGTTTCTACAAAACATTTATACATTTCATAAATTGTTAGCCTAGTAGGAGGATCTTTATAGTACTTAGTACAGAAATTACATCGAACTGTTGAACTTTAATTCTTCAGACCAAAACAATACTTACCCTGCGTAGGTTTGTTACTATCATTATTGTAACTGCCACTAGCGTTCATTATGATGCGCCCAACAACGAGAGTCAAAACTTAGAGTCTTTTCCTATAAAGTAACACTAAAATCCGATCTGCAGGTTCTTTAAATCAATTTATGTGAATTTTCTAAGTTGTAAATTCTTTTTAAATCATTCTGTATGTATTCACATATACATCTGTCTTTGTGTTTGTGTATTTTTAACCTCTATATTTAGTTAATGGGCCTCCAAATGTTTTACAAAAATGGTGGTCACCCTAAATTAAAATTTGGGAACCTCTGGTGTAAAACATGAGTATTTTTCCAGTTCATTTTAACCCAAGTGTTGTAACACACTCTAGAACTGCATAAGAATATATGTTTATGATATAAAACCTAAAATAATCTTTATATTTGTTGATGCCATATTCATGTGAGCTACTAGTTTTTAACTAAAAACACTTGTAAATTGTTACACTTGCCTAAAGTAGCACTTTATTTATATTATTGAGGGCAGTTGTTACAGGAGATGTGTCACATTGTCAACTCATATGGTCTGAGTTAACAATTGGACACATCTCCCGAACGGCCATCCTCAACAATATAAATTAAGTGCTACTATAGGTAACAGAAATAATTTACAAGTGTTTTTAGTTATAAACTCTGTATAAAATACCATGAACCAAAATTCCAATGTTTGTTGGATATCTCTCTAAATTATGACCTGTGTTAAATGTGTTTTATGTACATTTTAAAATGTTTTTAAAATGAATACAAGCAATTTAATAAATGTAATAATTAGTAACAAATATATATATATATATGTATTAGTAATTTACAAAAAAAAAAATTGTTTAAGAATTGTACAAAAACATTAGAACTGAATGGCAAAATTGTAAGATAATCTTGAGACTTTTTTTTGCAATGAATCTCAGTCAACTAATAATATTGCTTCAGTTTATACTCAGAGGAGGATATTAAACAAATTTAAGAGATGACAACTGGTCATCATTTGTAATGCGGAAGGGACTTGTCATGATATGATGTTACCTCCAGCGGTCAATATTTTGACTGAACTTTACTTATCACAATATCTGGAATGGCTAAAAAATTTATAATGCAAGAAATTGGATTTTTTAGAAAATTTTTATTTGTATGCAAAATTTGTAATGTACTCTGACAAAATTTAAAAAAATATGCAAATATTTGTTTAATAAGAATATCATATTATTGTAATAGATAATAATTTGGTTTCTTGACTTATATATTTTTCTTGTATTATTTAGGATGGTAATATAATTAGATATATTTATCCAAGGTTTTGTGTTTCACTTTAAAAGGAGGGAATGCTCCTAAATTCATAGTCACTTTTTAGACTATTGGTTTTGGATATTTTTTTATGTAAAGAAATCACATTAAATACAAAAGTTTTTATTTAGGTAAAAACGTTAGCAAAAAAATTAATGTTAATAGTAAAACCTTATAGTCAATTTTATATTCAGCCATACTTTAAAAATAAACATTAAATGTTTTATTTATATATTATGTAACGTGTAGGCCTCATATCATGAATGGCTACATTTAATAAATGATTGTTTATCATAAGTTACTAAAGGGTGATTTTTTGGAAAAAATACAGCATGAAGCTTAATATTTCTCTATAGGTTAGTCAATGCTACTGAGCTGTATGCATTATAAAAATATTGTAGTTGAGTACTCTTTGAAATAATTGTTAAAGTCTTATGTTTTTTATTAAAATTTTTCTGAAGTACTATTTATTTTAAGTTAATGACATAATGGTAATAAGTTACTTGACAAAGACTGAGTTAACTCCAAATATTTTTTTATTTAAACATATGCTATTAAAAATTACTTTCTAATCAAGAAAAATAATGGATTAACAGTTTCACTGGTAAAAATTGACATCACTCTTAATTTTTCTATCAAGTAATTTTTCACGAATTGCAGACACAGTACATAACTATATAGCTATATCAGAAGTACCCAGTAAATATAGACTTTTTTATTTTTAAAAAAATCAAATTTTTTATGTAAAATATCAAAGAACCAATGATTTCAACTTCCTTAGTCTTGTAGTGATATAGTTCTTGTACATATGTTGAGATGACATGACCAGCTTATGTTGATAAACTTAATTTTGTGTTTTTTAATAACCGAACCTATCCTAATTAAATACTTTTAATTATATTAGAATAGCTTTTAATAATATAGAGATTCATACGGTTTTGAGTATATTGGTAAATAGACCAATACTGTACAGGGGTTTCTTTAATTTTAACTACTATGATTGTGACATTTAAAATAATGTTTTCTTGTGTAGTAAAATTATAAATATTAGTTTACTCAGTCTGTGGCAAGTATTACTGTCATAATTTATGTTTCACTTTCAGGCTATCAATGTAAAAATGTGCTTATAAATATTTTAATGTGTGTGTTTACACTGACACATGAACTTACAATTTATTGACTATACTTTACTTATACAATATGCTAATGGTTCAGCAGTATGTTAATGATAAGTAATGGGTCTTACTTACTAATACTTGCAGTTATGGGTTTATTAAATCTTGAGCTTTTCTTCAAGCATCTTGAATTAATTTGCTTGAGAAAAATCACTACTTGTTGATGTTTTATAGCAGACTTGTTTTACTTATTAACTCCATTTTGATATGAAGATATTCTAAATTTTAGAATTAATTAACAACTGTGCAGCAGGTAAAATGGTGTGTGTAAACTAAATATTAATCAATCACTTTTGCATTACATATTAATATTAATGAATCAATGTAAGATCTATGTTTAGGTAAATTGAACAATATTTCTCTATAAATTACGTTTTTTAAACAACTTAATAATTCTTATGGATTAATTAAGATTAATCACTATTATATAAAACAATGTTTTATAAAATTCTACAACCACCTTTAATTTAAAAAGCTTAAACATATTTTAATAAATTTTTTTATCATTTTAAATTGTCGATGTTCAAATTACATCAATTTCATATTGTTGTACTGTGGAAACAATTTTGAGTTAACTTTCATGTTTTTGTGTGATATATATTTAGTACTGTGTGTCATAATTCCATCCATCCAGATCATTAGTTATCTGAATTATTTCCTGAAGAATTATAATCAACTTTTATAACAGACAATTGATGTTTTATAATAGCTAAAACCTCTACAAAGCAGAAATTGTGTTATTTATGTTCTGATTTACATTTTGATTGCAAAGCAATCCGGAAATTGTGGTTTAAGAGGTTTTATTTATTTATAATATGAAATTACACCATAGTTACTCCAAGTTATTAAGAAATAAATCTGTTCACTGTCTGCTTTATTTTCTATGTATAGTCTGTGCTCTGGGGCTCATTTTTCTATATAAATAGTTTACATGAACTTGAAAGTATTGCTCATCATTTCTTTGTTTCACCTCATTGTTCAGTGGTGTCTAGCAAGAGATAATATTATATAGTATAGTCAGGAACTAGACCTCTTATGTAAGCTTAAACACAAAAGGTAACTCACCATTCTTCTAGAACAGATAAGACCAAGTTAATTCATTTGACTTGGATTTTTGTTTTTAAAAATTTCATTTCCTATTTAAATAATCCTTTCTGTTTGGTTTAACATCATCACTGCATTAGAACTATAACAATAAACTTCATGGCATTATTGTTGTAATTCCAGATAAAATTACTGGTTATGCACTAAACCAATGTTTCTAAGCCTTATGGTCACTTTATATTTTATAGTATAATTACAAAGTAATACATATCGTTACACTGGAATCAATATTGAAAACCTGTTATAATAATTTTACTACATGTAAACATTTAATAGGATTTAAATCTGTAGAGATGAGAGGAGCAACTGAATAATGACAAATAGTTTCATAAATATATGCTTCCACACTCACAAACACACACACACACACACAAAGAGAGAAAGTGGGTTATTTAATATTTTTAAGTAAATGTTTAAGTCTTTTATAACATGAAAGTTATTTATTAAATACTTAAGAAATGTTATTAGTTTTGCTTTATTACATGTGGAATTATTACCAATAATCTAATATTTAAGAATTTATTAAAATAAAGTAAACCCTCACTAATTACGACTAAGACTGGTTCGAATTGGTTAAAGTCCAAATTGAAAAATATTAAAATAGATGATAATTTGTCATAGGCATCAATGGCACTACAAAATACAAAATAATGAGCCCATGCTGTTAAAACTAATGTTTAAATATTAGTACTAGAAATACTTTCTTGCTGGAATGGGTTTGGGTTTTGAGAACTGGGAGCTATATTTAAACTTGCCATTTTATAACACTCTAAAACTCAAAATAATGCAAATGTTAACAAAATTAGTGAAGTAAAGGTTTAAATGTAAAATGCATTCCAAATGTCAATGTATTTAATATCCCAAATAATATTAAATTTTAGTAGTATGGGGTCGTGTTTATAAAATAAATCATGTTGAAGGCCTGGAAGAATTTAAAACCTTGAAAACAATGCCTTAAAAGCAAACTGTATTTATTGCTTTAACTATATTAACAATCTTGGTTTTTTTACCTTCTAAAGGTGTGCATAATTTACATGCAAAATATGTACTGAATACCTCAATGAAAATTAGTGAAGTCTAAATTAGTGAGGTTTTACTATGAATAATAATATGTATATATAGATTTACAAAATCGAATTTGTATTTTTTAAGATAAAAACCATATTGGCTTTTTTAAATGCAACAGGAAATTTAATCTTGAAATTGTAAAACCAAAGATTATTATATTGAATTAAAAGTTTATTAAAGCTTAAAAAGTAAAAATGTGCTTTTATTTTTCACTGTAATTTTAATAGTTAAAACATCCTAAATACAGGTTGACATAGCAGTTATAAGAGAGTACTCATGAGTATAGAATAAGAGGAATGAGTCATTCTTTGAAGAGCCTACAATTTCACAATATTGTGAATGTTGTCAAGTATATTTTAAGAAATAGTGTGGAATATAAAATCAATAAAAAGTCACAGATAGAAGAACATGAAGTGTTTGAGTGGAAGAAAGAGTTTCGGGCTAAAATTTTTGGGACTAAACAAAAGTACTCTAAATAAATCATATCAAAGATCAGAATAAGAATTTGTTAAAACAAAATGACTAATATTTGTTAATGTGTCTCTTGGAAAATATGAGATGGAATAAGGAAATAAATTGGGTTTTATAAAAAAAAATTTTAACTTGTGATTAGTCTTGTCATTAGAATAGCCCTAACAAAAAAGAATTAGTATAAAGAAAATTTATTATTTTTTCACTACAGTTTTGCTGAGCTAGCTAGGTGTCATTGACCTTATCTGAGACCTTTTTTTTGTGTTTATCCAATGACCAAGTGGTCTGCAATGATGTGGGGTGGGGATAAAGTGTTGTGCCACTGTTTAGTTAGGGCAGTCCTAACAGAGTGACCATTTTTGTTACAGTGTTCGGCAGTATATTTGATTTTGGGGCCAATTATAATCAAACATTAACGTTTACAAAACAAATAAAAATTCACAATGTTATTAACATTAGATTCAGACGATGAAGTAGATCACGAAACAGGAGATTCATTCAAACTAGTGGTGATTTCATTCTACAACTTATCAAGGAAGGACTTGATGTAGTTGATAGAATGAAGAAGGAAAACTAAGTAAAAAGAGTGAGTAACAGAGATGATCAATGACTATATTCAATGGGTTATTGAAATTGGCAACAATCAATGTTCCTATATAAGGAAAAAACAGACCAAAATTGCTAGAAGAATATTTATCGCTGAGTTAGTAAAGACAATTGCAAGCTTCATTTTCTTTATCTAAGCCAAACATGAAAACTACCATTAAAATTTAAGAATTAAATTGACCTAATTCTAACATGGACTAACTAAAAATAGAGTAGAACCTAAAGCAAAAATAGTAGAATTAAAATTAAACAATACAATTATGCTAATTCTAACTGAAACTAAAAAAAACATTTTAAATAATATTAAATATATTTAGGTGGCGTAAGAAGGCAATGACACGGTTGATGGCCGCTACATCGTCCCTTAAACTTCCTCGAAGATCATGACGTGTATAATTCGGTCACCTCATCACACTCAAGCAGAATGTGCTGGACTGTGATGGTACCCCTACAGAACTGACATGGTGGTGGATCTTTGTGTTGCATCAACCATCTATGCATTAACAAAATGTGGCTAATACGGAGACGAGTAACCACCACTTCCCCTACGATTCGAATGAAAGGAAGATCTCCATGGACGGACAGTGTTCTTGATTTCCCTCAGCTTGTTTCCAGTTACAGTTTGCAATTCATCATTGCAGGAGAGGAATATTTCATGCTTTGCTTTGCATACAAAGTCAGGGACCCAGCAAAATGACACCTCGTAATTGGAGCCTGTTCTCCAACTAAAGGGTTTTTAGTGTATATTTCCTGAAGAGTACTTCTGGAATCGGAACAAACAAGATTATTGGAAATGGAAAATGGCAAAGAGTTCTGCTTTGGAAATACTGCTGGCTGAGGGCAATCCATAGCTGTAGGTGTGTCCTGACATGTAAAATGCTCATCTTACCCCATTATCCAGTTTTGAACCATCTGTAAAAAATTGACATCACAATAAAAGAGATGATCCCCCAGCCTCAACAAGAAGACTGGAGATTGGGCTTGATGTAAAAGCACCACTAGCAAGTCTGAGACCAGATTGATGTACTGAATCAAGGAGTTTCAGAACTAGGTCGAGCAGATGAATAAGCTATAGAACCGTAACATATGAGCAATCTTATGACAGCGCGATGGAATTGGACCATGGAAGTTCTATCTGCTCCCCAATTAGTAAAACTAAGGACTCTCAACATATCCAGTATCTCGTTGATTGAGTTTTCAAAAGACATATGAGGGATCCATGAGAGACTTTTATCCCATAAAAGACCCAAGTATCTCACATTAAACGCGGTCCGAAGCCGCATACCATCAATATAAAGCATAGGTCCATGGTGTTGCCTGATACAACTAAATGCTATACACTGAGACTTTGAAACTGAAAACTTGAAGAATCTGAAGTCAGGTGAGAGAGGATACAAGTTCAAATCTAGCAGAATCACTCCTTCCATACTTACCTTTGTGAATGATGTTTCCCTATTATTCTCTATGGTGGAGGTTATGTGCGACTCAAATGAGTATTTGCTAGTTAGAGATGGAAAACCATGCAACTCAAACCAGTCGCTTGCCAGATACAGAGATTAAAAACCTCTATTTGTATTACCAGTTCATTTGATTTCTTTTGTTTGAGCTGCCTTTGATGGCATGGTAAACTATTACTAGTGGATATCTTGTATCTAAGAGATCATCAGGTCTTCTAATTATGGAAATTTCTTTGTATTTGTAAACATTTTTATTCCCATTTTCAATTTTTTTATGTATAATTTAAAAATTCTAAATGTATAACTTAGTCTGTGATTATCAATTTTCTCAACTGTGGAGTAAATGTTTTCAAAAATAAACCAAATATTTTACCAAAGTAATTTTTAGTTTGATAGTTAGTCTTAGTCAGTGTGAAAATTTTGTGTAGTTTCTAGTGAGTTTACTAATGTCTTGAAACATAAAAATGTCAAAATTCTAATGCTAGGATTGAGCAGAATGTTAATGAAGTTTCTTAGTATATTGATGCACACAATACTATTTCTATAACTAGCAATTATAAACATTTTTTGAGTGAATTATTATTCAATTAACCTTTATTTTTCTAATTATAATAATAATTTATGACAATGAAAAATTAAAAAAAGTAAAATGACTAAGATTGTACCCTGGTTTAACTTTATGGATCTTAAGATAGCGTTAAATACTAATCTAACATCAAATGTATACCAAATGTTCATTCTGATTCACTCTTAATGTTTCACCAACCAATATCTCCATTTAGAATCCAGATTATGTTTTAATATTTATTATTTTTCACATAGTCCTCCAATTCAACATATTTAATCACAATGGGTTTACCTAACCAAAGATTTTATTTTATGAAGTATTTTAAGAATTTTCGAATTATTTACGAACATCTTTTTACTGATGTTTGTAGTTCTAAATCTTCTCTTTCTTATAGTTCTTTTTTCAGAAGCAATAATTAATAGAAACCTTTTTTAAAGTAAATTCCTACTTAGGTTAACAAAAAAAATAATTTTTTTTTAGTTACTCTAGAGCATTATTTATGAAATTGTGTGGTAACCATGGTAACAGTTTAAGGTTGTACAGTAGAGGTTTTGACGACAACCAGGTGGAAGAACAAAATTCATATACATCTTTGAGAAATATATTTCTTGGTATTGGAAAGTTGGTGCTTTTAAATAATTTAAATGTTCTACACACATTAAAACAAAGTAAAAAACTAACAACCTTAGAAAAATATGAAATATACAAACACTACGGAACAGATAAAAAAACGTTTTAAATGATCACACACATTTTGAAGCTTTTCTATTATATGACACACAACCAAAACAATCCACCCCACTCCATAGTCATAAATTCAATCCCGTTAGAGCCTTTACACTTAACCGATGCCACCAGTAGAGGGTTGGCTTCATAAAAGGAACAAAAGTTTTGAAACGCGTCAGCAAGAAAGCAATTACGTATTCACTAAGTTAAGTATTTTTAAATTTTTTTAGGCGTACAAAAGGTATCATTTGAAAAAATATCAATAAAGAAAGATTTTTTTAGTTTTTTTAATTGGTTAATACATGTATTTTAAACGATATTTACATGAGTTACAAAATTTAAACTCACACTTATGTATTACAGTTAAAAGTTTAAGAACACTGTGATTTTTGTTTGGCGTTACCAAGCTGCAATGTCCTGCCATGTTTTTATTAACAGAACATCAGCTTGTGTTGATTCTTTGTATTGTTCAACTAACTTGAGGGTAACCTAAAATTATAAAAATCAAATGTAGTATCTGATTGTTATTAAACAAATATCAAAAATAATAATCAATATCATTAATCCATCCTCACATTGCCGATTCTGTCATCCACACTGTCTGTATTGGAGTTTTCTGTTTAGTTGTTAACTGGCTGTGAAACTGCCTCTACAATGTCTTGGTATGAACCATCTCTGTTGAGTTTTCAAAACAATCTGTTTCCTCTTCTTCCAGTCCGTCGTACAGTTTTCTCCAGCATCTTTGCAGTGTTTTATTTTTAACTTTTTCCCAAGCATGCGCATACCATTATACTACGCGCTTCATTCATATGTCAGGTTTTGCAATCCTGCAGAATGGTTCGCAACAACAGCCCTAGATAGTGCCAATTAAATATTTCTATAAGGCCTTGATTGAGAGGGTGAATTAGGCTAATGAGATTTAGAGGAAGGAAAGAAACAATGATATCACCACTTTTTCAATTAAGATAGCTTCTTTGGACAAACCTTTTCTAGCTAAAAACTTTTTAATTTTTGGCACATGATAAAAAAAACCATTCTTTAAATAGTTCAGAAGACATCTACTTTTTTGTGCTCTGTAAAAAACTGGCGGCACGGTCTGCCTACTCACAATCGTGATGAGCCATGCATTATTTACATATTACTGTAGGTAGATTTTAATTTTTGCTTTGCGATGTCTTTCGGTTAACCCGGGCGTCAGTTGACCCAGTTCGGTTAACCGGGGTTCCACTGTATTTGAATATCTGTAAAGTTGAACAGTATCACTTGTAGATCATTGTAAAATAAACAAATAGAATGTTTATAAGTTCTGAAGTTAATTTTACAATTTATCATATTTACAACCTTTTAAATTAAAAAATTAATCATTTAAATTGAAATCTACATCCTTTTAAATAGGCTGTACTAAATTATTAAATAAGGTTTAAGTTAATAACAAGTCAATGTATTACATGAATATATTTATTATTAACACAATATAAGGACTGAATATTTACTATTTGTAAGGAAAATTTTCCAACACATAGATTTTAATTTAATGCTAGTGCACAATACAAAAAAATTAATATAATCTACAATTAATATTTACAGCCACAGGTACTGCCATAGTGTGTGCTATGTTACTCACCTTAAAACATCTGAAGGGGTGCAAATAAAAAGTGATTCTTATTACAAAGACCAGTAAACGTGTCAAAAATGTGTGAATAATATGTGCATTTTGTAAAGGTTGTGTAAAGAGCTAAAATGTAAACATACTCTGTCTGATACAACAATATTTATACTGTAAATGGAAATCCTTATGATATTAAACATGACTATCGCAATGCCTTTATTACAATAAATGATTTATAGGTGACTAGCACCAGACACTTATGCCTCAAATCTGGTGCAACATTTATGTAATCTTTGGGAGCCATTGCCGAAACTAACTTTATTCATCACTATTTGGACAATAATATTAATTAAATTTATCATACAGCGTCCGGCAATAAAACCTCCCATATTTGAAGAAACCATTGTGTGTCGTAGTGGTAGCACTGAAGAGGTGTGGGTATTGTTTGAAAGCGGTGTGCATCATGGCTTGGCTTGGTGAGCATTTTTGTTGTAAAAGAGTACTCAGTGAGCGTTTTGTATTCGATTCGAACTTGGCTGACATGATAGTGTTCATGATAGAAAACCTAGTCAACTGTGGATGTCAAACTTTAAACAAACAGGCTCAGCACTAAAAAGAAATCCTACTGGCCGACTTCGGTTGAAACAACACCGGAAAATATGGCGATTGTGAGAGCATCCATCCAACAAATCCCCAAATTGTTCAGCCCTTAAACATTCAACTTTCCTGGGATAATCCGATAGAAGTGTAAGAAGAATTCTCCATTGAGAGCTTAATATGTAATCATTCAAAATAATGGTTACCCAGCAATTAAGTGAGAATGAATTCAAAACTCGCTGAGCTGTGTGTAAGGAAATTCCTTAGAACATTCCCCCTGTTTATTTCTTTGGATGAGACCCACTTTCACTTATTGTAAAGGAACAGAATTTGCCTTCTGTTTATATACAAACATCCTTCCCCAAATCTCCAAGCACTTAAAGACAATCACCCAGGAAGTAACAGCCATTCCAAAAAAAGTGTCACAAAAAAACTATGAAGAACTTACAGGAAAGACTTTGTCAATGTATTAACAATGGAGGACCGTCATTTAGCGGATAAAATTTTTAAAACAAAGTAATTTAAAATGGCATAGAATTCATTGTTCAGCAATAAAGACTGTATTGTAATTCAGCTACTGGAGGTAGAATGCATCTTATCCATGCCAGAAAAACCCATGTTAAATCAGATTTTTTACTGAGTAAAATTTATTAATTTTAGAATCCTATTCCTATACTCTTGTTAACTGGTGAGGTAAAAAGTTTAATGCAATAATTTGTATTAATTATTATATCTTATTGGAGTACAGTAAATCCAATTTCATAACTTCAAAGTTTAAAAATCAATAATTTAGAATTTACAATTAGAAGAAAATTTTTGGTTTGTTGTAAAAATATGTTTTTTATTTATAAAAATCTGGGTCCTCTTTCAGAGATTGGATGTTTATTATCCAAATTGCAGGACTAATTCAAATATGTTTAAAAATCATTTATAGTGTTGCAAAGTGTTATTTAACAAAGGATAAAATATATATGCCTTTTATAAAATTTTCATTGTCTTATAAAAATTTAAAAAGAGGTACTTAAAGTGCGGACATTTGTTATATTGGCGCCCATATTAGAAAACCCTGCCACACCTATGATAACAGCTGTTGTATAAAATAATATTGTTCTATAATTTGTTCAAATAAATAATATGTCAGAATATATTATAAACTGTATTAAAAAAAAATTCAACATAATTTTCAAAAAAGGCATAAATCCCTTATAGCATTAACCATCTGTCAGGTTTGGTTCTCAGAAATCTTTGGGAGAATTCATTCATCTATCAAAAAAGTGATAGGAGAGCCCAAAGAGATTTACACTTAGAAATTACATTTTTTGTGTAATTAAGAAAATATTGTCATCAGTTCTTTTCGTTTTATTTCCTAGAATATTTATGTATAAGTTTGAAGAATAGCAAAATAAAACAATGGTGGGGGCTTTCCATTCATTCATCAACTCAAATGTATGCTATATTTGTAAAAATTATAATATACTAAAATATTAATTAAAGATAAAAATTATATAGGGTTGATGTATGAGAAATAAAACTATTTTATGAGTGAACAATTCATTATATGTTCGAGTACATATTTTTGCCATTCCTAACGATTCAATATTCTCCTCTGTTTAGGAGTAACTCCATTTTCAAAACTTAAATCGTACTCTTACAAATTATTATTTCATACAAATATATCGTATCAATTAATTATTGGTATAAGTACTATAGCTATGCTAGGAAACTAGACGAAGACTGATCATTACTAAGACTGTCATCAGTTATAAGGTCTGGCACTACAACTTCACCGTTATCAGTAACAATAGCTAGGGTCTGTTCTCCACTTCCTGTTAAAGCCAAGTAGTCTGAATCGTCTACAGAGTACAACTGTAAAAAAAACATTACAAATGATTTTCTATAATAAAATTACAGGCTGTAAATGTTTTAAGCATCAACTAACTTTGAAAATCTTAAGCTCAGTAATATAACTTACTGAACTTTTCTGACTATGTTAATGAGTCTTCCTAACTTTTAGATCTGTCTTCTATTAAATATGGACTGCAGTTTGTTTTGCTCAGATAATCTCATAGATTTCATTGACCATAACAATCACCAACTAGTTTTAATACTAGGTTTAAAAACATTTCACATAATGGTTAACAAAAACTAAGAATGCAACTCAAAACAAGTTGCTGCAGTTCATGTATTTAAGAAAAGAGTTTTGAATGTTAAAAAAAATCAAATGCACATTATGAGCTTGGCAAAAATAACTATTCTTAGAAGTATAATGTAGAAATGTGTACACTCAGGGTTACAAACTAGACAAAAGTTGGAAACTTAGGATAAGAACAGTGATGCATACATAAAATCCCACTAAATAAAATTAAAAAAAAAAAAAAATAAATAATTGGTAAAATTGAAATTATTGGGAAGCAAAATGAATAGTATTATAAAATTAACATGACAATAATAATAATAATTGGGTGAGATCAATTTATTAGGCATAAATGTATTTGATAATACTTGATCTCTTTATCTAGTTTTAGTATTTAAACTTCATAAAGCATCATGTAATTTAATTAAAGTGTTAAAAAGCAATCAATAGGTAAAAGAGAATTATTGACATTGGGATGTAAAATGTAAAAATTAATAGAAAATACCTACACCTTGAGAAAAGCAGAGGCAAAAGAAGTTTAGAACTTCTTGTTAACCCTTAGCCTACAAAATCAGTTAGTTAAGATTTGTATAGAATGACTTGACAAAAGTGTTTTCTAAACTGTGACAAAATTAGTGAATTTAACCAATTCCTCAAAAGTTAAATGAGTATTACATACTTCATTTTACATTTTAAAAAGTATAAAAATTATTTTTTCTACATGCGTTTGTTATGTAGTATAAAATTATTCACAGTGGTTTTGCAGCTTGCTTGAATTAATGTAGTTTATTTCATACCATAAATAAAGTGTAAGAAATGTAACTTGAAGTAGTTTTAAAAAATCATTAAAGTTTTATGACTAATTTTACAGAATTTCAAGAACTGAATGACATTTTTTTTATTAATTTAATTTTTCTTTTGTAATTGTAATAGAAGTGAAGAAAAATGATATATTTTCAAGATATTACTTGATGTTACAAAACATATAGAAAAAATTAATCAAACATTTTAGATATAAAAAATTTGATATGTGTCTCTACAATGTGTCTTTGCCCCATGAGAAATATCATGTAGCAACATGATATACCCACGTTTATCAAGTGGTACACAGTAAAAGAAGGGAATAATCAACATAGCAGATGTAAATATAATTCGCTTGTCGTTTTAATGCCTGTTAATTACAAGTAGTCATGAAATAAAATCTGTAATGTGTATATTCACATATACTCGTCATTATTGTACTACTTACTGGTAAGAAATCAGGTAACTCCTCGTCAGTATAAACTTTGATTGTATGTAAATCCTGCAATTTTGCCAGTTGTTCTGGTGTTGCTCTTAAAACTTTAAAGTGCTTTTGACTTCCCTTGCCACTCTAGTTAAAATCAAATAAAAATAAATTATAAACTACCCTATAGGCAAATTTATGCAAGATATACTAATACAACAATTATGTATAATATCAATAATAAGTACTGGAAATTCATATTTCCAATAATACTTTATTCATAATATTTTACCTGGAAATATAGAAATACAATTCAGTATTTTTTGTAGAGACATTCAATGTTGAGGATATACACAATAGTAAGTAATTTAGCATTGTATATTTAGTAAACAAAATTTTACAAAAGTAATAAATAAAAATGAATTGATTAAAATGCAAATTATTACAGTTTAGTCTGAGTTGTTTACCTCTTCTTGATGCCTAGGGTAGACAACAACAAAAATTACTTTGACAGGGACATTACATACAATTTATGGGGGACAAAAGAAGCAGTAGATATCACTGATAGGTCTGTATCAGTCATGATATCGTGGTAAAGACATCTTACTAATTGACATGATAAAGATATTGACAGACCTACATATAAGTGAAAATTAAACTGTGCAGAAACAGCTTATGTACAGTCTTACATGTTTGACTACAATAAAGGTTTTAACCAATAACAAGCAGAAATATCATCTGTGTTTGTTTATTGTTAAAAACGAATTACACCTCATGCTATAAAGTAAAATGGAAAGATAATATCTAGATTAGTTGGAAACAACATTAATAAAAAAGAACAATCAAGTTACTATAATAACATTACAGTAAAACTTTGTTTAACCGCCACTCTTTAAAACTGCCATTGCTGTAACAGCACAACAATACTGTTATAACAAAGTGCTTTAAGATGCCGTGTTAGCTTTGTTTGTTAAGTTACATCAACTATTTCACCTGTAAGCTTATATTAGTGTATTGCCACATTTGTGCGGATGTGTTTATCATGTAATATATAGTTTTATTTCTATTATAATGGGTTTAATTTCTTTTTGCTCAAAAATATGTTATACTACTGTAAGAGTGATATCTGTCTATAATATAATTGATTGAGGTTACGTTATGGAGCAATAATACAGTTTTTCTGTTATCCATCTATCCACTCAACTGTCACGGCCTCCTGTCGCCATCTTCTGACGATGATGGTGAATCGAGATTTTACTGTACATACGCTATAAATTTTATTGTACATTAATTAATAAATTCCGTTCATAACTAGTGAAGCTTGGATAGTTAATGAACTTGTTTGGCATAGCAAGACTAAATCCATTACACCTTCAAAAAGCTTGCAATGTTTGGCTATGCAACCTGCCAGAATATATATTTTTACACGTTTTATCAAGTAATATTAGAAATTCACCTAAATTGCAAAGCAACTAGGCTTACGTATTTTATAAACAAAAATATAATATAATAGAACTCTCGTCTTCATTGACAGTTAACCAGGATTAACATCCAGAAAAGTTTATTTAATTTTTACGATAAGAAATAGATGTGTGCACTGTTCGTTACTGGATCAAGTGTTTAGTATCTATGCAGCCCATCCTTGCATATAGTAAATAGTTTAGCATAAAAAGGTACTGTCACTGTTTGTAACCTCAGCTTAGTGTATGTCTGTTAATATTTCTTGTCACATCAATTGCGAGTGTTAATATAGTGCTAACTTATTAGGGATGTCTCGTAAGTATGTTACACTATTTTTTAAAATCTGGGTAGTATGTGGAAAACACCTGAAAGTTATAGAAAATTTGCATCTGGGTGTGTAGTGGCAGCACTGTAAAATTCCTATGCACATGCATCGATTAAACGGGCTGTCAGGCTCCAGCCACTATTAAGGTTGCAAAGCACGAAAGCCCTCATCAACGCAACCATCGACCAAGCCAGCAAACTGCACCTGACACAGCAATCATCAGGAAGAAAATGGGAAAACCTTGGCACCACAGGACCCTATGGTCAACCACAGACTTCTATGAGCTGTAGGCATTGCCAAGTGCAAATTGCAGACTGGCCATGACTACCTGGCCGGCCATTTACATTGCAACGGTGTTCTCCTAACATTGGAATGCCCTCTCCATGTACACGATACGATGAATGTGGATCATCAACCAAAATGCAATGCACTCAACCATTCCTAGACTCATCTTGCATAATTATATCAAGAACTTCTATGCTAATTCTATCACCATAAATATATTTATTGGAATGATAATTGACATACTCAAGATATTTTAAACTGTTATGAAAATGCGCCACTGATTTATGAATGTTATGATGTGTTATTAGTGTAGTCACTGATTTATTACTCTCAATTTTTTTGATAAAAGCTATTTCAAGTTTTTGTATTTGAGTCTGATCTAAACTTGGAAATAATAGCTAACAATGGGAGGTGAAGAATATTGTGATGAAGTAGGGGTATTCTTGTTTATTCCTCCATGTTTCGATTGAGAATTTAAAATAGTGTGTTTTATGCCATTTTAAACATTAATTTGACAAAAGGTTTTAGTGGTGCCATTTTTCATGTTGGTGTTAAAAACGGTACCTAACCTCTTACAAGCATTAGATTCTGAATTTTTTATATTCCGCTAGTTTCAATAGCTGATGTCAGTTTCGCAGTTTTAAATAGTGCTCTTGCCAAACCTTTTCTTTTTGTATTCCACTGATAAATCCTGGTCGCCATAATGTTCCCTTCCAACTAAGTAGCACCCAAGATGGCTGACTGTTCAATATTCTCGTATTGCAACTGTTCAGTTTAAAGTCAGAACCCCCTCACCAGACAGTATCTCTTCATGAAACTACCTGCAAGAAATTCTTCAAGCCCCAACAATTTTATGTCATACAATAGATAAAGGAATAATCACAATACATTAGTTAAAAGTGTTGTACGTAAAAGTTAGCCTATAACCTAATGTGGGGATTTGTAACAACCTATTGAATATTCACACTTTATGTTTAATTATCACATCACAGTGCATGCTTATTTCGTTAGATTATTGTTAGGATAAATATTAATCCAATCGCGAGTGTGTCAGTGACTTAATTTGAACATAAAGACAAATATCGATCTTGTGTTTTCCCTTTTTTTTTAAGTGCACTTGATGTTAGAACTTGTTTTAGATTATTTTATTTATTAAATATCGTTAAGTGTTACAGTTAACTTGAACTTCTAGTGAGTGTGAGTTCTAAAGAACTGCTTCCACGCCTCATTGGTAAGACTTCCCATAATAAATTAAAATGGTATTTTGCTTTATAATTTTGTCCAATCCCTCATATTTGATTTCATATCCTCTCGTATTAATGAGGTGGTCCTCCAGCATGAGACGTTTCAGAAATTCATTAAATTTTGTAATATTATCTTAAACCGTGTAATATTATCTTAAACCCATTGTGTTAACTGATTTTTGTGTTTGTTTTACCTGATGAAGTTGACAAGCTGTATGGCATGATGTAAAAAAAAGGGTAAACAAATGTGAATATTTGTTTAGAAAGAATCTCAAGTTTCAATTGATTCACCAAAGTTTAACTTATAAATTTACTTGTGATTTCTGACAGGTAAGCTTGTAGATTTTTTTTATACTCGCAAATGACATTCTCTCCTTTGTCATGGTGGCAGAAACTAAAACTTAACAGGATACAGAGAAATTAGATTGTTTGAAAAATAATGAATATTCTACTTAATATACTACTCATTCACGAAAATCCTTCCAGCATTTCTCTTGCGAGAACTTGTATACAGATAGATGTGAGAATGAGTAGTAATAAATTGAGCTCCACATGATTGATGACCATTTTAGAAGTAAAATATATACACTAAAACACCTGTAAATATTTTACAACTTGCCTGTAGTAGAACTTACTTATATTTGTTGAGGACGGCCGTTTTGGGAGATGTGTCCCATTGTCAACTCAGACCGTAACTGATATCAAGGTTTTTGTAGGTTAGGGTGGGGTGGGGGTGTGGGTGTATTTGGTGAGGATTAGGAGTTATGATGTCAAAATGTGTGAGTTTTAATGTAGTTGGATGTTGAGTATATGTGTAGGGTTTAGTTTGAAATGTTTTTATATTTCGTATTGTTCAATTGTTTAATGTTGGTTATTTTTGTATTGTTTGTGAAGAATTTGGAGGTTGGATGTTATGTCTACAATGGTAATCTGCAACTTGAGAGAAATTAATGTTAAACACATGTCTAGAACTAGAAATATCGAATAATATTATTGTAAATTACCACATATAGAATAAGCTTTAACTGAAGTGTTTCAGGACAAACGTATGAAAGTCTGGTCTAAGGACCGAATATATATTATAACTCAAGCTTTGAAGTCACATGCTTTTTTCTGATTTATCAAAATTAGTCTACATTGTCTACAACAACTCCTAAAATTACACTGGCATAACAGATATGTTTAATATGGATTTATAATCATTGTGCATGTGTAAACAAAACTGATTAGTAGCAAAAAGTGGAGTTGAGGTTTAACTTTTATCTATTGGTTTTAACAAGAAACCACCAGAAGTAATCAAAAGTAATTGTCTACTCTATATATTTTGTAATAACAGTTTGGTCAATTTTCAGAGTAATTATACATGTTTACCTCAGAACCATCTTCTACTGATGAATCCTCACTAATAAATGGTCCAGAAAGAATAACTGAATCATTATCTAGGACTCCGATAGAGCTGCTCTTTGAGTTACTACATGGTGGTATTAAATTCTATAACAAATAATATTTCCTTTTAAATGATGAAATGCCTATCCAAAGATGTAGAAAATTAAATGTTTTAGTTAAAAGCATACCTTATTATTTGAAAATGGAAGACCTTTTGCTTTTTTTCTCCAAGCTGTTCGACACTTTGAATCAAGATTTTGTTTAATACGATACCAATGTCTCTCAGTTATATTAAACATATGCATCAAATGCGATCTTATAGCATAAATCTAAAAAAAGAAGGAAGCGAAACCAATTTATTACTAATACATGTTTTTAAATCAATACATACCTAATGATGTACATTTTTTTAACACATGATTTACAACTTGATTTTTTTTTTGTGTTGTTCATCTAAAGACTTTATAAAATATTCTAATTGATATCACTTAGACACCACTATTTAGTGTTATTTTTCAGCAGACGCGCTTCACCCTAAATCAGTACATTGTTCAATACTGTAAATCACAGACAAACTTTTGACAAAGAGTTACTAATATATCTTGTCGGTGACTCACAACATTGAACAATGCGCTGATTTAGTATGAAACACGTCTGCTGAAAAATAACAGTAAGTAGTGGTTTTTTGCCAAGTGTTATTAATAACAACTTGATTTATCTTTAATTTACTTCTGGATCTATATTTTTTAGCCTATAGTATTAAGGTAAAGTTTTATTAAAATATAATTTCTTAAAAATAGAAAGAACAATATATAGCTGGATATATTCTACAGGACTTATGTTTATAAAACTATGCAGATTAAAAATTGATTAATTAAAGAGTACAATATGATTAATGAAAAATCTTATCTATTAATCTAACATGAATGTCCTGTATATACAAAAAAACTATTGTATATCTGTTTGTCCTTTATACATACTACACCATTCATCCGATCAACAAGTAACTTTGAGAATTTGAGCACTTTTCTATGATAGTTTCTAATAGGAATAGGCCAATTCCAATTTTAAATTCTCTATTAATTAAAGTGAAGATTCCGATTCTTGTTTTTTATAAAGTGTTAAAATACATGTGCGGTCTTACTTAAATTAATTATCAATTATGTCTTTCATTACTTTGAATGAATTAAACGATTGGCAGCTTTTCTGGTCCGTTTGTTTATCACCGCTAAACCCTCTTTACTGCCTCACTTTAACTAGGGCGGACTTCACTATTTCTCAACCCTCCCCCCTTTCTAGCCTACACTAATCTGCCACCGCTTCATAGATGTCAAAACAAAACACAAAGAAAAAGTAACTCCAATTTCCCTCTTATACAAACTAATGCCTATTCTGAGGTTATATTGTAATTGTTAACTGTAGTTTAGACTTGTAATTTTAAATAAACCATTACTTTTATTCGATATGTTTGTCTCGCTTTCATAAATTCCTATGCATAAACCAAAGATGAACGTTTTGTGTAGCCTAATACAATAAAAATTATCACCAAGATGTTAACTAAATTCATTATTAGAGAAAAACTGAAATAATTAATACCTATATAATTTTAATTATAACAATTATTTGAGTTTAAGTACATTAACTTTTGCTTTTTTTTCTTAGAGCGAATAGTATTTTATTATTTCATATTTAGCCTTGAAATTTAAAATACAAAAGCTGGTAAATTGTTTAAAAATTTTGTGTTACCGTATTAGTTTATTATAAAAACTAACCCAACTTCTGGGACAGTACCTATTATATTTATTTCAGGCTGTCTTATTTTGTTCATAATTCAAGTAAGTACACTCTCATAAAGGTTTCTAGCATAGTACATCTATCGCACAATAATTGGTGTGATGACTACAATGAAATTCAAAATAAATTACCCTACACAATAGGAACGGAAATGAAACAGGGATTACATTTGTAACATGTTAAAATTTTGGCAATAATGTAACATGTTGCCTAAATATTTGGCTTATTTCAGCTAATGTGAAATAAACCCAATTAAAAAAATATATTTGTTTCTAAAATGTTATTAGATATAGCTAAATACTGGTTACCAATCGAAGTAAATTTTTAATTTGAATGGGTGGGGATTCTGTTTATGCAAGCATGAGAAATATTGAGATTCTGATCTTCCTCCAGACTTGGTAGATGAAAGATAGGTATGGCTGCAATTAACATTTGTTTGTGTTAGATTGCCTAATTAAAATGTTTTAAAAGATTGCCAAATACTAAAAGCTACTTGTAGTAAAAGATCAGGGAAAATAACTAAAATTTAGTTTTAAATAAAAAGGAAAAAATCTCTGTGATATGTATGAAAAAGATTTTGACACACAGCATCAATGCCAGTAAACAAAGAAACAGGTATTACTTGGTCACTATAAGTTCTGCTCTGGCTCGGCCGCTACTAGCCAGTCTGCGTACTACAATTTTTGCCCTCTTTCCGGCGTGTGCTGACTGACTCTACTCTCTGATGACTTTCTGTGTTGCCCGGTATAATTTTTTTCACTAAAATCGTACACATGAGAATGGGAAATAAATACAAACATTTGTTGATTCCATCTTTAGTAATCACTAAACACTTTTAAATGTTTTAAACTTGCCTATAGTAGCACTTACTTTGCTTGTTGAGGACGGCTGTTTCGGGAGATGTGTCCCTTTGTCAACTCAGACCGTAACTGATCTCAAGGTTTTCGTAGGTTAGGGTGGGGGTGGGATATTTTGGTGATGTGGGTGTATTTTGTGTGTATTAGGAGTTATGATGTCAAAAAGTGCGTGCGAGTTGTAATGTAATTGTGTATTGAGTATGTGTGTAGGGTGTAGTTTGAAGTGCCTGTATATTTCGTATTGTTCGGTTGTGTAGCGTTGGTTATTTCTGTGTTGTTTATGAAGAATTTGTAGGTTAAATGTTATGTCTAAGTAGTCATGTTTTGTGGAGTTGAGATGATTGGCGAAGTTTGATTGGTAGTTATTGGTTTTTAGTGCTTCTATATATGTTCTTGGTAACGTGTGTAGAATGGCCTCCCTGTCTGGCCTAAATAGTGCTACTATAGGCAAGTTTAAACATTTAAAAATGTTTAGTGGGAAATAAATGTCTAAATATGTGTTAAAACAGCTGTTATACCACAAAATCCGTAACATAAAATCAGCTGTTTTATAAAATAACTTATTTTAAGCCAAATGGGATGAAATAACAACATTGCATACCTTGCCCTTTTTGTGAAAAGTTTTTCTCCCATTTAAAACTAAAATTAATTTAATTAATGAATTAATATTTGAAAAACTGCATTAACTTCAAGTGTCATCCACTTCAAGTTAAAAAAATATATATTTGAACTTGGGTGGATGAATAAAATGTATTTTATTAACGATTGAAAATTTTCACAGTTAAAGCAAATAGGTATATTTCCTTTAGCTGGGGTAGAGTAACAAAAACTACTTGGGAGGCAGAAATATATTAAAAGTGTTATAACTGAATTTTGTTAATTCACTACATTTTTATATTAATGATGACTTAACATATAATAGTGTTAACAAATTCCACTTGCAATTAGAAAATTACTTTAAGTGGTAAGTAATATTCGAAAACCTCTAAACACAAATATATATATAAATATATATGGGGTTAGAGGTTTTTCTGTATTATTTATTATTAATAAACTACACTAAATTATTACAATTAATTAGTTACCTTCAGTGGATCCAATTGCTTTTTAAAATGCTTGCCTTTGCCTGATAAATTTGAAACTGCCTGAACATCTTGTGGAAAAAGATAATCTAAGAGAACAGTTGCCATTTTTTCTGGAGTTGTACAATTAGCATTTATGTGTAAAAGCTGCCTAAAAATGTGTATTTTATTAAGAATGATTGTTAAAAGTACAAAAAGTAAATTGCACCTGTTTACAGTCTAAACGAAGACAATATTTTTTTTAGTTGTGATGTTAACAAAACATATTAACATAAACTATTAATAGCAGACTAAATTTATTTAAAAAAAGTCTACTTGTTTATAAAAAACACACTGAAAATATGTATTTACAATCTATATATTGCTTGTTCACTTACAAATTACGATTAAAATGCTAATGGTGAAAAAAGTAAATGCTTAAAATATTGGTATATTCCAATTTTTCATTACTTTTTTGAAGTAGTGTCTTTTAATCATTAATATTTTTGATAATGAATAAATAAAAAAGTTAGTTTTTTAAAATATTGGTATAACCGGTAACTTGTAAGCTGGTGCGTGATCGATTGGTGGAAAACAAAAAGCTAGCCCTATTCAAAACATTGATTTTTGTAGTGTGTGTTGCATCAGAAGCCATCGCTATGAAATTGCAGGTTTTGTGGTTGTTTAGAAAACTGATATAAGTAAATTTGTAAAAGACTTTATGTAAATGAATTGGTTAATATGACAAATCAAATAAAATAATATTTATAATGGCCTATCGGTCTTGTCAAATCTGAATTACCTCATATTATAATGTCTGTGGAACAGTCTTTCGCTCCCCCTACCCTTTCCCCCTTGAGGTCACACGCCAGCTTAGGCATAGCTTAAGCTATATTTTAATACAGGTTTGAAACAACATTTATGTCTTATTATGTATTTGTTTAGTCTTAGCTGGTATATTCTCAGTAATTTTGAAACATGACAAGATTAGCTCCATCCAATTTTTATTTGTCAGGACATCAGCAAAACAGCTTATGCCAGGCATAGAATCATGTATTTCATTTAGAAAATCAAATCAGCAATAAGAGTGTATTGATTATTTACGGTATCCCAATCTCAAGACTCACCAAAGCAATCAAGACTTGTATTATTAGATGTGCAGCATGTTTTAGTTGACTATTTACCTCACACATTATAAGGTTCATTAAAAAAAAACCAATATATCATATCAGGATACTTAATAGATATATTGTAACATATATAACATTAAGCTTGTAGCTTTTGTTTTATAAAAACAATTCAATTATAAATGATGTCTTATGTGTTGTATGTGATGTTAAATATAAATTATAAAGCTACTCAAAATTAGTTTTATTATTTTTTTTTATACCATAGACATCTTAAGGTATAATTTTGCAATATCATTTAGGTCCAAAAACAATATAAATTCCTTAAGTTTAAAAAATAAGAATCTTTTCAGAAACAAACCACAACAAAAAATATTAAAACCTGGTGGCAACAACCTAAAGATTTAGAAATATGTAAAAAAGACAAAAATAACTTCATTTCACTATACACACAATTTTGTTTCCTCTTTTTTTAGAAAAAAAGTACTATCTTATATTACCCTAGAATATAGCTACAAAGTATCTAGTAAGGATGGATTTTGTTTAAAATTCTGTTTAAGAGGCCAACTATTTGACAAATATAAAGTCTACAATTTGTACAGTATTCATATCTGCATCAATGGCAAAATAAGGAGCAAGGGTTCAATGCTTTCTACTGTTTGCCTCATACAGTTTGACAACTAATTTGTCAAGGATCTCAAATATACTTGTTTGAATTTCATTTCACATATATTATAGGATACTTATAGATTTTAGGAAATAATATTGTTAAATAGATAAACTGTAAATAGGGTTATAGTGTAAGAATTGAACAATGTAGGCATGCCGAACATCAGACTCAATAATGGTAATAAATATAGACTAAAATTTAAAAAGGAAGGTTTTCTTAAGGGTAGACTTTTCAAATTCACATTACATATAGAGAACCTCTTAGAGAAGAACTTGTGCAATTTTAAAGATGACAGGATGTTTTTGAAGATTTTATATGCTTGAAAACCTTTAAAATTAAAAAAAAATGATGATAATAATAGGAAATATTGAATCTGGATGGTCTTAAAAGGCTTAAGAGGTTTTATTTATTTACAATAAAAATTTCCTCACAGTTGCACCAAGTTATTTTTTAATATCAATAGAATTGCTACTATTATTATTATAATTAGAAATTTTAAGCTGAAGTTTAAAATTAACACACTTTTTAATGTGAAAATTAAGAAATTCAAAAGCATAATCATTAACAAATAAATGTAAATTAATCGAATATTATGTTCATAAAAACAAGGATGAGATAAGAGAAGAACTGTCAATTAAAAAATATACTTACCTAGTTTTATAAAGATAACCAAAATAAAAATTGTGCACGTTTGTTATACAAATCTATGATTTAATAATTATAAATTAAGAATCATGAGGATTTATGAATCTTTAACTCATGGGTAAAATTCAATCTATCACTATAATAATTAAAAACATCCAACATCTCTGTATTTTATTTTTTGGAATTATAGTAAACATTTCATTTATGTACACTAACAGTTAGAAACTCAATTTATTTAAGCGCTCTAATGCAAGATCATCCATAAGAAAAAAAATTATAATTGAAGTTACAGGAAACGCAATCGAAGTATTGTATACATACTTATTGTTAAATTGAAAAAATATGTTAATCATCAAACATTCCACAGCTTTTATTACACCATATAGATGTTAACATAAAATCGTCTAGTATGAAAATACCTCTTTTCAATGGCCTTAAATTCCAAATTATTCCCTAAATTAGTAAAAAGTGCTGTCACGTTCAAACCTTATTCTGCTCTTCAGGCAATTTTAAATCTTTAATACTTCTAAGAAAATACAAGCTGTTTTTTATGTATAATTTAGGCTTTGGAAAACAATAAAGAATGTTTACTATAATTTTATATAGGTGAGTTAATATATGAAATAACATTAAAAAATAATAATTTTATGAATTTCAGGTAATCCATAATTTTAGTAAAGAAGTGTCCAATTTGGATGTAATCTATTAACAAAGAAGTCAAAACATTTTTTTCCATAAATGTGCATGTCAGTTTGTAAGTTGAACATAGAATTTTTACATACAAACCTACAAGTGAAATCATCAGAGAAGATAGTTTCAAACTCCTCAACATAATTCGAATAATTCATAAGTACCATACAATTGTGCTATACTAACTTTATGTCTATCAGTAACAACATCACATTTAATAACTACACCAACTTATAAAACAACATAGATTTAACACAAAAAATAAAAAGACACGAATATACCACATAATTCCACACTAGCTTCATTTGACGTAACCAACCTATACATCAACATACCAATCAAAGAAACAATAAACTTATCACAGAAATGTCAATATAAAACAACAAACCAAAGAAATAAAAACAATAACAGAAACAATTACAGCACAAAACTATTTCACATAAAACAATAAATACTACACCAAAAACAAAGAGCTACACATAGGATTCCCAATATCAATCATCTTGTCAGAAATATTTATACACAACCACAAACAAAAAAACACCATAAATAACAACAAATACAACTATATTATAATATACTGGTACATAGATTACACCCTAATCTAATACAAAGGCAACAAAAGACAGAAAACACCTTCCACAAATATATAAACAAAATACACAATAATATAAACTTCACACTGGAAACAGAACACAATCAACTTTGTAGACCTCACAATCACAAATAAAGCAACAAACTACCATTTAAAATATACAGAAAGCCAACCACCACAGAGTTATACGCCATACTTTTAATTACCCTATACAACACTGACACATCATCTTCCATTCCATGACATTCAGACCAATCAACATACCCATGATCATTGAAGACAGAATAAAAAAACTCAACACCATAAAATACAGAACCCATACAAACACACTGTGATAGACTATATAATACACAAAAAAACAACACACACAACAATTATACACAAAAACAAAAGTACAAAACAATAACATGTAATGACAACACATCATGAAAAATAGCTTCTTCATTCCGAAAACTCAAATACAAAGTCACCTTTGAAATATCTAACAACCAAAAAACACCTATATAAAACAAAAACACTCCAGAACATAAATCTTCACCACACAATACAAGAAATACATAAAAGACCTAAAAAAAACAATCCAAATCAAATTTCACTATTCATATATAGAACACACTACACACGTACACCAATCCAAAAACATCATCCAACATTTCATCAAAAAAGAAATAAATTAAACATAACAGAAAATTTTAAAATATATAAAACACCACACTCAAAATCCACAACACATTCTAAACAATAAAACAGTCACAATCAAATACTATATTCGAACTCATTAACAACTACTCTATGAACAATGTCACACACATAACACCAAAACACCACAGAATCACAATAATACAATACACCTGAGCAACAGTCTCGCCCGTGACTCATATCATTGAACAATACACTGATCTAGTGTGAAACACGGCTGCTGAAAAATATCAGTAAGTGGGTTTTTTCCAAGTAATACCAATAATAGCATTATGTTCATCACGTAAAAATTTTAACTGTATGAACTCTCTTGGTAAAAACTCTATCTGCATGACTAATATGATTTTATAATTAGAAAATTTTTAAAAACATTAGTAAATAAATATCTAATTTGATATGTAGTGTTAGCATCACATTCATAAGAAGCACTTAAAGAAGATTCTGATAAACTTATATCCTAGTGAAACTACACCAACAATATCACTGTCAATACGGTATGAAAACAGGTTAACAAACCTTGTATTTTTATTTATATGTACTAAAGCAATTATCTTTGGTAATATTTGACTGTGGGGTGTAAAGTAGCAGGCCTCCACGTGGTGCACCCTGGATAACACTAAATCTGCTACAACAATCGCCTATATCAAGCCTCCAAGATGACATCAGCGATCGCCGCAAGTTCTACTAACCGCCCTTCTCAGGGTGTTGACAACCACCTCCGCGTTTTGTTCTGGAATGCTGGAGGCTTGAGCACAACTAAATTCACAGAACTAAAAAAATTAGTTTTAAATTCTGACACAGACATCATCTTGATTGTCGAAGCTGGCGCTTCTACTGAAGTTGTGTTTTTATGAAATGTTAAATTATTCCAATTTTATCATCAAACAATCAAGACAAGTTGCCTCTGGCATTATAGTCTTTGTTCACAATAACCTAGCCAGTGAAGCTACAATCCTGCATGAAATGGAAGACGGCGATAAACTCTGGCCATCTGCATAGATGCCTGGAAGAACGGTGTGCATTTCAAGGTGGTCGGTCTCTATAGCCCTCCGAACAATGTTCCAAACCTAGATGTGATCTACAACCTAAGCCACCACAAAAACTGCATTGTCGTTGGGGACTTCAATGCCCATTCGACTCGGTGGGGTTACAGTACCTCAAACGCAGCCGGAAAGACTGTTGAGGACCTTATTGACAACTCTGATCTTATCAGGACTCCTTGCGAGCTAACATTCTTGTAATTTGCTGGATTTTCGACCTCTTCGGACATGGCCCTGGTACATGCCAGTTTAATCTCGAGAGCGGAACTATCTCTCAGTGACACCATATCTCTCAGTGGTCACCGCCCGTTATCTATACACATCGGCACTAAAAACAACCTGATACAAGGAAGGAAGCTGACTCGGTGGAATTTTAAAAAACCCCGTTGAAACATGTTTGGAGAACTGACAGATAAATATTTAAGTGCTGACCCAATAGATGAAAATCCTGACCTCTCTACCGAACGCTTCACAAATGGAATACTTCGGGCAGCCAAGGGAAGTGTACCAGAGGACAAGTCAAAAAATATCGCCCTTTTTGGAATGAATGCCTTGAGGACCTCAAGGATAGGAGAAATAACGCGAGACACATAGTGGAACGAACACACAATATTGTGGATTGCTCTGTTCTCAGAAGAAACCAAGCCAACCCTAAAGCAGGCTATTATTGCTTCCAAAAGATCATCTTACAGATCCTTTGTCGCTAATCTGGACTTCAGAAGAGATGGTATAAAGGCTCACAAATTCCTCTCCAGTATCAACAACGAAAAATCAAGGCGCCATTGGGAACCCATGTGAATGGAAGGCTAATCGCCAGGCCTAACGACATTGCGCAAGCTCTATGGTAACACTACGCAGCTGTGAGCAGGCTCTCCACGACTGCAAATGATAGAAAATGTCTGGCCATCAAAGATGCACCATCATGTCAAACTGAGAAAGATACCTTATTTTCCAAAAGGAGTTTTCACCCGACGAACTTACTCTGGCAATATCCACTCTTCACAGTGGGAAATCAGCAGGGCCAGATGGCATCTACCCAGACTATATCAGGCACCTAGGTCTGATAGCCAAAGATACCCTTCTGAAGCTTATCAACCTCACTTGGAAAACACGGGTTCCTCATCAATGGAGAAAAGCCGAAATCATTTCTCTACTCAAAAAAAGGCAAGCCAGCCAACAGTCTGAACAGCTATCGACCCATCTCCCTCACAAGCGTCTGCTGCAAAGTAGCTGAGAAAATGGTTGAACGCAGGCTTAGAGAATTCCTGGAGTCAAACAATTTTACAATTTTATAAGCGACTGTCAGGCCGGGTTCCGGAAACATAGGTCTACCATCGATCAAGTGGTGAAATTTACACAATCAGTAAAAGATGGCTTCCACAGAAAACTGTCAACTCTCGCCGTTCTTGTGGATTTTAAAGCCGCATTTGACAAAATATGGCGTCCGATGTTGCTACACAAATTGAAAAAAAAAAACCGGTAAGACGCTGAAGTGGATACATAGCTTCCTATCACAGCGGCTCATCAGGTGCAAATTCCTCAATTCTATTTCCTACTACAAACAATTACCCCAAGGCCTCCCTCAAGGAGGAGTCCTCAGTTGCTATTCAATACCATGATTGATGACCTCCGATTGTCCATCCAAAAAAAAACGATGTCATAATGTGGGCCACTGGAAGCAACATTAAAGCACTTGAAGAAGGTCTTAACACAGCAATGATTCACCTTAAAGAATGGGCATTCCTAAACAAAATGGAGATCAACACGGAGAAGACACACAGTCAGCTTTTTACCATGTAAATTAGAGCTCCACAAATAAACTTATCCTATAACGGTCTATTAATTCAACAAGTCTCTACAGCGAAATATCTAGGGATCACGCTAGATTCTAAATTGTCCTGGAGCAAGCATACTAATTCAACCACCGAAAAGGGGGAACAAACTCTTGAACCTTTTGAAACGACTTACAGCTACGAAGTGGGGCGCTATACAAGATTTCCTATCAACTGCTTACAAGACATACGCCCACCCTGTCATAGAGTACGGCAGTGAAGTGGTCTCCGTAACTAGTAAAACGTGTCTAGCCAAGTATGACGTCATACAAAACAATGCCTTGAGAATTATATGTGGTGGTGCTAAATCAACGGGTATAGAGACTTTAAGCAGATCGCAGGGACAAATACACACTCAAGTTCTGGGAGTGAGCAAAGAGAGTCGACTCATACTACTGGAACAAGTACAAATCTGCCACACAACGCCTGAAGACTCAAACTTCACCCATTACTCATGCTGAAGCACTAATTGATAAATATCATATTTCCATTGACAACCGAGCTCCTTAACCTCAATGCAAGTAAAGGTTCAACCTCCCCTGCAGAGCTGAAATACTCTAGAAACAATTCACACTTTGTACCCGTCTAGCGAATGGCTGCATATTTATACGACAGTTAATTCATTCCTCATACTGGAGGTGCAGGCGCCGGCTGGTACTGTCACTTATTTGAAAACTCACTAGCTGTCGGGAGGAATGCAAGCAATTATGACGGGGAAGTATGTGCCATTTACAAAGCCGCAAATCATTTACTCACTATCAACCTGCCTGCAAGCAGAGCCGTCTTCCTTGTAGATTCACAAGCTGCAGTATCAGTTCTTTGCAACAACACCCCCACTGACTACTTGCGTACTATCCAGTGCTGTACCAAGCTGTCTGAGCTCATCACCATCGGCTGGGTACTGCAACTCCAATGGGTTCCAAGCTATGTGGGAATCTGTGGCAACGAAAGGGCTGACGTTATGGCAAAGCGTGGAGCAGAAGCTAACCGACCCACTATCCCGCGAACACTACGATCAGCTCAGAACCTCATCACTTCTTCGATCAACCAGCATACCAATAAAAACTTACAAATCTCAGCAAGAACAAAAAATGGGAGTGCCTTGCAATGGTGGGACCAATCCCATCGCACCTGGAGAGAGCTGAAGCTGTCGCCAGATTCCGTCTTACCACTGGCCATGATTATCTCCACCTTTATCGCATTGGTTTGGCTGAGAATGACATCTGCCCCCTATGTAACACAATAAGAATGGATGGCGATCACCTGCAGCACTGCCCTGAACTCGACCTTCTATCAGACGACATGACGATACGATACTGGGAGGCTCGATGTCGAATGGCCTAACAGCCACGAATGGGCGTTGGCTAAATAAATAAATAATATTTGACTGTGATATAAATATTTTATCATGTTTTTTACTCTTAACATAGATATTACACTATTATCATTAACCTTTTAAGTTAAGGTATCTGTAACTAACAGATACTACCACATACTTTGATCAACAATGCTTGTGAATACCTATGTCCTCAATAAAGTTATTTAATACAGTAAACGCTCACTAATCCAGGAGATATGGGGCTGGGATACTGCCAGATTACTGGAGAGTCAATTAAAAACACAATGTACATTAAACAATATTTATGTGTATTGGCCAAAAATAAAGAAAATGTAGGAGAGTAGTCCTGTACTGTACTTTAACTGATAAAATAAAAATGAATGTAGCGGTCTTTACTTTACAATAAAGATTACCATACTGTTGGAGTCAGCTTTGGTAGATTAAACAGCTCCAGTATCGAATTCAATCAGCTGTGCTTTGTCTAATCGATAGCTCAATCTATGGTTTATCGTCGATAGTTTAAGACCACGTTGTCCCTTGCCGCGCGCGCCTAATCCCCACCCTAACACAGTTTCCTCTACCCCCAGTCTTTTGCTTGCCGTAGACAGACCAGCACGTCCGTTGCGGGTTTAACCTTATTTCGCCAACCTCGTGGACTTTAAGTTCGCCCAGCGCATGTCTAAATTTAAGTGTTTCGAGTTATACTTGTTTTATATGCTCGTTAACCGCGAAAGTGTACATTATTTAGTCCAAGTGCCGTGTTCGAATGCACCTTTAACCTCGCCGTTACAAGCCGCCTTTACGGAGTCGCTCGCAATCATTTAAAGACTTATTTCAATTGTGAATAGCATGAGAATTGAACTCCGTTTTATTAAGTTTTACAGCACGAGACGTCTGACCATCACCACTTCACCCAGGGCCCTGCTGCAGAAGTCCAGAAGACATCAAACCTACCGTGCACGTAACCCCTTTGTTCAGCTTAGGGTAAGTGTTAATCAGTTCCAAATACTTTTAGCATAAACTTGTGCCTATTTTTCCCGAGGCTTAATTAGTAATAAACACTGTTTATTTGTCGATTAGGCATTTTTGCCGCCAGCCTTAATTTTATTCATGTACAATTTCAATCACAATAACGACCGCGACTATCTCTCTCTTTCGTCTTCTTTCTAATATTTTAGCGGAGCTGACGCCTCCATTTTGGTCCCGTCGGGCCGGATTTTTTTGCATTGTAGCGACCTATAAACATTTAAAGTGCAAAGAACAAGTGTTAAAGGTCTCAGTAACCTCGAACCTTATTCAGTTTTAATAGCGAGGCATTTGCTTTATAAATAAGTTTTATTAGTGATTTATAAGTGTTATTTATTGTGCGAACAATTTCGAAGCGTGTTAAATTTCATAGTAATAAGCTAAGTTGCAAGCATTGCGTAATCCTGTGTAATTTTCCCGCTTCCCTTTCTTTGTCTAATTCAATACGCAGTAGTGACGTCACAAGCTGTAGCGTGCAGCCACTTTCTGTTACTATCAGCAGATTTATGGGACACCTGCGCAGATAAGGAACACTTGACTAAACAAGTTAGGCAGATAGGCTCAATATTGATCCGTGTAGCTACACTGTAGATTTATCCTGTTCAATAAGGAAAACTTGCAGCCGTTCTAATCTAATGCTTATGATTTGTAAAACGTTATGTCTTTTATTAACTTTATTATACAGTCCACTTTTCGTAATTAAATGTACCATTGTGTAGTCATTAGGTTTAGTTTAAACATAATTGCAATTTAATTTAAAATTTTGTTTTTTGTTAATTTAAATTTTGTCACGATGGCTAATAACGACGCATATTGCCTTGATAAGTTGAAGGCTATATGCAGTGATTTAGAGCAAGTAAACAGCTTGCTCGGTGATAGTGAAATGTCTGAGGGCATAGTGCAGGAAGTCAGGCGCCTTCATGTCGAATTTATCGAAACTTTTGACCGCGCGGAGCAGACTTTTGACAGTCAAGCTTCCGAATTTGTCAAGAATGTCTTTATAGCAAAACGTCAATTTCAGGACACCTATCTGCCCATGATAGTAAAATATCCTAACCTCGTTAAGACGGAGGTTACCTCGACCTCGCCTGTCAAATCAACACCGACTTCACCTAACCTTCCAAGTCTAACTTTGCCAAGCTTTTCGGGCCAGAGCGACGACTGGATAGATTTTGTTACGATGTACGACTCTATGGTACATAACAATGAGACGCTTAGCAATATCCAACGTTTTCAATACTTAAAGTCCGTCTTAAAGGGAGATGCACTGGCCATCGTCACCGGGCTTTCCATCTCCGAAGCAAATTACAACATTGCTTACAATGCGTTGCGTAACCGATACGCGAACCCGCGACGTCTCGCAGATCATTACTTTAACATAATTAAAGACTTTCAGCGCATCAATAATGCTTCACCCGCGGAACTAAATCGTTTCTTAACCGCGCACTCTAATGCCGTCTGTGCATTAAGAGCTATACCTCTCGAAGACTTAGCGGATTTCTTATTGTTCTCTATGGCAATTAATAATCTGGATGCCAAGACACGATTAAGTTTTGAAAGCCGACTAGGCACTAACCGCATGCCGACATATAAATTATTGAACGACTTTATAACTGAACAGGCTAGAGCCCTGGAGATGCTTAGCCAACCAGCTGCCGTAGTTGTAGCAAACGCCGGACGTGGTCAAAGACCCCGCGTGTTGGTGTCATCGATGGATAAACCCGGGTTTCAAGGGGCCCTTGAACCGAATAATTACTTGTCTGAACCTAACCTCACTTTGGATCACAGCCCTAGATTTCAATCAGTAGCGTCAAATGACAATGGCCATCAGAATAAGGACGCCCAAGGTACTATTCAGTCCAAACGTGCTGCGCCAGTCACTATGCAACCGGTTAATCAACCACTACAACCTAACGTGTTGCCTATTATGAATGCGCCTAGAACGTCAACATTTCGCAATCGCTCGCCACCGCTTAACCTCAATCAGTCTAACATGCCTACGCGTGTAGGTAAATGCTACTACTGCGGAGAAAGTCACTGCATCATTAATTGTCAACGATTTATTTCTCTTACCATAGCGGAACGCATTGGCGCTATTTCAAAATTACAACGGTGTTATAATTGTCTCGGCTCTCATTATCAAGCTCAGTGTCAGTCTCGTCATCGTTGTAGACAATGCAGCCAAGCACATCACACACTGCTGCACAACGACGCACCGCCGCAGCAATGACTAGCCGCCCCACGACGCCTTAGGCCAACCGCTAGCCATCCAATCGATACTAAAGCTCAACCTCGTTCTTTGTCATGCAACATTACCTCGTCTCTCGCCCTGTTGGGTACCGCGCAAGTCGTCCTTCAGGACCATTATGGTCAACCTCGTTTTCTAAGAGCTATTATCGACCCCGGCAGTCAGATATCTGCCATTACGAAACAAGCTAGCGATATGTTGAGCCTACCTACTCGGCGTTCGAATCTGTCGTTGATTGGCGTCGCTGCCAAGTCTACACGTATTCACGAATACGCAACTTTAATTTTATTCTCACGACATGACGCGGGCGTCATGCTGACTACGGAAGCCGCTGTGCTCAACCATATAACTGACCCGCTGCCAGCTGATAAATTATCCTCTGCTTTAAGCGCTCAATATCAGCACTTACCGTTAGCTGATCCTCAGTTCGACTTACCTGCCCCTGTTGACATTATACTGGGCGCCGATGTCTTCACGCAAATAATTATCAACGGGCCTCGTACCATCATTCATGGCCAACCATCGGCACTTAACACACTTTTAGGTTGGGTCATTATGGGATCTGTACCTTACAGTACGCCACAACAACCACGCGTGTTTATCACCTCGCTCAAGTCTATCGACGAAAACATGCGACGATTTTGGGAAATCGAAGAGGTAAACGAGTCTAACTTGTTGAGCCCTGATGAGCAGCTCTGCGAAAATTTATTTGCCACCACTACTGAACGTGACGCCACTGGGAGATATGTCGTAGCTTTGCCTTTTAAACCTGACGCCGTCGAACTTAAGTCAAACCGTAATGTCGCTCTTGCTAGTTATCATGCTCTGGAACGCCGTCTGAGCCGACAACCGGATGTCTCACGACAATATCATCAGTTCATGAAAGAATATATGACTTTAGGTCATATGTACCCCGCCGTTAAGCCTTCGAATTATTTAATACCACATCATTGCGTTTTCAAGGCCGATAGTTCTACTACTAAATTACGAGTGGTTTTCAAGGCTTCTGCGCCTGATTGCAACGCGCATTCTTTAAACCAGCAATTGCTGGCTGGCCCTAAGTTACAAAGGGACCTGTCCAACGTTATTACCTCGTTTCGATTGTTTGTTCACGCCGTCTGTGCGGATCTTAAAATGATGTACCGCCAAATTGCCGTACGTAAGGATGATCGTCGTCATCAGCACATTTTGTACAGGCCGACTCCTCATTCTCCACTGATGGAGTATGAACTAGCTACTGTCACTTACGGGCTTACCCCGTCTGCTTATTTAGCCCTACGTACACTCGAACAACTCGTCAAAGATGAGGGCGACTGTTACCCTGCTGCGTCGCACGCCATTCTTCATCAAACGTACGTTGATGATGTCGTCACTGGCGCCGATACGTCCGAGGACGCCCAGGAATTAATACGGCAACTTATTAACATCTTCGCACTGGCAGGACTAGAGCTCAGGAAATGGTCTTCCAGCGATCCCGCGCTGCTGTCGACGCTGCCATCTTCTCACCTGGAGCACCCGTTGTTATTCCAAGACGACTCTACCGCTGTTAAAATATTGGGACTCCAATGGCATCCTGTTAATGACTCGTTTTCTTATCGTATTCAAAATTTTGTGTCGGTGCCTACGAAACGCACCATTCTCTCTTATGTCGCTCGAACCTTCGACCCACTGGGTTTCCTTACGCCTATCACATTTTGGATCAAGTCATTTTTGAAACAATTGTGGCTCGAAAGGTTATCATGGGATGAACCTTTGCCAACCGCGCTGCGCAGTCGTTGGGACAGCTTCATTGTCCACTTCGCTAAGTTAGCTGACATTCAAATACCTCGACATGTGGGCACACGTGATGCCAAACATCATTTATTAGGCTTCTGTGATGGGTCCGAAGCTGGTTACGCAGCCGCCATCTACTTGCGAACTGAATGGAACGGTTTAGTTTCCGTCAGCCTTCTAAAGGCTAAAAGCAGAGTGGCTCCCGTCAAAACACTCACTATACCTCGAATGGAGCTCTGCGGCGCCGTCTTACTGGCCAAGCTCTATAAGTCTGTTCAGCCTGCTGTGAATTTTGTGGCCGACGACACTACGCTTTTCTTCACCGACTCAGAAATTGTGCTGCATTGGCTTAGCACCCCGCCACATCTTTTGAAAACTTTCGTTGCCAACCGCGTTATTGAAATTACCTCGAACACTTCGACCTATCATTGGTACCACGTCTCAACTGTTGACAACCCCGCGGACGTTGCTTCCCGTGGGTGTCTACCCGCGCAGTTTGCTACACATCCACTGTGGTGGCACGGACCACCATGGGCGTTACAATGTACTACCTCTTGGCGTTTGTCTAAGCCAACTGGACCGAACCGCGACCTGACCGAGCTCAAGACCGAGCCTCAGGTGCTCTGCGCGACTGTCCAAGCGCCTAACCACTTATTGAACGTTATTGAGCGTCATTCCAATCTAACCACGCTGCATCATGTCTTCGCTTACGTGCTTCGTTTCGTTAACAATTGCCGCATTAAGACCCAGCCTACCAGCCATTGTCACAACACTCGCTACAAAGCCAAGAACACCGCAGCCAAGATTTCATTCGCTGCACCTTCAGTACAAGAATTAAGGAACGCCAGAAATCTTTGCGTTAAGCTCGTACAAGAACTAGCCTTCAGCGAAACGTTGCAACGCCTACACCGCGGCGTCCCGATCAGTGCTCAACTTCGCAGCCTAACGCCCTTTATCGACTCAGTGGGGCTACTTAGGGTGGGCGGACGTCTTAATCATGCTGATATACCATACGCAGCTAAGCATGCCATTTTACTGCCTAAGCGGCATCATTATGTCAACCTTGTATGCGATCATTATCACCGCCTCGCCTTACATGCTGGGCCGCGTACCACGCAAGCGATGATCAATGGTGAGTTCTGGATCGTTGTGCTACGTTCGTTGTTACGACAACGCATTCATGCTTGCATGCGTTGCTTTAGACTACAGTCGAAACCTCGGCCACCTATGATGGCAGCTTTACCGTCTTCTCGTGTCACTCCGTCGCCACCTTTCTGTAAGGTAGGCATTGACTTTGCTGGACCTTTCGACACTAAGGCCAACCATCTTCGTACGGCAAAGATCCTGAAAGCTTACTTATGCCTATTTGTTTGTATGGCCACTAAGGCTGTACATTTGGAAGTAGTATCAGACCTCTCTACTGATGCTTTTCTCGCCGCGCTTCAGCGTTTTGTCGCAAGACGTGGTCTGCCTACAGACATTTATTCAGATAATGGCACCAATTTTGTCGGCGCCGCCAACCGCCTGCACGAGGTCTATAAGATGCTCGACCAATCCAAGTCAATCATCCAACGCAAGCTCGCCGCACAACGGGTTGAATGGCACTTCAACCCTCCAGCCGCACCACACTTCGGCGGACTTTGGGAAGCTGCCGTTAAATCCGTCAAAGGGCTCCTACGCCGTACTCTTGGCACTACGTTATTGAACCTCGAGGAGTTAGCTACGTTATTTATACGCATCGAAGCTATTCTCAACAGTCGACCTATTTTCGAGGTCTCGCCTGACCCCAACGAAGGAGCTTCGTTCCTTACGCCCGGACACTTTCTCATCGGCCGTCCCCTTTTAGCACTCCCTGAGGAATGTCATTTTGAACCCGCGCTCAAATCCAGATGGACTATGCTACAGCAGATGACCAATCGGTTTTGGAAAACCTGGTCTACCCAATACCTACACTCCCAGATTCAACGCTGTAAATGGAACAAAGACGCCTCACCCCTCCAGGAGGGTCAGCTTGTATTTATCACTGGAGAACATCCGAGCCCTCTTCATTGGCCAATGGGTCGGATCGTACGTCTTCACCCTGGACCCGACCGGATAACCCGCGTAGTCACCGTCAAGACCTCACATGGACAGTTAAAGCGACCTGTCCATAAGCTTGTAGGCTTTCCGCTACAACCTTAATCTCTTTACCGCTTCTTCAGCACCTTTGTGGTACAACCGCGTTTCCTCGAGTTCTTAATCTCACTCGACTTCTTCGCCTCTTCAGCAATTTTGTCCAACCTCGTTTCTTTAAGTATCTTCAACGCCATGGATTTCTTCGCTACATCTTCAGCACCTCGCTTCTTCTAGTCAACCCCGTTCACCGTCACCCAATGGTTATCCAGGGTGGGCGGTAGTCTATTGTCTTCAGCACAGCTAATGGAGCTATTCACTTCATCTGCTCTTTTCTGCTTTCTTCGTACCCCGACCACTTCTTCTTCGGCACCCTCGGTCTCCGGTGCTCTCTAGTTCTTCGCCCTTTACCCACCTGGCGGATTAAAAACATCCGTTTTTGATGGGCGGAATGTTGGAGTCAGCTTTGGTAGATTAAACAGCTCCAGTATCGAATTCAATCAGCTGTGCTTTGTCTAATCGATAGCTCAATCTATGGTTTATCGTCGATAGTTTAAGACCACGTTGTCCGTTGCCGCGCGCGCCTAATCCCCACCCTAACACAGTTTCCTCTACCCCCAGTCTTTTGCTTGCCGTAGACAGACCAGCACGTCCGTTGCGGGTTTAACCTTATTTCGCCAACCTCGTGGACTTTAAGTTCGCCCCGCGCATGTCTAAATTTAAGTGTTTCGAGTTATACTTGTTTTATATGCTCGTTAACCGCGAAAGTGTACATTATTTAGTCCAAGTGCCGTGTTCGAATGCACCTTTAACCTCGCCGTTACAAGCCGCCTTTACGGAGTCGCTCGCAATCATTTAAAGACTTATTTCAATTGTGAATAGCATGAGAATTGAACTCCGTTTTATTAAGTTTTACAGCACGAGACGTCTGACCATCACCACTTCACCCAGGGCCCTGCTGCAGAAGTCCAGAAGACATCAAACCTACCGTGCACGTAACCCCTTTGTTCAGCTTAGGGTAAGTGTTAATCAGTTCCAAATACTTTTAGCATAAACTTGTGCCTATTTTTCCCGAGGCTTAATTAGTAATAAACACTGTTTATTTGTCGATTAGGCATTTTTGCCGCCAGCCTTAATTTTATTCATGTACAATTTCAATCACAATAACGACCGCGACTATCTCTCTCTTTCGTCTTCTTTCTAATATTTTAGCGGAGCTGACGCCTCCACCATACCTTTAACGGAAAAACAACAAATTAAATATGTTTCTGTTTAGATTGCAACGGCATTGTTCGTTTACACTTCAGTAGCAGTCACTGTACATAACTACTGCGACAACATACAGCTTGAAACCGATTGTATATCACAAACTACACACCTAGAGCTGGGTGTTTTGAAGGTCTCTCTGTCACTGATATCAACATGCAATGAAAAATATACAAGTTATATTTTTCTCTTCAATTTTGTAGAACATTACAGTTGGTGAAACACTTAATTATCACTTTTACATTAGTTTATGACTATCCGAACTTTAATTTAGTTTGTAAAAACTTACTGAGACAGAACGTTTTTGATCGCTCTGTGGCGATCTTCATCAGAGTATTTGTGGACTGCAGCCAGTCTTGCTGGAATAAACACTAGAATTATGCAGTTGATTACGTCCGGTGAAACTTAACTAATCACTTTTACATTAGCTTCCATCTTATAGTTTACATCTACTGTTTTTGACAGAAATGCCAGATTACTAGAGAAGCAAGGCAGATTAAAAGAGAGTTTACTGTAATGATAACTGAAAATTTTGTAACTCTGTGTAAAACATTTTGTACCTGTTTTATTATAGAAAATGCAGCCTTTAAATTTAACACTCAAATGTCTGGTGTAAAAATATACTAGTAATAGTTACGCCAAATAAACAAAATAAAATATCTTGTTTAAGTTCAAACCTTGAGGATGATATGGCAACACGATGCACCTGGTAAATAAAGAATTTCATTGTCAATAACTGTTATGCCTCAACCACAAGTCATACTCAAGTCTTAGTATTCAGTCCAGAATGGACGAATCGAGTCAGAGTAATGTGTTTATCTCAATCGGTTTAACATGGGCTCAATGGCCAGTTAGGCATGAATAAAAATTCAGTTTAAAAAATGTCATCTACCAAGATATCCCTGTTCAGTCTGTTATTATGTATAGACATATGTCATTTTGCGTATATATTCAAACATTTCCAAATTAAATTTTTATCATTAGTTAGGTTATCTTATTTTCTTTATATACGACTCTATCCTAACTGAATACTTTGTACATATATTATAAGGTAATGAATATTAATGTAGTCTTCTTGAATTTTGTAGTCCATTACGTTCGGTGAATCTTATTAATCACTTAAACAATAGTTTATAACTATCCAAACTTTATATTTAGTAAATTTGTTAAAACTTACTGAGACAGAACGTTTTCGATCGCTATGTGCCGCTCTTCATCAGTATCTTCTGCTTGGAGATGTTGGGTCAAGGGGTGACGGTTTTAAAGGTAGGTTTTCGATAGTATCAAAGAGTATGTGTGATTTGTATTGTTTGTTCATTTAATATGTTTGTGTGTTTTTGTGTGTCTGTAAATTTCATATTGTTCTAGTGTGTTGAGATGTGGTGCTTTTTTGTTGATGTGTAGGATTTCTAAATTATGATAAATGTCTGTGTATTTGTGTCCTGTTTCTTTTAAATGATTGTAAAATGTTGAGTTGGTGTTATGTTTGTGTTCTTCGACTCTTTGTTTAAAGCTGCGACCTGTTTGTCCAATGTAGAATTTGTTACATTCGTCACAGTTTAGTTTGTATACGCCTGGTGCTTGTAGTTTATCTTTGTTGTTGGTGTTGTGTTGTATTTTGTTATTGGTTTTGCGTGCTATTTTGTAACCTATTTTTTGAAATTCGCGGGCTAATTTGTTTATGAATGGTAATGTGATGTATTTGTTTTCCCTGTCTGTAGTGTTAATTTTAGTGTTTTTTTGTATTTCGTACCATAGTTTGTCTATTATTGTGGTGTTGTATCCATTAGTGTATGCTAAATATTTAATTGTGTCTAGTTCCTTGTTCATGTTTCTGTGGTCATTGAGACTTCTTTAAGTCTATGGAGCATGGATCTGAAGGCAGCGTGTTTGTGTTGGATAGGCTGGTTTGAGGTGTTGTGGATAAGTGTGTCTGTTGTTATGGGTTTCCTGTAAATGTTGAAGTTGCGTTTTTGTGTGTGGCTTTTTGTTATGGTTAGGTCGAGGAAGTTCAGGGATCGGTTGGTTTCAATTTCTGAAGTGAAGTGGAGTTTTGGGTGTATTTTATTAGTGTAGGTGAGGAGTTTTTCACATTGACGGGAGTTGCCTCTGTATAGTGTTATGATATCATCGACGTATCTGTGCCAGTAAATAATTTTGTGTGTGTGTGTATTGTTTATGAGTATCTTGGTGTTTTCTATGTGTTGTAGAAAAATTTCGCTTAGGACACTACTGATAGGACTTCCCATGGGTAGGCCATCTGGTTGTGAATAGAAATTTGAGTTGTGTGTGAAATAGTTTTGTTCGGTGATGATTTGGAGGATGTTTATGATTTTGGTATTGTGGGTTTTAGGTATACAGAACAAAACACAGACATAACCTAGAAATCCTACAAATCAATAAAAAAGGACCACATCTCAACACATTAGAACAATATGAAATTTACAGACACACAAAAACACAAAATAGAAACATATTAAACGAACAAACACAATACAAATCACACATACTCTTTGATACTATCAAAAACCTGGTCAATGCTTGACCCAACATCTCCAAGCAGATGACACTGATGACGATCAGCACATAGCGATCGAAAACGTTCTCTCTCAGTAAGTTTTAACAAATTTACTAAATATAAAGTTCGGATAGTCATAAACTATTGTTTAAATGTTTAATGTAATAATATAAAATAAACATTTATGTTACATGGTTTTGGGTGATTTGCTACACTGGGGTGAGGTTTTACATTTTGTAATTTTTTAATACTATTTATGTTTTGTGACACTCGCAATAACTTGATTTTGATTTAGAACATATGTTTGAGTAACATATGATAAAAAAATTCAAACTTGATTGTTATTTAGTTAAATATTACTATTACTTGAAACAGATATAAAAAAGTACATTTTTATAACTACAAAAACTATAAAGTAAATTTTTCCTTCTTACTCTTGAGTTATTGGTACTCGAACCCTTGCTTCAACATTTTTCTCATCACCTAACCAACATCCTCCAGGAAAATCACATTCATTATTCAGTGTTATAACTTGAATGTTTGAGTCCAAATCTATTTGGGAATCCAGCTGAAGTGTTGGTTTGTTGGTTGGAAGTAACACAATAGGCGCTACTACCCTGTACAACAATTTTATAATTGAATCCACTTATAATTGAATATCTGATCTACTATGATCACTATAGATAAAGTAAACAATAGAAACAACATTATTTAGTGTTTTAAAAACATAATTGATGTTTTGATCCCAATCCAGAATTTTGTTCTGGAGATTAATTTTTTAAATTAATAATAACTAGTAGAACCAGATTATACACAAATCATTATTAAAAGCAACAACAACAATTTATGAAATCAGTAAAATCTTACATTAATTTTAATTAATGTAACACCAAATTATCATAGAATAGCTTAATATAAAAAGATTAAGTGAAGCTACTATAATAATTACTTTGTATGTACTCGTATGTGTTCACAAATACAGTTAATGAAGCAAATACATTAGTTCTCTATAACTGGAGAAGTGAAGTAGGAAACTTCAAAGATGCATGTTCTCATAGATCTTGTTGACTTTCCATAGAATAAAAAGTACAACGACAGTGTTCGACTTAGTGCCCGTTAATTAATCACTCTTGCACCAAAACAAAATATTATGTTAATATAATTTACTCATCAAACAAAACATTTTTATTAAAATCATTACAAAAAATATTTGTTCATTACATTTATTAAAGTCTTTAGTATAAATAATTTATATTTTAATAAGACTTCAATTAATGATAATAATCAACCTGAAACTTTTTCAATAGTTAACGTGAATATATTCAAACCAAATTAACAAAATAATTATTAACATTTGTTGATTCCATCTTCGCATGAGCTACTAGTAATCACTTACACTTTTAAATGTTTTAAACTTGCCTATAGTAGCACTTACTTTGTTTGTTGAGGACGACCGTTTCGGGAAATATGACAGTCTGAGTTGACAAAGGGACACATCTCCCGAAACGGCCGTCCTCAACAAACAAAGTAAGTGCTACTATAGGCAAGTTTAAAACATTTAAAAGTGTAAGGAAATAATTATTGTTGGATTAATCTCTAATATGTTAACATTATTAATAAAGTGGGTTTATTCTATTATTGTATAAATATAATGATATTTTTGAATAATTGTTTTAATTAATAATTTACAGAAGGTGATGGTCCCAGAATGGCAAGTGAAAGTGGAGAAATTTAAAAAAACTGAACTGGAGATATTGCACTAGGCAATCATCTTCATTGTCTCTCTTCATGATAACTTATATGAAGTGGATAGTAGCTTAACAAAATAAAAAAAAAAAATTTTGTCTGAGTAATTAGAAAAACAAAAAAATGTTTATTATAAGCCATATTACTAAGTTTCAACATTTAGCATTAATCACTTTAACATTAGTTTATGACTATCCGAGCTTTAGATTTTGTAAATTTGTAAAAACTTATATTACAAATTAAGTTTGTTATTTGTAAAAACTCGGATAGTCATAAACTAATGTTAAAGTGATTAATTAAGATTCACCGAACGTAATGGACTACAAATTCAAGAATAAAGCATTAGCCAAATGTCGTGGAGAACAAAACTCAGGAGTATTAAATTGAGCTTTTAAATCATTATCGCACTTAAAAAGAATATACACAAGCTATTCTATCCATAAACAATCCCTAATTTATATAATAGGGCAAATAAAATTTGTCACAATTGACAAAAAAAGGTTCAGTTGGAAGCTGAGGGCACAGAATATTCTATTTGAATTCCTGAACTGGAACAAAAACGAAGAGACGGTGAAAGAAAAAGTATTTCTTGAATTTTGTAGTCCATTACGTTCAGTGAATCTTATTAATCCCTTTAACAATAGTTTATGACTATCCGAACTTTAAATTTGGTAATTTTTCTAAAATTTACTGAGACAGAACGTTTTCGATCGCTATGTGGCGATCATCATCAGTGTCTTCTGCTTGGAGATGTCAGGTCAAGCAGTGACGGTTTTAAATGCAGGTTTTCGATAGTATCAAAGAGTATGTGTAATTTGTATTGTGTTTGTTCGTTTAATATGATTGTACTTTGTGTTTTTGTGTGTCTGTAAATTTCATATTGTTCTAGTGTGTTGAGATGTGGTCCATTTTTGTTGATGTGTAGGATTTCTAGGTTATGTCTGTTTATTTGCGTCCTGTTTCTTTTATGTAATTGTAAAATGTTGAGTTGGTGTTCCTTGATTCTTTGTTTAAAGCTGCGACCTGTTTGTCCAATGTAGAATTTGTTACATTCGTCGCAGTTCAGTTTGTATACGCCTGATGCCTGCAGTTTATATTTGTTGTTGGTGTCGTGTTATATTTTGTATTGCAACTTGTTATTAGTTTTGTATGCTATTTTGTATCCTATTTTTTGAAATTTGCGGGATATTTTGTTTGTTGTTTTGTTTATGCATGGTAATGTGATGTATTTGTTTTCCCTGTCTGTAGTGTTAATTTTAGTGTTTTTTAAAATTTTGTACCATAGTTTGTCTATTATTGTGGTGATGTGTCCATTTGTGTGTGCTAAATATTTAATTGTGGCTTTATTTGTTTATGTTTTCTGTGGTCATTGGGACTTCTTTAAGTCTATTGAACATGGATCGGAAGGCAGCGTGTTTGTGTTGGATAGGGTAGTTTGAGATGTTGTGGATAAGTGTGTCTGTTGTTATGATAATGTATTTAGATTTATTAATTAGTTGTTTGATGGTTCTGTGATATTTCTCTGTTGGGTCTGTATGTAGTTGTACTATATTATTATTTATTATGTAATCATTAATTTTGTCATTTAGGGTGTTTGTATTAATAACTGTTGTCTTTGTCCGCTGGATGAGTCTTTGTCCACTGGTGTTGTCTTTGTCCGCTGTGATGTTGTTTAGTTGGGCTTATTGTTTTATGTTTGCAGCGATTTTAATTTGATTGTTCATGTTTTTGTTGGTTATGTTTTTCTGTTTGGTTAGGTTTTTTATTTCATGTCGAAGTGAGTCTTGGTCTTTGGTGTCAGTATTTTGTATGGCTGTTTCAGTTTGTAGTATAATGTTTCTGTTTGTTATGTTATTTGATTTATAATGTAGGTTGTATTTTAGGCCTTTGTATATTAAATTTATTTGCTAAGTAATAATAATTTATTTGCTAGTAAGTTGTAAAAAACACTCTCTGTCTTCTAAACAAAGAGTCAAGGAACACAAATAGAACACCACATCAACATTTTACAATCACATAAAGAAACAGGACACAAATACACAGACATTTACCATAACCTATAAATCCTACACATCAACAAAAAAGGACCACATCTCAACATATTAGAACAATATGAAATTTACAGATACACAAAAACACAAAGTACAAACATATTAAACGATCAAACACAATACAAATCACACATACTCTGTTACTATCAAAAACCTGCCTTTAAAACCGTCACTGCTTGACCCGACATCTCCAAGCAGAAGACACTGATGAAGATCGCCACAGAGCGATCGAAAACGTTCTGTCTCAGTAACTTTTTACAAATTTAAAGTTCGGATAGTCATAAACTATTGTTTGATTGATTAAAAAGTATTTGTTTAATTATCAACTTAGTAATAAGTAGATCACTATTTGAACCATCAAAATTATCAATCTATGATATTAATCAATCTATTCCAGTGTGTATTATGTATGTGTGTTATTAATATTAATGGTAAATGGTATTAGTAAATAGTATTGACTTTTTTTAAAATTATCTAGATAATTATTAATATTAAAGCCTAGATTATTGATTAAAATTGTTAATAATAAATTATCTCTTTACACTCAATGTTCTTGTACAATAAGGGGTTTTTTTTGGTGAAAGAGCTTTTAAAGCAATTCATTTTTTTAACCTAGAAAAAGTTGTATATAGCAAACCATGCACAACTACTGCTGTCAGTAGGTAAATCCTAACCAACTCAGATTTTTGCCTTTGAGCTTATGAATGGTCAGCGCAAAAGCTTGTTTCACAGGAAACTGATAAATCTGCAATGCACATCCAAGTTAATTTTTGTTGGAATTAAATGTAATTTTTGGTATATATATATATATATATATATATATATATATATATATATATATATATATATATATATTGTAACATTTTGAAGTAGTATATATATAAAAGGCACTTACAAAATAAGATAAATATATATAAATAAATTCAGTATGTAAAAAAAAATTACTAAAATATACCAGTAAGGAAATGTAAACATAACCTAATTTCACTTGTGTAGAAAATGCACATGGCCACATTTTAGATCTAATCACAAGATTTTATATAAAAAGAAAAAAAAAACACACAAATCACTATTTATAAGAAAATGTATTAGAAGTAATTGATAGATAACAATTTGAATAGAACAATAGAACGATATAAATACACTTAAAACTTTCAAACGGCAAGCTAGTGAAATGTTCTGAAGTAAACAAGATGGGAGAACGAATTTGTGGAGTTGCGTGCGCATTGACCGGCAAAAGATATTCGTTTTAAATATTTCTCGTGGAGATATAATCTAAAACAGTTTGGGAAATAAGATTTAAATGCAATTGTTTTGCAAAGAAATTTAAGTGCAGTTGTTAAGAAGAAGAAGTGTATCAGAGGCGGTGAACATGACATCCGTAAAGCTGTTACAAGGAATAAACGAGAAAATAGCGGAAATTGACGACTTGGCCATTTTATTGCTAAAAAAAGGGAGCGTCAGTTAGTTGGGACAGAGCATTTGAACGAGGCAGACGTGTTTCAGAATTGGCTGTAGAAATTTTATTTTTTTTACTGGTGCGGAAAGTGCAGTATCGTATTCAAATCATAATTACAGAATAACATTAAGCCAAATCATTGAACTAATCGATTAAGAAGACATTATTCAGGAAATTATTTAATTAGAAACCAAATAACTTGTAAAAAAATTTTAGCTTGTAAGAATTGTAACTTAGATATTTTTTTTTGAAGGTGCCAACTCAAATTTTATTATTCAAAATTTAGAAAACCCACCTATTAACCCGAGATAAGGAGAGCTCAAGCTCAAATTAAAGTAATTAAATCAAATTCAATTAATATTAAAATTTATAACTAAACTTCTTGCTGCCATAAACAAATTTTAGACTTAGGCTAATAAAGCTTAATTTTGTAATTCTTTGTGGATGAAATAAGACTTTGTAATTAGTAAGTGACTTTATAAAAGAAAATAAGGAATGTCATATTAAGATATTAAAATTTTTGTAACAAAAGCAGCATTGAATCGTTATTTCTTTTAACTTATAAATTTTTATTAAGACTTATAAAAGTGAATTTACAAATTATTACATTTGGCACACAAACGTGGGGCTCGATTATAAAAAAATTTAAGAATTAACCTTAAGGCACTTTAGATAAGATTATTAATTAAATATTTGTATTAATATTGTTTACTTTTCAGGACTTTGCAACCATAAGTCAATAATTTTTTTAATTTTCAAAATTTAAATAGCATAAAGGGGAATTTTGAAATTTTAGATAAAGAAATAAAAAAAAAAATGGAATCTGAAACAGGTACATATAATTTAAGGGGGGAAAAAGCGAAAAAAACAGAAAAATTAGAGGAATATAACAAACATAGTAGGTCTAGAAAGGGTACAGCAATTGAGGAAACTGCAAAAGGAAAATATGTGACATTAAAAAAAAAAATAAATGAAAAAGAGGAAGAAGCTACAATAGGCCTAATAGAATTGGAAAAAGGGACAAGCCTAGAAATACAAGAGACAGAAACGGAAGGCACAGATATGCCTATAGAAGAGAGTGAGGTGGAAACCCAAGTAGATGAGGCTAGGGGATTACCACTGATGCAAACCCAACAGAAAAAGGGAAATAATGAGGGTGTTGATTTAAGGAATATAATGAGGACTTTAACGGAAATGAGTGTAAACATAAATACAGGGAGAGAGGAAATGAATAGAAAATTTGAAGAGAGTAAGGAGGAAATAAAAAAAGAAATGAATAGAAAATTTGAACAGAGTAATGAAGAAATAAGGAAATTAAATAAAAATAGTGAGGAAATAAAGGAGGAAAATAAGGAGATGAAAGAAGAGATGAACAGAGGATTTGCCTCAAGTAGGTTGGAAATGGATAAGAAATTCGAAAGCCTAAAGGAAGAAAATAGGAGAATGATAGAGGATATGAGGGAACAGTTGAGAACAGAGAATAATGCTGTAATAGGAGTTATGAGAAGAGACTTAGAGGAGAAGATTAAGGAGAATTTTGAGGAAACAAAAGAAATAATAGCTGATGTGACAGAAATGAATAAGAAAGAGATAGAGAAGGTAGAAAATATAACAATACAGAACAGGGAAGAGTTGAGAGTTTTAAATAGGGAGATAGCGATTGAGAAAAACAATAATAATGATAGAATTGACCGATTGGAAACAGAAGGAAGGAGGAATAATGAGAAACAAGGGGAATTGACCCAGAGAATGGAAAAGGTAGAAAAGACGGTGGAAGAAAGTAAAGGAGGAGAAGGCCTAAGGATCATACAAGTGTCTTGCGGGAATCAGGAGGAGATGCCCAAATTTAATGGAAGGAATGGTAACCCTATGGAGTTCCTCAAAAGACTGGATAGGTATGTGGAGAGAAAATTTGAATGTAGGACGGGGGAAAGATTTGAAAATGAATGGAGAGGAATCATAGATAGAGCTTTGGAAGTAGGAGCGGCTAGATGGTGGGAATCAATCAGAGAGGAGGTGGAAGATTTCGCGGATTTACAAGATAGATTTATAGAAAGATACTGGGCCAAAGAAATACAGGAAGGCATTAAAGAGAGAATGGAAAATGAAAGGTATATTGAGGGAAATGGAAGAGCCAGAGCAGATTATTTCATAGAAAGAGTCATAGTTTTAAAGAACATGACACCACCGCAAAATGAGGAAGAGATAGTCCGGAGATTAAGCCGGCATTTTAATGAAAGGATACAGTTGTCAAGAAGGGTGCAAAATATAAAAACGATCCGAGAGATGGAAAGGATGCTGAATGAGGAGGACATAGAGGAGAGAAATAAGGAAATAAGACAGAGAAACAGGGGACCATGGAATAGGCCTACCCCTAGAGAGGAACAGAATGGAAATAGATTTCCACCCAGAAGGGGTGAGGAAGGGATGAGACAGCAGGGAAATAGAAGATTTCCAGGACCAGGAGAATTGTATAGAAGGAATGAATATAGGAATGAAGGGCGGCCATATGTCCAGTTTTTTAACAGAAGAATAGATAATCATATGAGGGGGAATGTTGAACCAAGACCAGGGCAGGAAAATAATCGAGAAAATAGAGGAGACAGGAATTACAGAACCAATGACAGGAGCCAGAAGGAAGTAAATCAGATAGAGACAAGGAGATGTGTGGGGACAAGGAAGGAGGATGGTGCACATAGTCAAACGGAAAACTAGAGAACACTGGTATCGTCGCCTTGGATCAGGAAAAGGAGCATCAAACAGAACAAATGAGGTTGCCAGTGATAAAATTTGATAAAAGCTCCTACGATAAAAATAAGTTAACTATAAATAATGTATTAATCAGTAGAAAATTTTTAGAACAAGAAGATGAGGAGAGAAATTATAATTTAGGAATTGAAAAAAAAATAATAAACCCAGAGATAGAGATTAAGATGGAAGATACAAGTTTACCAGCATTAATAGACACAGGCAGTAACGTAACATGTATCCAAGAGAAATGGATGTTAGAGAATAAAAATAAAATAGCAATTTTTATTGCTACCAATAAAAAAATTAACCATTCGGACTGCAACAAATAAGAAAACTAAAAAGATAAACAAAATGATCATGGTAATAGGAGAAATAGGAGGGGTAAAATATCCGTTTCAATGCCTAGTGGTGCCAGGCTTATTGAGAAAATTTATTATAGGTACGGATATGTTGATGGATGTGGAGGCACAACTTGATTTTGGAAAATGGGAGATGGAGTTTAAATATGAAAACAAATTATATAAATCAAAAATGAGTGTAGATGGGCAGACAAAATTTAAAGGGGAGATGAATAATTTTGAAAATGAGATGGAGGAGGAATTGAGTTGTGATGAACAGGAAGGAATGAATGATATGGAAAAATGGGAAGAATTTGAAACTTTTGGAAACCAGAGTCAAAATTATATTAAAATTGTACAAGAGGAGGGAGAGATAAAAAAAGAGGATATTTTTGAAAGAATAGGGAATGAAGAGGTAACTGAGGAACAAAGACAGGGGATGAGTGATTTAATAGAGAAGTATAAAGAAGTATTTTCAGACCAGCCCGGTTTATGCACTGCATATAAACATAAGATTAAAGTTAGGGAAGATGTACCATTTTACCAAAGAAATTACCCAATTCCTACAAAGTACCAAGATCAGGTACAAGAAGAGATAGAGAAAATGTTGAGGTTAGGTATAATTGAAAGAAGTACTAGTCCATATATTAATCCAATAGTCCCAGTCATCAAAACCAATGGGAAAGTTAGATTATGTTTAGATGCAAGAAAACTAAATGAAATTATAATTCCGGATTATGATTGCTATAGAGGAATAAATGAGATTCTACACAGAGCAAAGAGAGTTAATTGGTTGAGTACCATGGACCTCACTAACAGTTTCTGGCAGGTTGAATTGGAAGAGGAGTCAAGAAAATATACTGCATTCCAACATAGAGGGAAAACATACCAGTTTGTTGTTACACCCTATGGATTGAAAACATCTCTAGCAGCATTGGCAAGAGCTATGGACAGTATTATGAGGGAGGAATTAGAAGATTTCACCTTAATATATGTAGATGATATAGTCTGTATGTCTGAGACATTTGAGGAGCATAAAAAACACCTAGAAAAGATCTTCCAAATTTTTTTAAAAAACAACATGACCATTAAATTTGATAAATCAGAGTTCTGTAGAAAAGATATTTCATTCTTAGGGTATAGATTGACTACAAATGGAGTAAAAATAGATGAAGAGAAGGTTAGAGCTATATTAGAATTTCCCTCACCTAAAAATCCTCGACAGTTAAAAGGTTTTATTGGAATGGCTAATTATTATAATAAATTTATAGAAAAATATTCAGAATTTGTACAACCATTATTAAAATTATTATCTAATAGAAACAAATTTATTTGGACAGAAGAGGAGGAGCGAAATTTTATTAAATTAAAGAAAAAATTTTTGGAAACAAATGTACTTACTCACCCAGATTACCAGAAAACATTTTACCTACAAACAGATGCCAGTGAATATGCCATAGGAGGACACATCTATCAGATTGATGAAAAGGGGGAGAAAAAGACAGTAATGTTTATGAACCGCACATTAAAAGGAAGTGAAGTTAAATATTATACCACTGAGAAGGAATTACTTGCTATATTGTTTTGTCTGCAGAAAGCAGGACAGATCATCCTAGGAAGAAAAATTGTGATCCAGACTGACCATCAGGCCTTAACTTTTATTAAGACTTGTAAAATTTTAAATTCAAGATTGCATAGATGGATATTACTAATGCAAGAATATGATTATACTATTGAACACTGTAAAGGAAAAGAAAATGTAGTTGCAGACCTATTGAGCAGGAACCCTTGTGACAAAAATAAGTTTGAAAGAAGAGACCAAAATTCAGAATTACAAATAAATTATATAGAAAGAGTTATGGATATGGAAATGTGTACAAAATTTAAAGAATTTAGTAAATTACAAGTAGAAGATTTGGAAGTTAGAGAAATAAAAGAAAACATTCAAAATTATCCTCAAAATTAAAAAATTATTAATAACTTAGTATATAAAAGAAATAGGGAAAGTTGGAAAATAGTAGTACCAAAGGGAATGATTAAAGAAATAGTGGGTACTTGTCATGAATATTACCTGCATGCAGGAGCTAAGAAATGTCATACCATATTATCAGAGAGCTTCACTTGGAAGAAAATGGGAAAAAGCATTAGGGGAATTATTAAAACATGTAATATTTGTCAAAGAGCTAAAAATGTAACCCAAGGTAATTTTGGAGAGATGAAAGGGATCCAAGTGGAAAAACCAAAGGAGCAATTGTCAATTGATTTTATAGGACCATTTCAAAGAACTGTAGGAGGCTATAAGTATTTATTAGTAATTTTAGATGTATTTACAAAATTCGTTCAAATCTATAAATTGAAAAAGGCAACCACAGGGGAGGCAATTAAATGTTTAGAAAATTATATAGAAAAATTCGGGAGAGTAGAAAGAATACAGACTGATCATGGAACCCAGTTTAATAATAAGAAATGGCTGGAGTATATTAAAAATAGAGAAATGAAACCAATATTTTCTCCAATAAGGAGGCCACAAAGCAATATCGTTGAGAGGGTGAATAAGGAGATCATTAGATGTTTGAGAACATATTGTCATCATAACCATAGAGAATGGGGAAAATATGTAGAGGTTATTAACCAGGCAATTAATGAAATTCCTCATGAGACTACAGGATACACACCTAACCAACTACAACTAGGAATTCAGGATGAAAGGTTTTGGCAAAAGGAAATAAAAAATTTAGGCTGGAGTTCAAAATTAATAAATTTAGAAAGACATTTAGAAATTGCTAGGAGTAGAATTAAGAAGAAGGCTCATAAGAGAGCAGAGAAATTTAATAAAACTCATAAAATAGAAGAATTAAATGTTGGGGACAAGGTATTAATAAAAGAAAATTGGCAACCACAGGGTATAAGAGGTGAGATGGCAAAATTATTTTATATATATGATGGACCTTATGTGATCACCAAGAAATATGGCAAGGCGACTTATGAAATCAAAGATGCTAGAAGCAATAAAATTAGAGGAATTTTCCATATTAGCTTGTTAAAGAAATTTTATGAACCAAGGGAGGCACACCATGGAGAATCAGATAAATTTCAGATAGAACAAATTAAATAGTAAGGGAGAAGTCGAGAGAAAGGAAAATAACAAGGGATAATAAGATGGTAACAACAGGAATGACTCAGGATATAAAAGTATTAGGAGAAGGAAGCGAATGTAGGAGGGATAGATAACAAATAAACCGGAAATGACAATGGACCAGAAATGACTTAATAATTAAACAAACACTTGAAAAAAAAATAAAGAAATAAAAAATATATAAATTTAAATAAAATAGGAAGGGATGAACGAATAAGAACAAGGACCTAACCTACAAACAACCTAGACATGCTATGACTCCGTTAGGCTAAAATTAAAAAAAAAAAAAAAAAAAAAAACACTGTGTCAGAAGATAGATTATATAGATAAATAAAAAGACTTATGATTGGAAAGATTCCATTCTATTAAAATTAAAATAAAGAAAGAAAAAGAAAAAGGTTATAAAATAGATTCTAAGAATCAGAAAATGATTAATGTACTAGATGTTAAGAGTATAAGAGGATTGTTGATTAAATGTTAATTGTTAATTTATTGTATTGTTAGGAGTTAAGTATATCATATGTAATTAGAGGGCAGCAGACAAGCAAGAAGGATAGAGTAAGAGTTTACTCCCAAAATGTGAAAATTGAGATAAAAAAAAGGAATTTTGGAATCAAAATTTTTTTAAATCTAAATTTGGGGACTATGTAATATTTTGAAGTAGTATATATATAAAAGGCACTTACAAAATAAGATAAATATATATAAATAAATTCAGTATGTAAAAAAAATTACTAAAATATACCAGTAACGAAATGTAAACATAACCTAATTTCACTTGTGTAGAAAATGCACATGGCCACATTTTAGATCTAATCACAAGATTTTATATAAAAAGAAAAAAAAACACACAAATCACTATTTATAAGAAAATGTATTAGAAGTAATTGATAGATAACAATTTGAATAGAACAATAGAACGATATAAATACACTTAAAACTTTCAAACGGCAAGCTAGTGAAATGTTCTGAAGTAAACAAGATGTGAGAACGAATTTGTGGAGTTGCGTGCGCATTGACCGGCAAAAGATATTCGTTTTAAATATTTCTCGTGGAGATATAATCTAAAACAGTTTGGGAAATAAGATTTAAATGCAATTGTTTTGCAAAGAAATTTAAGTGCAGTTGTTAAGAAGAAGAAGTGTATCAGAGGCGGTGAACATGACATCCGTAAAGCTGTTACAAGGAATAAACGAGAAAATAGCGGAAATTGACGACTTGGCCATTTTATTGCTAAAAAAAGGGAGCGTCAGTTAGTTGGGACAGAGCATTTGAACGAGGCAGACGTGTTTCAGAATTGGCTGTAGAAATTTTATTTTTTTAACTGGTGCGGAAAGTGCAGTATCGTATTCAAATCATAATTACAGAATAACATTAAGCCAAATCATTGAACTGATCGATTAAGAAGACATTATTCAGGAAATTATTTAATTAGAAACCAAATAACTTGTAAAAAATTTTAGCTTGTAAGAATTGTAACTTAGATATTTTTTTGAAAGTGCCAACTCAAATTTTATTATTCAAAATTTAGAAAACCCACCTATTAACCCGAGATAAGGAGAGCTCAAGCTCAAATTAAAGTAATTAAATCAAATTCAATTAATATTAAAATTTATAACTAAACTTCTTGCTGCCATAAACAAATTTTAGACTTAGGCTAATAAAGCTTAATTTTTGTAATTCTTTGTGGATGAAATAAGACTTTGTAATTAGTAAGTGACTTTATAAAAGAAAATAAGGAATGTCATATTAAGATATTAAAATTTTTGTAACGAAAGCAGCATTGAATCGTTATTTCTTTTAACTTATAAATTTTATTAAGACTTATAAAAGTGAATTTACCAATTATTACAATATATATCTTTATCTAAAAATTCTCCAGTAATAACTTTACCTCTAACAATATTGTTGTATTAAATAGTTACAATTATCTTATATCATTGCAAAGTTCTCCAGACATCTAAATTTCTCATAAGTACAAAGATGATATTTAGAAAAAAGTTTAATTCGTACTGGGGTAAATTAACCATTTCAATTGAATTTTAAAATTCAAATGTGAAATAAAATTGCATTTTCTGGGTGGTTTCCAATAGAATCATAGCTGTAGTGTACCTTATATTCTCTAGGACGTCTCCATATATTTTCATCATTGATTTTATTTACATCTTTATTTAGAGTTGCTAATATGGCTCGGTCTTTCACATCTTTGAAATTACCACTCGTTAACGAATCACCAAAAACCTAATTAGTAGAAACTTCACAAATCTTTACTATAATATTATTTTTAAAACTAAAAACGTATACTATATTATAATATATTTGTACCTTATGTTTACAAATTGGTGTTGATATAGTTAAGCCTTGATATACCAAAACTGTTGGAGAACGAACAAAATTCGTTATTAGAATTTTTTCCACAAAATATAATCATGGTATATTATTCTGTATTTAGGTAAATTCGGAATGACTCTGATGCCAATCTCGATTTTGTGCCAAACGAAAGTGAACTTTTAAAGAAATCTGATGAAGATAGTTGATGATGTATCATGGTTCAAAATGAAACTACAGTTCCTATAGCAGGTGATGGTATTAATTTGAATACTATTGCTGAAACAATAGAGGCAGTTGTAAAAGGGCAGCAAGACACCTCAGAAAGTACTATAAATAGAAATACATTTCCTAGTAAGGATAAGCTGGTACATTGGAAAAAGCCTTTTGTCAACCAGGTAATCTTATCTTCAGGGAGGTATTTGAAATATTCTTTCTTAACTGTGAGGAATGTTTCTCCCTTAGTTGTTCTACTACTGTTTATAAACAATTTGTTCCATTTAGAGGAAAATGCTCGTTTTATCAATGCATGAAGAGCAAGCCTGCCAAGTATGGCATCAAAGTATTTACACTAACTGATGCAAAATGTTTTATGTAAAAACTATGAAAGTATATTTCGGAGTGCAACCAGTAGCTAGAATTCATTGTTTCTAACAAGCCTTATGATGTTTTGCATCTGATCAAATTTATTGAAAGCAAAGGACAAAAAGTTACAACTGACAACTGGTTTTGCAAATATCCTCTAGTGTATAAGCTATTGTCAAACCAAACATCCTATGTTTATACAATAAAACAAAAAAGGAAGGAGGGCTACCATGTGAGATCACCCAAAAAGAGAGAACTCAAAAGCAGTATTTTTGAATTTCAGAATTTCAAGAATGTGATCATAGTGTCATATGCAGCTAAAGAAAACCGGAATGTTGTCCTGATCTCCAGAATACATCAAGACGACAAAATCGATTCTGCAAGTGGAAACAAACTAAAACCTGAGATACTAGAATAGCACAAAGTTAGGGGTTGACAAAAATGCGGAATTGCTCTACCTCAAGAAGATGCAGCAGCTGGCTTTTAGTGCTATTTTACAGATGGTAAGATATCAAGGCATCAATGGTGAAGTGATTTTTACCTACAACAATAATGATATAGATCATCCAAGAAGACTATTTTTGAAGGAAATTTGACTATTGATGGTGAGACCACAAGCTGTAAAGAAAGAGATCTTCACTAATGAATATCTCAAAACGAATCCAACAGACAAAAAAGAAGATGGGTCAAGTGGTGGAAGAAGCTGCCAACAGACCACCACTGCCTCTTAATATCAATAAGAAGATATGAAGTCAAGATGCGTGGTTCGCCCAAGAAGTAGAGATATCAAAACAATTGGTTCTTGTGTCAAATGCTACAATCCAATGTTTGTGAACCACATGAAAACTGTTGGTCAATGTTGCTTGGAACCCCAAGACGATTCAGAGTAATACTTGACTTGGTGGACTTGAGATCCCAAAACTTATTGTTTTTACCAAAAATTACATGGTTTATTTTGTTTTATATATTTTTATATGTTATGTTCTTTTATACTATATATAATTTTTTACCATATATAATTAGTTTGTTCAAAATAAAAATGTAAGATGTTTTGATTTCAGGTCTAAAATCACCTCATTGTTTCGTCATGAATCAGTAGCAAAACATATTCTAAGTTGTACACAATCAATATATTTCTTTTGTACATCAATATTACTAATAAAGATTATTGATTACCATTTAAATAAATGATTTTGTAAATGTTAATCAGTAAATAAATTGTTGTTTGAAATAAACTTTATTATTTAAATAAATTGATTTGAATTACTGTGTTCAGTAAAATTTAACAAAATAATTATGATTGCTTGTTGTAATTATATTGAATTCACTGATTAAACTAAAAATAATTATACAAAACTGAATAGATACTTAAGAATTCACTTGCTGACACGTTTTGAAATAATCATTTCATTTATGAAGCTAACCCTCTACTGGTGGCGGTTGCACAAGGTAAAAGGTTGCGGGCTTATAATTTATGAGTGTAGTGGAGGTAGGTTAAGATAGATTAATTACCATTAACAAACACAATTTCAAAATATACAGAAAACCTACAACCACTGATACCGTCATACACAACATATCTAATCACCCCACACAACACAAATACTCTGTGTTTAACTATATGTTACACTGCCTAATCAATATGACTATGCAACAAAAAGACCCTAACAAAGAACTCAATACAATAACCCTTTCAACAACAAAAAGACAAATACAATCTATCGGGTATATTCAAAATAACATATAACGGCTGTCCTAGCTTCTACATCAGCCAAACCGATAGATCATTCAACACACGGTTCAAAGAACACATCAATGACACAAAACACATAAATCCAACAACGCAACAGATATACAAATCACGCAATGCTCATACACAAACATACATACTAATTTAAATATTCTCCATATATTAAACCATAGTAAAAGACTAACAACTACAAAGAAATATGAAATATACAAACATCACCTATCAGATAAAGAAAATATCTTAAAAGATCACATACACACTTTGAATCTAACACCCTTTTCAATTACATAGTAAACAATCAACCCACCTCCACTACACTTATAAATCATAAGTCCTCAACACTTTACCTGGTGCGACAGCCGCCTATAGATGGTTAGCTTTGTACATGAAACAATTGTTTCGAATCATGTCAGCAAGTAAGTTTTAAAATATTCACTCAGTTATGCAATAATTACCCATAAAATATCTATCTAAGTTTTAGTATAAAAAACTGTCTTACAAACATGAACTGTATTGACATGGAAATAAATTAGATCTAGAATAAACTATACCTCAAATACAAAAACAGATTATAAACATTTCTTCGTAAAATTTAATACTAACATATCTTCGGTAGATTGACTATTTTCATTTTTTGAACTGACTGACAACTGAGTGATAGTTTTAAGAATTTGTTCTAATGATGCAAACTTTGTTAAAATTTCATTGCAACAGTGATGGTCTTTTTCTTTTTTGTGATTTTCTTTTATGTTATCGATCAAAAAATCCAACTTATTTTCCAAATAAACTAAACGATCATTAAATGATTTTTGCATTTCAGATAACTGTTGTATTACTTTAGCAAACAGGTTTGATGAATTTGTATGGTCTTCATTTATTTTAAGCCTTTTGGCAGGCGGTTTATTTTGATGCATTTTCAACCTGAAAGATAGAAGTTAAACATTACTTGCCTTATTTTCAAACTAAAATACACAAATAAAAATATATATCATAAAGGCTAAACTATTGAATAGTAAACAAACTATTATCTGCACGTACAAAGACTAAACAAATTACTTTAAAATAATTTTTATTTTATAGTCACTAAAAAATGGTTGCAAAAACACAACCCGCTGTTTCGGTAGGTGTATCCCATTGTCAACTCAGTACAGTGAGTTTAGTTATGGTCCGAGTTGACAATGGGACACATCTCCTGAAACGGCCATCCTCAACAAATATAATAACCTACTATAGGCTAGTTGTAAAATATTTACAGATGTTTTAGTGAAAACTAGTAGCTCATGTGAAGATGGAATGAACAAATATACATCTGTAATAATTTTAGTCATTGTATATAAAAACATGTCATACCCAGTTCTATCACTTACAAAATTAATTTGTTGCTGAACTTAAATTTTGATGTTAAAAACAACATTGATGGCCTTTAGCTTAATGATATCCAAATCACACAAATATGATGCGTTTTTTTAATAATTAATTCCTGGATAAGAAAATTTTTTGTTTATCCACATAAATATTTTTTTTCCATTAAGTCTTTCTTATTTCTTCCAGAAGTCATAAAAAAGTTTTCATATGCCTTCTAGCTATATATTTGTTTGTAATTGATTCCATCCAAACAGTTGTCCTTAAACATTACGAGTTCTAGTTTTAAAATTAAATGGAGCGTTTTCTTTTCTCCATTCCAAGCAGACTATTTCCTCATGTTTTATTTTAAAGAAAAAACTCCCCTCCTATTGTGGTGATAGAACAAGAGTATAAACTACATTCTCATAATATGTTTTGTCATTTATATATTCTTCGTGTACAAAGGTTTTATCTGTGTCCAGCTTCAAGTCAGTCATGACAGCTTCCAATCTGAAGACCCGGGATCCATATTATAGTATATCAAAGATATTTTAGTATATCTTTGAAAAATATGATGAATAGATAACATTGAAACTATATCAGTTCATTTTGTAATGCATAAAACAAAGTTCTGATGTTTTGATAGAACCTCATCTAGTATTGACAAGGTTAACCCAACAACAGTTGAAGTGCGAGTCCACTTCAGTTTTGTTTCCCACTATAACTGTTGTTGGGTATACCTCGTCAATGCAAAAGAATCAGAATGTCAAAAAATATACAATTTTGTGAAATAAAAATAAATCCTCTTCAAAAACACTTTCAATTATCACACTTATATAGTTCCTTTCATAAAGAAATATGCTGGAAACATAACAAAGAAAAAGTACCTTTAAAGTTCCTTCATTAAAAAAACAATCATAAATCTTTCAAACAAAAAACAATGTCTAGATGAATATTGATTTGCAAATCAAGTTTAAAAAAAACAACAAATGACAGAAAAATGCAGCACATAATCCTAGCAAATAATCTTTGACCCTTTCACCAATAGGGAAATATTTTTTATGCAGCTTGTCTAGAAATGTTCTCCCCAATGTCGGAAAAGGGATTGGTAATTCAATCTTTTAATATTACTCTGTCAAAAATGTAATTGTTACATCATATCTTGCTGGTAATGTACATTTTAACCCATTTAGCCCTGCTCCCGAATGTTAAATTCATATTTAACGGTTGAATTCCTGATTATTTAACACTTGAATTCATAATATCTCATAAACAAAAACATAACTTTTAAATTTAAGAGGGCCTTGAACCCTTGGATTCCCTTGCTTACACTACTGCCTCCGAGCTATTTAAGATTACTCATTACGGTTTCTTACCTTTCCATGACACAAAGGGTCCCTTACAAAGTTTATGGATATATATACTTATTACACTTTTGCTATTACTTGCGACCATACTTTTTGTTACCTAAAGTTGTTAAATTGTTTACTTACACTTGGAGGAAACATTTTCGTCTTACGACTTCTTCAGCCTCGTATTTTTGCCGCTAGGAATGCTGCAGTTGTGCTTCCTCGGTACCATTATTTTGAAAGTTAGAAGTGATGTGATCGAAGAGTATGTGTGATCTGTGCTGTGTTTGTTCATTTAAGATGTCATTTTTATGTGTGTTGCTATGTCTATATATTTCATACTGTTCTAATGTGTTTAATTTATGGCCTTTGTTGCATGTGTGGAGGATGCTCATGTTATTTTCCATACTTTTGCATGAGTGTTTAGTGTCCATGAGGTGATTTGCAAAGGTGGATTCAATAGTAGTGTGCAGTTCGTTTTTGTGTTCTTTATATCTTTCTGCGAAAGATCTGCTTGTTTGTTCAATATTGGAATTTTTAGTTTGAATTTAGTTGTTTTTATGGCTGCTTTGTTTATTGTGTAAAAGTATGGAAAATCAGCCTACCATAAAAAGAGTGATTCGACAATGGTCAATTGACCGAAAGGTGCCTCATCACTCAAGGTAAAATTATTGCACTTAATGGTGGATAAAATTACTTACATAGTAATATATTAACTTCATAAAGTCAGTGCAACGGAAAAACAATGGATAACGTTAAATATCAAGAATATATATATATATATATATATATATATATATATATATATATATATATATATATATATATATATATATACACACACTATAAAATTTTATACCCCAATGATTGTTTTACCAGTCAGCAACAACAAAATTCTTCACATTCAAATACAAGTTATAATAAGTCAAGCCTAGATTTATTGTACCACTTGAATATCAAAGGACTATGTCAGCTGCTTTCCAGTAAGACAAACACTTTGGAAACTGACTCAAAAAAGAGGTTACATAAGCAATATCAGGTCTAATAGTTATAACTATGACCATAAGAAAGCTTATTAAAGATTGATATGGTATATTCACCTTTTCATTTCTTGTTAAAAAAAAACTAACTTCGGTTTCACGGCAATACAAAGCTAGCTTCTATTGGTATCCACCTGATAGCAAATCGATAATAAAAGTTTTCTGAATAAATTTTAATATATGATATTTTTTAAACATTAAAGCCAACACAGTATTTAGCCTTACCTAAATATTTCACTGGACTTTGACATAATAACATGCTTATTCACTGTTATAATTAGAGGAAGTTAGAAAGTCATCTGCATGTAATTCTACTACAATTAATAAATTATGCTTATATTTAAATTTGTGTGAACAAAGAAAAACCATAACATTATTGTTTATAGCAATTATTGAGTACTTTCTCATTAATGGCAACTTTTTGATGGCATCTTAGAATATGGCCAGTCCATAAATGTCTCAGTAATAGTGCCTAAAGCATATGGTGAGAAAATAACTGTCCTCACTAACAGAGCTGAATGAAAAGACTATGCATCAGAGATGGGTACCTTACGATTACAGCATACCTCATGGGTAAGAATCTGGGCCACACCTTTAATGAAATCTCAAAGACTATTTTTGTTGTTGCTGCTAAACACATACCTAGAGGAAAAGTTAAGTAGTACTTCACTTCTGGACGAAGGAATTGATTGAACTCAAAAAAAGTCACAACCAAGCTAAGAAAACTGCTATACGAAACCATGATCTAAATGACTGTATCCAACTAAGAAAGGCTCAGGCCAACCTGCAGAAGAAATTGAAACATATTTTGGAACTTTGTTTCAAATGTTTATTACCACAAAAGTGGCAGAAAAGTACATCATGAAATAACTTTCCGATTTTGGTATACAGGGAAATTGTTACATTAGCTTTCCAGTTTGCTATTGGAAAAATTTGACAAATAGCGATATGCAAACACATCTTCCAGATTTTTAAAATTAGCTTCACCCAAGCTCTTGTAGTTAGTTAAAAATGCAGGTTATGACAAACAATCTTATCATCGAGCTAAAGAAGGTATCTGACATCCAGGTCTTTAGTGTTAAAGAAGACCTCGGAATATGGGTTTCCAGCAGCAACATACAGATGAGCAACTCCTTATTGCTGAGGTTGAAGCGTTGAAGTTAAGCCTAAGTAACGATGTGGCCGATTCAAGAAGAGTGCCGAAAATACAACCGTGGACTTTGGAATACTTAGATAAAATGATGGGGTTGTGGGTTCTTTCTGAATGTTAAAAAGTGGTCTACCAGTAGCTTTTAATCTCTAGTGGTCAACCCACCTCTCCCAGAACACTTTTTGTTAGAATTTAGCTATTTTATCTGCTTTCACATTTCCCAATACACCGTAGTGACCAGGTGTCCATTGGAAACAATATTCTTCTTTATTAATTTTTTCAAGGTGTTCTTCAGTTCACTAGTTCTGAAATAGTAGTCTCCTGGGGTGGATTTGATTACAGCCTTCAGTGCCATTTTCGAATCCATCAGAATGTAGATGCTTTCCTCCTCAAGGTGTAGGCAGCTTGACAAAGTAGCATTTGACTTCAGCAACTGTGCTAGAAGTCATATCTGCTGGCAAATAAAAATGTATCTCCTGTAGACAGGTTAAAGTAGCTAGCTCCTGCATTGTTATCTTCAGGTCAAGGTTAGCCATCACTGTAAATAAGGCTGAAGTTAAGATATTTTGACTGAATCAGCTCCATTGTGGAACTCCTCAACTTCAATTCATGGCTGGGTTTAGTAATATTGCTGGTAATGATAGCGCAACCTAATGGTAACTAATTTTGATTTGTTCCAAAGGAGAATCTTGGAATATGGCTAAAATGATCCAAGAGAGAGAGATGGTCTTCATAAATGACTGCTTTATATTTGTTGCTGGCAGAGATTTCACTGGATGCTCTTCTGGCAAAGAGGAATTTTTCCAATGCTTGTTCCACATTAAAGCATTTAGGAGTAGTTTCAGTGGCGGTACTCCCAACTCAATCTTCATTGCTGCCACAGGGGCTATTTTAGGTCATTCCACACATATTCTTAATTCTGCTGATTGAATTATCTGCAGTTTGCTTATGTGCGATTTAGCTACAGAGCTTCAGACGTCCGCACAATAGGTCATTTTTGCTTGCACAAATACAGTATAGAACAACTTTAGAGCCAATGTGTCTGCTCCTCACTGTCAACTGGCATTAGCCATCAGAGCCCTAAGCCTCACTGCTGATGCCACTGCTGTACGTTTGATCTACTCCTTCTGTCGCAGTTTTAGGTCCAAAACAACACGTACAACCTTAGGATGAGTGTACAATTTTAGTGGATTGCCATTTAATATGAGGGTAGGTATAAAGTGGCAAATTTGTTAGATCTGGTGATGAACATGCATTCGGACTTCACCACTGAAAGTCCCAGAAACCATTTCTCACTCCATCTGGAGATTTTTCTCAGGACCTCTTGCATAGCTGCGTTTGAATAGTATGGTGATTCATGCAATGTCCAGAAGGTCACATCATCTCCGTAAATGACTCATTTAACATCCGCTAAGTTGAGTGGGGCAATGTTGGAGAGAGCTGGACCAATTATGGATTCCTGAACAATGTCATTCTCTACTCCGCCTTTAGAAGAGCATTGTCCATTCACAACTATCATTAGCGATGGTCCCGGAAGTTTGACAAGTATTTCAACATCTTCCTTTAACTCCCACCTTGATTCATTACAGCAAAATCGTTGAATGAGGGGTTTTATCAAAAGCAAAGCCAAAATCCAGTATTACTCCAACTGCTGATTGATGTTTTTGGAACACTTCATACATTCTGCTTGTGAGTAATGGCATCTGCTTGTAGAAAGATGGCATCTGTTGTACTTCTCTGCCTACGAAATCCAAATTGATAAGTTGGAAAGTAGGTTAAACTTTCAAGTCTCTTCCATATAATCTGGTTATTCTCAAGGCACTCCAGCAGCTTACCAAATCATGAAGTAAAAACTACTGGGTGCTATATGTGTACACTGGAGAGGTCTTTGCTAGGCTGTCTTCCAATAATTAGGTCTGTCTTCCATTGATTTGGTATTTTTCCTTTCTTCCAAATTTCATTAAACAGTTGTAGAAATCTCAAAGGAGCATACTTAAAAATATAGTAATGAACATTGTCTATACAGGGGGTTGATTTTTTAAGGCTCTCTATAGCTACCTCTAGTTCTATCAGTAAGAAGGGTTTGTCAGCAGGTTCTGACTACAAGAAAAAATATTTCTAATCTCTTAGTTAATCTCATCTTTTTGTTAGTTAGATACTTAGCCCACGCAATTTGTTTCCTGATTTGCTACAGTAAAATTCCTTGAATGCTTCTGCTTTCACTAAATCCGAGTCTAGAGGTTTGTCTTTTTTGTACTTTAAGATGTTTATTTTGTTGTTTGTGGTCTATTCCAATGAGCAGAATTTCTTCCACACAGTGCTGCTGGGCATGTTAGAGTTCATTGACCCAACAAATGTCATCCAAGTTTCTCTTTTTCTGCAAAACACTATTTTGCAAAAGATGGCATCACATTGTATTATGTTCTTAATTCTGAAAAATGCTTGGTTGTCCACCTTATCCATGCTTTTTGTTTCTCCTTTCTTAGAGTAGTCAGTTCTTCATTCCACCAACTGTTTCTTGATCTTAACTTTTTTTTCTTCAGGATAGTTTTTTTCGCAGCATCATGTAAAATATTTTCCAGACCCCGTTGATAACCCCCTGAGAAGTTCAACTCATCTATTTTCTTCTTGAAGCCTTTCCAATCTGCCTTACTAAAGTTTTATAGGCCGTACATAATGTTAAAATCCTGAATTAGCTTTCTTCTACAACAAATTTAGAAGATTATGGTCAAGTAGTTGCTGCCCAATTTATCTATAGATGCAGATGCTATGAATTAATCCAGTAAGCTCTAGGTTCCTGTTGCAAGCAATTGGTATGTAACTTGTTCCACATGGTTGACAAAAACTAGGTTTTGAGTTTTGCTGTTAAAATCACTCACAATCAGATATTTTTTGGCTGCAGGAATCATGTCATCCAAGGCAGATGCAAGAATGCCTTGATTTGGGATATAGATATTCAGAATCATAAAACTTGGGTCATTGTTAAGTCTTAAATTCATGTACTCCAAGGACTCTAAAATTTCCCTTCCCATTTTTCTATGAGAATGGAGTTGTAGACCAGAGTAACCAATCCTCCTTGTCTGGCTCATTTTTGTGATACATTAAACAGCTGAAAGTTGTTGAATTTGGGATGAAATTTTTTGTCTTTTGCCAAAGGGTTTCTTGTATGCAGACAATTTTTATATTCCTCTTCTCAATCTCTCACTATAGCCAGGGCTCTTTCACCCTCAAAGATCATCCATTCCAGTCCATGACCAATACAGTCTCTTCCCTCACAGAGATGCCTCCATGCTGGCTGTTTTATTCCTCACAATCTCTTCCATTCCTCGCATGGCCTTTCCAAAGAAATAGACCCATATTTCTTGATTACTCTCCTTAATATCACTTGATATAGGTCTTTAACGGAAATCTTTGAGGGACACCATATCTTAATCCTTTTCCTAATACCTTTCTTTCTCATAACGAAATGATTGTCAATATTAAAAATCAGATGTAAATTTTGTATTGTTTCTTTCTTATTCCAAGAAATAACTCTTAAGTTTGTTCAGATGTCCTTGTCTCACCTTAGGTGTGATTACTCTCAAGCCCTGAAAAGGACTGTTCTAACATGTGACTTTAACATTTAGGTTAGGCTGCATGGTTCGGGACTTCTTTGAGGAAGCCAATGGAAGTAGAATATAAAAGTAAAATTAAAAAATTCGGAGGTAGGTCGGCACTAACAAGGTTATGCATGTCCGACACTTTTTCTAAATTCAGTTAATATCTAGAGCTTCTGTCATGCAGCTATGTAGAAGTTATATTATTTTTTATTGTGTTATAATTGTATTCCTACCATAATTATAAAAAGGATTATGAAAGGATTTTTTTTCACATGTTCTCCAGAATATGTAGATTATTTCTTTAAACTCATTACTTTGAAATACAGTCCAATCCCGGTAATCCGAATACCAGTAGTCCAAAACTCCCACTAATCCGAAACGATTTTTGAAAATTTTAAAACGAGAAAAAATTAAATGGCTATACAAGAGCTTCAAAGAAGAAATGCAACTTGTTTTGTTCATTTTGCAATGACCTCAGTGTATCGATTCTTTATGATTAGTCAGCCTAAAGCAGTTTCAACATTTATGACAACCAGATAGTAGAATAGTTTTGACATCGCAGTGTATAAACCTTTAATTTTTAGAATGGCATTTTCTTCTCTTAAAAGAAAACAAAATATTTATATTCGTTGATTCCATCTTCACGTGAGCTACTAGTTTTCACTAAACACTTGTAAATATTTATAAACTTGCCTATAGTAGCACTTACTTATATTTGTTGAGGACGGCCGTTTCGGGAGATGTGTCCCATTGTCAACTCAGACCGTAACTGATCTCAAGGTTTAGATAGGTTAGGCTGTTAGGATGGGATATTATGGTGGTGTGGGTGTATTTTGTGAGTATTAGAAGTTATGCTGTCAAAAAGTGTGTGTGAGTTGTTTGTGTATTCAGTATGTGTGTAGGGTGTAGTTTGAAGTGTCTGTATATTCCGTATTGTTCGGTTGTGTAGCGTTGTTTATTTCTGTGTTGTTTATGAAGAATTTGTAGGTTGGATGTTATGTCTATGTAGTCGACATAGAGTAGTCCGTGTAGTAGACTACATGGACATAACATCTAACCTACAAATTCTTCATAAACAATACGGAAATAACCAACGCTACATAACCGAACAATACGAAATATAGAGACACTTCAAACTACACCTTACACACATACTGAATACACAATTACATTACAACTCACACACACTTTTTGACATCATAACTCCTAATACTCACAAAATACACCCACACCACCATAATATCCCACCCTCACTCTAACGTACCTAAACTTTGAGATCAGTTACGGTCTGAGTTGACAATGGGACACATCTCCTGAAACGGCCACCCTCAACAAATATAAGTAAGTGCTACTATAGGCAAGCTATAAATATTTACAAGTGTTCAGACAAAATACTTTTGTTGTCGGATAAGTGTGACATTCTAAAAGAACTTGATGCTGGTATACCTGCTAATAAATTAGCGGAATATTTCGGGATCGGAAATTCAACAATCAGTGACATAAAGAAAAACAAGGAAAACATTTTGTCATTTGTCTCTATGAAAATGATGTTGGTACTGTTAGCCAACGAAAAGCTTTGAATTGTAAATTCAATTATAATTTTTGTATTTGTATTTTGACTTATGTTCTTTATATATATATATATATATATATATATATTTATATTTATACATAATATATATATTTATATATACTCTTGAATTTTGTAGTTCATTACGTTGGGTGAATCCTAATTAATCACTTTTACTTTATTTTAATTTTAATCTCAAAGTGTATAATATATATGTATATATAAATTTTGAATGTGTTTTATCATTTATAAAGTACTGTGAATGGTTTTTGTAGTGTTTGTATATCTCTTAGTTTTGTGTTGTGTTTATCTTGTTGTTTTTTTATGTAATGAAGGATTTTAGGTTAGTGTCTGTAATAGTATATGTATGTAATGTGTTTTGTGTGTGTAGGGAGAAGTTTGATTTAGGTTCTGAGTAATTTGTTTTATGTATTCCTTGCATCATATGATAAAGTTTTCTGCCTGTTTGACCTATGTATCACACAATATTTACCCCATGATACAAGGAACATATTAAAGACATAAAAAACAGACAACCCAAATCATACTTCGCCATACATATAAAAAACGCATTACACACACACACCAATATAAACACTAACCTACAAATCCTTCATTACATTAAAAAAACCAACAAACTAAACACAACAGAAAACTATGAGACATGCAAACACCACAAAAGCCATCCACAAAACATTCTAAATGACAAAACACACTCACAATGAAATACTATATTTGAACACATAATTAACAACTACCCTATGAAAAATAATATAGCACAGAACACCAACACACTTGAGCAACAGTCTTGTCCATAACTCACAGCATTTAACAATGCACTGATCTAGTGTGTAACACGTCTGCTGAAAAAATATCAGTAAGTAGTGGTATTTTTTACCAAGTGATACTAAGTTATAAATTAAAAAGCCTCAAGATGTACAACACAAAAACTGCAAGTTTCAAACTAAGTACTAAAGTTTTTTTATGAAGTAAACAAAATAGCAGTGTAGTAAATTGTTTTCTGCATAACAAACCTCTAGCCCTTGGCTCTACTCTGAACTATTGATTAGCAATATGAGCAACCATGGGAGTATTAACAAAGTGATAATTTTTCTTATAACCAAATCTAGCCTGCGATACTATGCTACACTACTATAAATAAGAATATTATTAAACACTTGTGAATATTTATAAACTTGCCTATAGTAGCACTTGCTTATATTTGTTGAGGACGGCCATTTCGGGAGATGTGTCCCATTGTCAACTCAGACCGTAACTCGGAGTTACGGTCTGAGTTGACAATAGGACACATCTCCCGAAACGGCCGTCCTCAACAAATATAAGTAAGTACTACTATAGGCAAGTTTATAAACATTTATAAGTGTTTAGTGAGAACTAGTAGCTCACGTGAAGATGGAATCAACAAATATGAATATTATTATTTAGTGTAGTGTAAAATATGTTTGTTTATATTAAAAAAGCATTCACTTTATATACTCTCATGAGTTAGTGCATTTAGGTTAGAGTTTTTTTAAAACTGAATCATGAAATTATGAATTGTGGTGATTAAAATCAATTTTTCTTTGATTAAAATTTACTTTTAAGTAAATCTGTATTATGGTTGGTCACATGAAACACAATAGCAATGGAAGTGAGCTAATATAATTATTAGACTAATAAACACTTTCCACTAAAACAGATAAAACTCTTTTGAAGATAGGGTATTCTAAATTAAAAATTGCAATACAAAGAAAACTCCTGTAAACCACAATAGAGAGGTATAAAAATATTTTAACTAAAAAGTAACAAATTTTATAAAAGATTTGATATGAAGTATCTGTTTTTGTAAAAAGATGAAAGCTGTTGTAAATCATTAATGGGCATACAAGGTGGTACTATAAATCAAAATGCTCAAAACAAAATTGTAACATTGACAATAAGACTATTATAACTACAGCTAACGCATATACATATTCTTCTAAGAACAAATTTTTATTGCACACATTCTTTTTTTAATAACCATTAAAAAGTAATAAATTACCTTAATATACTTCAACTGATTTTTGATATTGCAACTATTAGCTAATTTAACTTTAAATTCCCTCCTTTACAGCAACACAACAAAATCTCGTAGTCTCGTGCTTAACGTTGCCACAATTTTAGTATCATAATGGCGGAAATCTGCCTTATCCAATAATTTGCATAAAACACAGTAGAGATTACTCACAGACCTACTGCTTCACTAAGAAACAAACAAATACTCTATGACAAAAAACTATTAAAGGCATAGATTACAAAATTATTTAAATCTGTGCAACACTATTATTGGAACAAATTGTTTTTAATTTATAATAAATAACAACTACTAAAAAAAAAACGGAACCGGCTTTAAAAAACAACCCTAATTTATAATTTTTACTTACTAAACAGTGAAAAATAATTTTTCATTAACGACAACCTAATGGGATTTAAATCAATGTTTTCTTTGATGTGATAAATTTGGAAGCATTCGTCTGGGTGTAACGTAGGGATTTACGCACATGATTTACAATTATAACAACATTGCAACAGATGTCTAAATATACAGATAACAGAACACAAAGAATGCAAAAATGATGTACGTCACGGTCTGTCGAGAGCGAATTTCTAATTGGTTCCGAGAATCAAAGTCAAATATGGAAATAAATACTCCTTAAAAGTTTCCCTTTGCTCAGATAATTAAAGTTTGACTACAAGCAAGTGACTGAGTATAACAAATATAACATGTTCATAACAAATTGTTTGTTGAGGCAGTTAATGATTTTGCAAAGCTTTTTAGAAGCATGGGTTTCCTGAAAATCAAATCACATATGATTCTCCTAATCACTCAATAATGGGTACAGAAAATTTTTCAAATTTATGAAAGATCCTAACTATAACATTATTAATCAAGTTTGTAATTAGAGAATAAAGCAGGCCATAGAGAATGAAATTCGTTAAAAAAAATTTTGATAAAACAAGGTTTTATCGCACGTCGATTTGTCTGAAACTGAGAAAATTCCCCTCCATTTTTCTTAGGTGACCAAATACACTATTTTTTTAACCAGCCTTACTATTTTTTTAAAATTTATCCCATCGCCCTATATAACGAAGCTGCTGGAGCCGCCATTAAATTTATTAAATAAAATATACTTGTAGTAATCAAAGTAAAATTACAGTAAAATAACACATTATAAAAACACGGAAGAAGATGTATCAAAGAAACGGTAATTAAAGGATATGATCTAAAAAATTTCACTAAACGTTTGATCAAAAAACATACTTGTTAAATATTTTAGAAATTAAATTCTTGATGTTTAAAGCTGAATACAAAAACAAAATCCGAGGGAAAGAGCATTTTTACTTCGGCGTTACAGAGTGAAAATATTCTATGAAGTGTCTATAAGATATAAAATGATCGGCCGCTTCAAACGTTCGACAAATAATTACTTACACATAAAATAATTTACTTCTATAGATATGTAGACGTATTACTTCTTGAATTTTGTAGTCTATTACGTTCGGTGAATCTTATTAATCACTTAAACAATAATTTATGACTATCCGAACTTTAAATTTAGTAAATTTGTTAAAACTTACTGAGACAGAACGTTTACGATTGCTGTTGTCTTTAAAACCGTCACCGCTTGACCCAATATCTCCAAGCAGAAGACACTGATGAAGATCGGCAAATAGCGATCAAAAACGTTTTGTCTCAGTAAGTTTTTACAAATTTACTAAATTTAAAGTTCGGATAGTCATAAACTATTGTTTAAGACATTTTACTATTTTACAACGGCAAAACAACTAAATAATTACATCAATACCTTATATTAAAGCCTGATATTTCTTGAATTAGAAGACACAAATAAAATACAATTTCTGACACACACAAACACATATACAATTGCTCTCACATTCAGAAATTTCAATTAAAAAATATACAAAACAACGAAAATTTTAAGACAACACACACAACCCTTTTAACAACAAACAGACAAATACAATCTATCCGATATATACAAAATAACATGTAACGACTAGCTTCTACATTAGCCAAAACGGTAGATCATTCAACACACGTTTCAAAGAACACATCAAAGACATGCAAAAATTAACATTTGTTGATTCCATCTTCAGGTGAGCTACTAGTAATCACTAATAAATCACTAGTAATCTTTTTAAAAAACATTTAAAAGTGAAAAAATTACTTACACTTTTTAAAAAATGTTTTAACTTGCCTATAGTAGCACTTACTTTGCTTGTTGAGGACGGCCGTTTCGGGAGATGTGTCCCTTTGTCAACTCAGACCGTAACTCGGCCGTCCTCAACAAGCAAAGTAAGTGCTACTATAGGCAAGTTAAAACATTTTTTAAAAAGTGTAAGTGATTACTAGTAGCTCACGCGAAGATGGAATCAACAAATGTGAAAAAATTAATTTAATAACCATCTACTAAACACCTATACAAATTACGCAAGAAACATATACACGAACATTCATACTAATTTAAATATTCGCCACTTATTAAACTATGGTAAAATAAAACCTATCCACTAGAGAAAATATGAAATATATAAATATCACTCAACAAAAAAAGAAAAAACGACCACACATACTTTGAATTAACAGCCCCCGCACATCAAATACTAAGCAACCAGCTTAACCCAAATACATTCATAAATCATATGCCCGTAATCTATGCCTTGTATGACGGCCAGCAGTAATTAGCTTCTTATATGAAATGATTGTTTCGAAACGCGTCAGCAAGTAAGTTTTAAAGTATTCACTTAGTAACCCAATAACACTCATAGTTTCTACAGTAATTATTTTATAGCTTTTAACAATTATTGCTCTGTTGCAAGTAAGTTCACCCTTTTTTAAAATTTCATGAGTTGAATATATTTTTTACACAAATTATTATAACGTCATACATATACAGTAGTAAATTTAGACAAAATAATGACATAAATTACAAAGCAAGGTATTATAAAAAAATTGTATGGATAATCATGATATAATATGAAGAATATTTTTGGAAGACACATTATTTGCAAAGTATTCATATAATTTTGTCTTGATTATAATTAGTTATTTTCTAAAATAACGTCTGAAGGACTAATGCTGTAACAAATAACAAATAACAATTAGTTCCTTTCTGTAAAGAGATTGAGTCATTTCATCTACTATGAAAATATTCTGACATGTTTACCTTTGCGTCTATACACTTCATTGATCTGTGCATCACAATCACTAGAGAATCTCGATCCATATACTCCACGCTATTTTGAGTCGGCTAGTTCGCCATCTTTGCTTGTTTGTTTGTGTTTGCCGAAATTTCGAATAGAGTTTGTTGTAAACATAATTGAAAAACGGTATTTATTACTTTGAATTTAATATTCTATGACTATGGCTGCTCCTCAGATTAAACAAGGTGGAAATATTTCTGGACCTGCAGGTGGTCATGGTTGGCCAAGAAGAGGAGCTCAGCCTGTATCACAGCAGCCTCAGTTTGAACCAAAATTTACTAGCCCACCATCTTTGACAATCAATAGACCGATCAATTTGTAAGTATTTTTTTTTTCAATAAATAGTAACAATATCTGTAATTATTTTTAGAAATTACTTTTGAGGTATTAAAAAAAAAATAATAATAAAACCAGTTGTAAATTTTCAGTTCTTATGTGTGTGTCAATTTTGAAATCTTGAATTAGTTTACAATTTCGCTATTATATTACGTCGGTACACGTATCTGATATTACAAAAAAAGTCTTGAGATGTAGGTGGTACAGACCTAGTTGCAATAGATATGGCTGAAAAAAGACAATGTAAGGTAATTCGTTATAAGTGAATTTTCTTCTATCTTGACACATTACTAAATACAAGATAGAAGCAATTTTCGATAAAAATGCTGAAGCTCGACGCCATACGATATTTTGGGAAATTGTTTAACACCACCAAATAGGACGATATCCACAAGAATGTTATTTTTATTAAAGTAGGAAAGTTACTTTTTTTTGGTTATTTTTTATTACGGCGGCCCCACTCCATATTTTGGATTATTGTTCAAAAGCACAAAAAGGTACGATATCCACAAAAAAAAATTTTTTTCCTTTGAGCAAAGTTACTTTTTTCGAGTTTAAAGTAGGGCAAATTTTTTTTGGCGGAAGCACAAGTTGTGAATAGGCGCGGAGTGATACAAACGTCGTGACGTCACGGTACTCACTATTTAGACCTATCTTAGGGCTCCGAGAGGAAAACATTTCGTACTAATTTTTACGCTTTTACTAATTATTTCGCGTGGATATCGTATTTTTTCGTGATTTTGAACAATATTCCAAAACATCGTATGTGCCAAAAATAGCAAAAATCAACAAAAATCAACGTTAACTAACCCTCCACCACACACAAAGATTTATTAAAATCCCGCATTAAAACTACTTACCAGAAGCAAACAATCACTTATACACACTATTTAACGCACGAAATTCACTTACACACACTATTTCGCGCACAAAACAGAAATCATTGCACTTAAATTCTACACACACCTATTTACACAAAACCAGCAGATAATAGGATTCTGCCGCTAAAATAAGAACATGTTGCCAACCTTCCAAATGAAAATTATTATGTACAAAACATCTGGTTTGTAATTTTCCAACATAGAAGTAAAGTTACGTTTCGAACTATGTTACTTATAATTGTATATATAACAAAGCTAATGTACATATACTACGCAAATAATTACAAATAGACCGACTATCTATCTTCCGACTTATCTTCGGCTAGTATAACAAAACTACCTTCAAAATCTAAAACATAAACGTCGAGTATTGAAAATATTATACTTCATTTTCTTGAGATATATTGATGAAAGAATTGTAATACTTTATAAAGTTCAAAAATGTTATTAAAGCACAATAGCAGCTGAAGAGAAGTTACAAATATACAGACTTATAACTTCAATTAGTATTACACAACTACCTTTGATATTGACAAATACAAAACATTCAATATTTACTCTAACAGTTTTAATAAAAATAGTTTGAATTGAAATATTATATAATATCTCTTATATTTATATGTTTGTATGAGAGTTTATATAACTTATTCAATATATAAATGAAGGAGAGATTATATAATAGTTAAATTAAAACTTTTACAGTTTACCTCCGTTACAGTAAATATTCAATGTTTTGGTATGTCACTCTCAATGGTAGTTGTGTAATACTATTAGAAGTTTATTTTTGTAACTTCTATTGTGCTATAATAACATCGTCTGTCAAAATTTTTGAAAAACATGAAGTATTATTATTCTTTTAAAACCTTATTTCTACAATATGAGGTATTGTACTTTTAATACTCGCAATATCTCAACAAAAAAAAGTAATTGCTACTATAGGCAAGTTAAAACATTTTTTTAAAAAGTTGTAAGTGATTACTAGTAGCTCACGCGAAGATGGAATCAACAAATGTTAAATATTATATAAGGTCTCCTACATTTATATATTTAATAAGTTATAACAGTACAATTAATAATTTATACTAATATAAAGAATTATTGTTCTATTTATAAGTTTCATAGAGTACAAATATAGTAATAGATTTTGCTGGCAGTGAACGTATGTTAACAAGCTAATGTTTTTACCATTTTTATTTCCTGGGGATATTGTGCGATAGAGAGTTAGAACAATCCGTGGCATATAAAAAAATTTTTCTATATAGTATTATATTGGTTTTTGAGGCTGTGGAAGGTACCTGTTTATTAACTTTTATGTAGGACTATTTTCTGGCGTGCAGAGAAGTTATGTATTCTTCCGCGGAAAATATCTTTATCTATGTTTTAAATTTTGAAGGTAATTGTGTAATTTCAAAGACCAAAATAATAATATAAAAACAAAATTTGTATTTGCCAACGAATGTTCTCATTCCCTATCGCACAATAACCCGATGAAATGAAATTGTCAAAACAATGGCATCCGTAACATTTGTTCACTTCCAGCAAAAATTATAAATATTTGTCTATTCTATGGATCCTATACATAGAATAATAACTCTTGATATTATTATAAATTAGTATAAATTATCAATTATACTTTTATAACTTATGAAACATATAAATGTAAGAGATATTATATAATATTTCAATTCAAACTATTTTTATTAAAACTGTTAGAGTAAATATTGAATGTTTTGTATTTGTCAATATCAAAGGTAGTTGTGTAATACTAATTGAAGTTATAAGTCTGTATATTTGTAACTTCTCTTCAGCTGCTATTGTGCTTTAATAACATTTTTAAACTTTATAAAGAATTACTATTCTTTCATCAATATATCTCAAGAAAATGAAGTGTAATATTTTCAATTTTCGCCGTTTATGTTTTAGATTTTGAAGGTAGTTTTGTTATACTAGCCGAAGATAAAGTCGGTCTATTTGTAATTATTTGCGTAGTATATGTACATTAGCTTAGTTATATATACAATTATAAGTAACATAGTTCGAAAAATATTACTTGCGTGCATATTCGTAACTTTACTTCTATGTTGGAAAATTACAAAATTATACTTAGTTATGAGAGAAATACTAATTGTTAATGTTTTGAATTATTAAGGTTGCTGTGCAATATTAATTGAATATATAATAATTATTTTTACATTCAGTATGTTTCTTAATGATTGGGAAACCAGTGTACGACCAGATGTTTTGTACGTAATAATTTTCATTTGGAAGGTTGGCTACATGTTCTTAATTTAGCGGCAAGACACTGTGTGTAAGTAGGTGTGTGTAGAATTTAAGTGCAATAATTTCTTTTTTTGTGCATGAAATAGTGTGTGTAAGTGAATTTCGTGCGTGAAATAGTGTGTATAAGTGATTGTTTGCTTCTGGTAAGTAGTTTTAATGCGGGATTTTAATAAATCTTTGTGTGAGGTGGAGGGTTAGTTAACGTTGACTTTTGCTATTTTTGGCACATACGATATTTTGGAATATTGTTCAAAATCACGAAAAAATACGATATCCACGCGAAATAATTAGTTAAATCATAAAAATTAGTACAAAATATTTTCTTCTCGAAGCCCTAAGATAGGTCTAAATAGTGTGTACCGTGACGTCAGAGACGTTTGTATCACTCCGCGCCTATTCACAACTTGTGCTTCCGCCAAAAAAAATTTCCCCTACTTTAAACTCCAAAAAAGTAACTTTGCTCAAAGGAAAAAATTTTTTTTTTTGTGGATATCGTACCTTTTCGTGCTTTTGAACAATAATCCAAAATATGGAGTGGGGCCGCCGTAATAAATTTCAACCTTTTTTTTCAATGTAAAGTAGGGTAAAAAATTCAGAAGTTGTGAATAGGCGCAGAGTGATACAAATGCTTCGTGATGTTACAACTATTTCAATGTATAAAATTAAAACCAAATCTAACCTGACGACACTTTTTAGGTATATTTTAATATAGGTATACAGTATTGTATAAATTTAAAACCAAATCTATCCTAACTGGAGAAGTTGTTTCTCAGGTATATACACACGTAAGGTTGTGTGACGTACCGTGGTCGATGTGTACAACCTTATGCGCAGCACTGTGACGTAAGTATCACTTCGCGCCCATTCACAACTTCTACATCCGCGCTGAATTTATTACTCTACTTTAAATTTAAAAAAAGTAACTTTCCTACTTCAATAAAAAAAAATTCTTTTGGATATCGTCCTGTTTGATGGTTTCGAACAATTTCCCAAAATATTGTATGGTTCCGAGCTTATGGAGACTTTATAAGTATATTCAAATATACTTATGCAAAAACCATAAATATTAAGCCAAAAAGTTGTTTCTCAAATATCTACACGTGAGGTATGTGTGGCGTCACTGTATCATTCCACGGCCTTTCCCAACTTATGCCCTCCCCACTGAATTTTTTACCCTACATTAAATTTTTAAAAAAATAACCTTCCTCGGCAAAAAAAAATTTTTGTGGATATTTGTGGTTTTGAACAATTTTCCAAAATATCATAGATAGCAGCTAAATGTCACAATTACTGAAATTTTTTATTTTGGACACAAAAATTATTATCACAAATATTATTTTGTTATTGGATTTTAGTACGGACTAAATTTTAGATAAGCAGTTGCACTGTACTAAGTATACAACATTGCTATATACCTATAAAGTATCCAGTTATGATGAATTTGGTTGTAATTTTATACATCGTTATTATATAGCTGTATTAAAATATACCTATGAAGTATCCAGTCAAGATAGTTTTTTTTGTAATTTTATACATGTAACCAAACAAATCTACACATGTAAGGTAAAAATAAAGATCATGTGATGTCATTTGGCAAAAGGTATTACTCCACATAAGCAGACGTCTAAATAATTTCCAAATCTAAATAATCATCACATAATACGGTTAATATGCATACTGCATAATTACTTGTAACATATATAAAATATCAAAATCTTGTTGCTATTCATGACGAGCTGCTTGTTAATTCTTATTACACTTTTGCTATTACTTGCGATCAGACTTTTTGTTAACTAAAAGTTGTTAATTGTTAACTTGCAGTTGGAGGAAACGTTTTTGTCTTAAGACTTCTTCAGCCTCCCAGGCCTTGGAGGCTGTAGAAGTCGTAAGATGAAAACGTTTCCTACAAATGTAAGTTACCAATTCAACAACATTTAGTTAACAAAAAGTCTGGTCGCAAGTAATAGCAAAAGTGTAATAAGAATATATAAAATCTCTGATAAATATGACCTATAGCTATATTGATCATTATTATTTTTTAATTGGCACAGAGGGTTAATTTTATATATCTATAATGAATTATACCTATCAAGTTTTCAGTTAGGATAGATCTGGTTGTAATTTTATACATTTTACCAAACAAATGTAAACATGAAAGGCAAGAATAGAGATCACATGATGTCACCTAGCAAAAGGTATTGCTCTGCAGAAGCAGACATCTACTGTAATGTTGTATAAAATTACAACCAAATCTATCCTAACTGGAGAATTTATAGGTATAATTTAATACAGGTCTATAGTAATGTTTAAAATTGCAACCAAATCTATCCTAACTGGAGACTTTATAGGTATATTTAAATGTACATATATCTAGTATGTACTGTACAGTTCACCATTGATACTAACGTAAAAATCCAATCCTTGCAGAAATGTGTAAAAAAACTAACCTTCCACAGCTAAAAAAATTACCTATGTTATATTAAGATAATATAGGATTTTTTTTCACACATTGATAGAATCCTGCAATCTGTATTAATATAAATGGCTGTGTAAATTTAACCAATAATACTTTACATTAGTGACATTTAGGTTATCTTGAGACTACACTCTTGAGCTATTCTTTATACCAAAGTATTACCTACTTGAACCAAAACTATACCAAAGTAGTTATTTATATAAAAAACCTTAAAATGTAAAATACAAAAACTGCAAGAATAGATAGATTTTATAAAAAAAGGTTACTAATGTACATGAAACCCTGTTTTTTTTTTCATGTAGAGATGCAAAATGATACTAAAATTCTCTTTCGTTCCCTTCACTTGCTTAGAAATTGTCATGTGTTGCTAAATTTTTTTTTGCAACCAATTCGAGCAGTGTTTTTACTTTAATAGGGCATCATTCTTGCTGGTTGCTACATTGCTGGTTATCAAAAAATAACTATAATATAGGTAACTCTGGTGTCTGGAAATGGTTCAATATACGAGGGTGGTCCACAAAGTAATCGCCGTTTGTGCGTGGCGCGATAAGTAGTGGGGGTAGCGCCGCCATTCTCATATCGGTGTGCGCAGCCGTTCAGTGTGCTTCTAGCTGTGCAAGGGAGAGTATCGTACGATCGCGCATTCTTTTGTTATAACGTAAAAACATGAGCGCCGCGATAGAAAATCCCGCCAAATGTGAAATGCGAGGTGTAATAAGATTTCTGTGGTCGAAAAGTTACACAGCAGCTGAAATTCATCGTGAATTGAGTGCAGTGTATGGCCCAAACGTTATGAGCGAAGGTGTAATCCGTCAATGGGTTCGTTTTTTTAAAAATAGAAGAATGGGCGTTGTTTTTGTCCATGACAATGCCAGCCCTCACACAGCTCAAAAAACAACTGAACTTTTGGAAAAGTGTAAATGGGACGTTTTTTACCACCCCCCCTACAGCCCGGACTTGGCTCCCAGTGATTTCCATCTTTTCCCGTACATGAAGCGGTGGCTTGCATTTCAGAGGTTTGCGAGTGATGAAGAGCTTCAAAACGCTGTGACAGGCTGGCTACGTTCTCAGGCGGCAGATTTTTTAAAAGACGGAATTTCAAAAACTGTTAAAAGATATGATAAGTGCTTGAATTTGTATGGTGAATATGTAGAAAAGTAGAGAGAAGCTGTAGTTTTAACATGTATATAATAAAATTTTTGTATCTCGAATGGTTTATTTTTTATTTCAAAACGGAGGTCACTTTTTGGACCACCCTCATACAAAAAAATGATGTACATTAATGCACAGTAGCAGAAAGATTTCATTTTACAGAATGTCTTCTCTGCTCTCTTGATGGGATGATTTTTTATAAACTCTAGCGTCTTTGAGAAAGTACTTGAAGCCTAAGTATTTAAATTTTACAAATACTTTTAGCAGAGAGAGACAAGTGGTGACAAACAAATGGAGCAGAAATGCTTGTGATTGTCTTTGTTGTTAAGTCATAAATAATAATAATATTTTAATATTCTGAAATAGGTATTTACTTTAATCGTTCAATTCATTCAAAGCAACTAATACAAAATAAGATATAGCCGATAATTAATGATTTTTCTAATAAATTACACCGTGCATATATTTTAACACTTATAAAACAAAAATCGGAATTGGCAATTTAGTGAATGGAGAATCGAGTATACTTTAAAAACAAGAATCTTACTGAGTATATATGCGAGTTGACTTTTGAGGACTTTATTTACGTGTCCTTACTTTTGAGCATCAACTGAGACTAAGAGCTTCTTGTTGATACCAGGTGTGTGATTTCCATTGTGGTGTATACCAGTACTATTCTAATTTTGGTTTCACTGCTCTGTAGAAAAGTTTTAGTTTGTCGTGGAGCTAATTTTGTCTATTAAGTTAAATAAAAATCATATTTTGATTTTATTTGTATTTGTTTGTTTATTATATTGTTTTTGTACTTATAAATTTGTAGTTGTTCCCAGATTGTCATTTTGAGGCCTTTTTGTATTTTTTTTTATTAGATGTACCGTATGTTTTCTAATGAGGGAATGATTATATTTGATGGTGTGTGTGTGTGGCTAAGTTTGAATTGTAAATGTATGGTTTGAAGTACTTTTTATATCTGTTGTTTAATTTCTTTTTTGTTTGGACGATGTATAATTTGTTACAGTCTGGACATTGATTTTATTTATCCTGTTATTTATGATTATGCTTCCTGTATTTTTGTATGCTGTGTTAATATTGTAATATTTTAGTATATTAGTTATTCCTTTTGGTGTTGTATCCTGTTTATGCAAATGTGGCTCATTTTATTGTTGTTTGTGGATCATCTTTAGGTTGTTTTAATTTAGTTAATATTTTAAACTCTAATTTGTTTAGACTTTAATTTGTCTATTGTTTTTTTTTATTCTATCAATTTTTTTGGGCTATTTGATATATTACAAGCGCTATTCAGAAAGTAAGGAACGTTTCTGTCTGACGCCGCTAGGCGCGCGCCGATCTCGTGCATTTTGGTGCGTGCGCACTCGGCAACTCAGTCGGCGTCCAGCAGTGACAACGGGAATATTTCCGTGTTGCCCGTTTTTTCGCAATTTCAACTGAAGATGTGTGCTGCAATTGAAAATTCTGCCAGTTGTGAGGTGCGGTCAGTGATATGGTTTTTGTTGGCAAAAAACTTATAACCGATATTTATCGGCAAGTGTGTGAAGTTTACGGAAACAACGTAATGAATGAAAGTTCTGTGAGAAAATGGTGCATTCAGTTTAAAAATGGCTGAACTGACGTTCATGACGAAGCGAAGAGTGGACGCCCAAGCGTTGTGACGGATGAACTGGTTGCTAAAGTTGATGAAAAGGTGCCGATTCACGATAATGGAGCTTTCGCTTTGTTTCCCACAAGTTTCACGGACTTTGTTGTTTGAAATTGTCACACAAAGGTTAGGTTACCACAAATTTTGTGCAAGATGGGTGCCGAAAATGCTCACTGACCACCATAAAAGTCAGCGAATGGAGGCAAGTTTGACATTTCTGGATGCCTACGGCACACAAGCTGCCCCAAAAAACCAAGAAAATGTTTGCAAACATTTTCAGCAAGAAAGATTATGGCGATGGTTTTTTTGGGACAGGCAAGGTCTGCTTCTTATTGACTTTCTTGAACGTGGTGCAACAATAAACTCTGAGCGGTACTGTGAAACTTTGTGTAACATTAGGAGAGCAGTTCAAAACAAGCGCCGAGGGAAATTGACGTCAAAAATTTTGTTTGTGCATGACAATGCCTGACCTCACACAGCAAACCACATCAAAGAACTCCTTGAGTCATTCAAATGGGAGGTTTTTCCTCATCCGGGCTATTGTCCTGACCTTGCACCAAGCGATTTTCGAAGAATGAAGACCTGGCTAGCAACATAGCGTTTTGACAATGACGCGGCGCTCACGGCGAGAGTCACTGAGTGGCTGACATCGCAGGCGGCAAATTTCTATGATGAAGGAATTTCAAAGCTTGTCCACCGCTACGATAAATGTCTCAATTGCTTTGGCGACTATGTAGAAAAGTAGTATTTTAGTTGCTCTTTCAGATGTATATAATAAAATTTTTTTATTGGGCTTATTATTATTTTTTTTTATCCAAAAACGTTAATTACCTTCTGAATAGCCCTCATATTAATTTTTCGTGGGTTTTTTAGCATTTTATGTAAGAGTGAATTGTAAGTAGCCATTTTATGTTGTAGGGGATGGTTAGAGTAGTTTGGTATTGTGTTTATGATTTATGTGGCTTTCCTAAAAATGAGTATTCAATGATATTTGTATTTATTATTATTGTTAGATCTAGATAGTTTATTATTATTATTAAAATAAATTCCTTCTAATAGCTCATACTCTCTTGATTTATATCTTGTATACATTTTCAATCGTTTATAAATTAAGTTTCTATTCGTCCAATCAAGTTCAAATACATTTTTTTAACTTATAGTGGATGACAATTGATGTTAATACAGTTTTTCAAATATTTATTTAATAATTAAGTTATAAAAAAATTTGGAGGTCTAGGTCGGATTCGAACTGAGTATCTTCAAGTTCGAAGTCTAGCACTTTTTGGCACATAGGCAACTTTCCATAGCTAGAAATGAACTTCTCAAAGATCTATATGAAAAACCTCCATTGTGTGTCCTTAACTTTTTGCCATGGTTATCACACATCATAAATAATGCTCTAGGTTTAAAAATGAATGAAAAGAATAAAATAAACAAACAAACTGGATTAATGTTATCAAACCTTGCTTCACAAATGGACAATACGATAGGAAAGTGAAAAGAAACTACAACACAATGCAAGCCACGAAAAAAAGAAAGCTTATAAATAGTAACAAATAAAAATAATAGACAACACCGTACATAGAAAGGAAAATATAAAATTGTAAGGAATTCGCTTTTCATTTTACCACCTAATATTTTTATTCTTACACATTTATATTAATTTTAATTATAAAATAAAAAGAAACTAAAATACAATTTTTTTCTAGACCTGAGTAGCAATTGACTTGAAAAAAAATTTATAATTCTTGTTTTATTGCTTATTTCTTCTTCCATGGTTAATTTTATGTTAGAGTCTATGTTGTTAATTTCTTTAGGATGATACTATTATTTATTGCTTTATTTTGGGTGATGTATAATCCTTCGTCAACATATCTTGCCCAATGTCCGTAGTCCCAATGAACTAAAACTAGTCAAATATTTATAGTTTTAGTCTAAAACACTGTAGGTAAAAACTGTTTTCACTAAACACTATGTTTCACAAAACACTACACTAGGCACACACTGATGCATGTGGCAAAATATCTATATAGCAGCTAGTATAACATCCAAACACACAAGATAACATCTGGAAACAAATTGGCGCTTTGTAAAGGTCAGGCCTCACCAAGAAACACAAGACTTATATTTATGGAAATTTGAAAAATTTTATCTTGAAGTTTAAATATTTTTTATAATTTTTTTAAAAGAATCTGCTTGTTAATAATTTTAGGTATCCCTTAACAAATTATACTTTTGGCACAAAAGAACCTTTGTTTGAAAAGGATCCATCAGTTCCTGCTAGATTTCAACGTATGAGGGATGAATTTGAAAAGATTGGAATGAGGCGAAGTGTAGAAGGTGTGCTATTGGTTCATGAGCATGGACTTCCTCATGTTTTATTACTTCAGTTAGGCACTACGTTTTTTAAACTGTAAGTAGAATTTTTTCCTTTTCTTATATAATAGATATTACTAATATAGTATCTTGAAAATAAAAAAAAATCAGGATGGTTTGATTTTAGTTTAGTTGTTTAGTAGTATGTTTTTATTATACATTTCTCTAAAATTAAAAATTATTAAATTATCAGAGTAAGATAGTGAGAAGAGAGTAATGTAAATACAGCAGTCCTTTTATAAATAATCTGGCACTTCACTAAATCTAGGTCTCAAGTCAACTGGTTATGTTTAGAAATTAACTCTGCACACCAGAATTTACAATAGAAATTATAGTTAATAGAATTAAAATTTTCTTTTACAACAAAGTGTGAAAAGTATATGAGAAACTTTGTAAACAATTGTTACACACACATATCGTGCACGCTCACGCCCGTATATACGACTATATATATATATAGATTTTTTGGACTAGGAGACTAACAGACTTACCTTGGTAAGAGTCCACTCTGTAGTCTTGAAATAGAAACACATAAAAGCACTTAAACAATGATATATTTCAACCACATAGTGGTCTTTGTCAATCGAAGAGAAAACACAAAAAGAAATATGAGAGAATGAAATAAAATAATTGTAATCACAGATTGTGTAGAGTAGAAATCGGATGTCACAGATGCACAGATTAAAGATATATATATTGTTTCCATGAGCATATGAGTGATTATAGTTTATATAAGTCTGTCAGGGGAAAAGAGATAAGGCTATATATATTATATATATATATATATATATATATATATATATATATATATATATATATATATATTTTATGGTGGCCCTAAATAAAACTCATTTTTTTATTTCGAAGTTGTAATAGCACGGAAAAGTTGCAAATTGTATAGACAAAACAAAAGGAAAACAATTATGAAAATCGCTCAACATCTTCCGGTCACGCATAGGCCCTAAAAATTTAACAAATTGTAAAAAAACTTCATTTTTGTGATTATCTTTTAAAATTTTTAATTAGATGTTTTTGTAATCTTTTCGATGATAGCTTGTATCATCTTCAAATAGTATCTAAAAACATTTGGTTTTAATTTGGTTTATATCAGTTGATATCTTCCGGTCGCGCTTAATCCCCAAAATCTGCCAAAATATTGAAAATTTCACATTATTACCCATTTTTGGTGTTTGATAAGTAAGTAGTATTTAAATGTAATATCCAGGGTATTTTTCCACACAAACTGATAATGAGGTAGAAAAAAAATAGTAAGAACAAAATAAGATGGAAAAAGGCAAATATTAAAACTGAATAGTGCAGTAAATGAGACGCACATCCAGTGTTAGGTCTCTATTGAAATGGAAGAAAGGACGACATGTTGGTAATAGAGTAAGCCCATTGAAAAAGGTTTTGTGGAATTATTGAGGAAGGGCATTACTTTACTCACTGATTCAAGAACAAGGCTCACTCTATGGTCTCCACTCTATCTTTGGAAATCCAAATTCTGAGAACTGTAAAGATATTGTCAAGTCTGTAATGTCTTATCAGTCTGTGCGTGGTATTTCTTTTAAAAATCTAATTGTCATCGGATATGATGGTACTACTGTCAATACAGGTTGGAAAACTGGTCTGGTTCGTCAAGTTGAACTATATTTAAGGAAACCTGTACAATGGGCGATTCGCCTCCTCCATTTCCATGAGTTATCATTCAAAAGCAAATAGAACTCTCAGATTGTACATAAATGAAGAAAATCCCTCATCTGAACTTCAAGGATGAAGTTCACTTAGTGTTGGCCATGAATCAAATCGCTCATCGACAGTCACTCAATCCTTAACTGGAATATTACTTTCAATCAATTTTCCTGCTCATACGTAGGCTGTTGAACGTGGTGTAAAACTCGTCACAGAAGCCTCAGGAAATGTTTGTGGAGCCGAATCTCGAGACAGATTTATAAGAACCACTCTGCTATCCAGTTCATTCGGTAACCGTTACGGTTTTGTGAATTATATTTCTTAATAAAAATTTCTTTTAAAAGTGAATTTCTATTTGTAAATTTACTGAAAAATATATTGTAAATTTGTATTATATATTTTTTTTTATAATTTGGGTATAAAATGCAAAATCAAGCTCATTTATCTACAGTTTTTTTATGATGAGCACACATCTAACTGTTATCTGCACTGTAAACTGTGCATAATTGACTGCATGAATGTCTGTAAAATATAAATACTAATTTTATTTGAGTAATCTGGCTCCTATACATCCTTTTGTCAGTGTGTTTATTATTTAAATTACTTTCTGTCATTATTTTTTAAACCTTTTCTACAGTATGATGGATTGACACATTCATTGTCATAGACATATGGAACTGAAGCTAGAACTTGAAAAGTATTCATAATATTGCTAACTTGTTCCAAATTAAAAAAAAACATAAAAAATTTAAAGTACCAAATGACGGCTGTGATGATGCTACAATTTAAGTTGTGTATATGTGCGCTTATCATCGATGCCTTACAATATGTACTGGTAATACATTAACAATATCTATTGAGAAGATATTTTCAGAAATACTTTTTAAGTATCAATTCAATAGTATCTTGAGGAATGCCCATGGTAACATATTAAAAATCACAAATCTCATGAAAATCATAAGTCTGATTTGATTGTATGTACTGTAATGTATATTTCTAAGACGCAATTCAACGATGTTTTACTATTAAATCTTTCTTTTATAATATATATCAAATTTCTATTTAAAACAAAACAAAAAAACTACTCAGGAACAATTCATTATTCTTTATTATAACATTTCTTATTTCAACATTTAAAACAATACACACAACAAAAATTTATAACTTAACAAGTTTTAACAAACTCGGGTTAACTCTTATTTCTTTTAATTTTATAGTTACACAATTTTAATATACCCTAGGCTAATTTTACGATCTCTTATTATCTCGGGGTTATAGCATGGGCTATATTTTTTTAATTCTTAGGTTAATTAAATAAATTTTGAAAAACAATACTAAATTTTGAAATTAATTTTAATAAATATTTTCCTGATGGAAAAACTTTAATTTGGAATAAGCAAAAAGGCGAAACTATTTGAACTGGATTATGATCTTATTTCTATTAATCACAAGATATTCTAATGTACAAAATTAAACTTCCCTATTATCCTAAGAGTCCACTAAAGTTTATTTTTTTATATAGCGCTAGGTACTTAACTTATCAAATAACGGCGAATGGCTGCTTGCTCACACGTAGAATTCCGTTGTCTTTAAATTTCACTTTTTACACACTTAAATTCGTTTTAGTTCTTTCAAATTATATTAACCCTGTACTATATCTTTTAATTCACTTAATCCTGTTAATCTGGCCAAGTTTCTTCACAAATCTGTATAATTTTGACGAAGTTTCTAATAAATAGGATTTTGACTGCACAGGGCAGGTCCGTTCCTCGGCGTCACCACGCCAGAATGACTCTAACTACGCGTCCTTAGATTTTCTTTTAAAATGTTACAAATATGGCGGCCTCCTTCTTCTTAAAAAAAAACATATGGATTATAATTTAGTTCAATTTCTTCTCACTATAGTCGACTGCACACTTGACCTATTTCTTGCTTTCACCTCTGTTTTTACAGCTGATGCAATAACGCGATTGTTTACAATGGCGTTTTAATTTGGTTAAACTTTAGTTGAAACTTACTGTTTCAATTTTCCTTCCTTAACAACCCTTTCAGTGTTTACAATCGTTTTTCACTTTTTTCTTCAAGTAATTACTTATGCCCTATTTTACTAATATTTACAATTTTGTTTAACATATAACTATTATTAGATTATCTTGTTTTAAATTTTATTTGATACAACAAATTTCTTTATGTATTTACAGTTCAAATATCTTATTTACTAATCTAGGCTTTTACCTAAATTTAGTTTCAATTTCAACCTAACCAATGTTTTAATGAATTTCTTTTTAAATTTTGTGTGAGTTATTTCTAATATATTCTTCCAATTCTTAAATAATATTATATAGCCCATTCTATAAATGTTACAATGTCCCCTAATTTAATTTAAATAAAAAAAATATTACTAATATCTACATTACACATTCTTTACATTCTACAAGCTTATTTAAATATACATATTTTTTTTTTTAAATTAAATTTAAATTAACATTTATTTCCTAATTGTACATTTTATTTAATAACTAATTGAACACATTTTTTATTGAGTAAGTACCTCAACACTTTGGCTAACTTATCGTCCATTGTCTTTACTACTTTTATAACTGTCCATTTAAAAGTCATTTATACATTCATCTGTCCATTTATACTTAATTCCTATGACACAATTTTATCTTAATTCTTTAACAATCAAATACTGAGCTGAACACTTCAAGCTACATATTACTTAACTTATCTTCTAACAATACAATATACTTATAACTAACATTCAATCAACAATTCTTTAACAATTCTAACATATAGTAACAATAAATCATGTTCTGGTATTTACAATTCCTTCCATAATTATATATATATATATATATATATTTTTTTTCATTTATTACAATTGGAATCCTTCCAATCATAAGTCTGATTCAATATTTATTTAACATATACTCTCTGATACCGTGTCTTTAAATCCCAGCCTATCCGAGTCATAGTATGTCTAGATTTGGTCAAATTGGTTATAACATTTCTCTTTCCCTTATTTCTGTTTATTCCTTGTTTATTATTTATCTCATATTTATTTTGCTTTTAGCTTCATTTAACTCTCAGTTCTAAGTTAGTATTTTATCTCCCCTTCCAATCTCACATCCAGTTCAATTATTTTCTTATATCATTCCAGTTTATTTTGTATGAAGTTTAACATCTAATATTTTTTAAAGGTTGCAATCTCATATCCTCTATTTGATCATATCTATAGCTCCTTCGATTACACTGTCCCTATATCAACGAATATAAATTTTGTTTTAATACTTATATATATCAACGCAGATTCTCCCTTACAATACGACGAAGTTTAAATACACAATTACCATATTTTTATTACAACGATGCTTGAATATTTATTATCATAGATTCATATTTCTTTTATAATATATAATATATACGACGAAGTTCCATTATTTATCAACGCAGATTCTCCCTTACAATACGACGAAGTTTAAATACACAATTACCATATTTTTATTACAACGATGCTTCAATATTTATTAACATAGATTCATATTTATCTTTATTCATTATTCGACGAAGTTTCTAATAAATTATCGTAGATATAGTTACCATCCCTTAAACTTATCTCCTGCTAACGTTTTCTTATACACATAATCACCTAGAGTTTATTCATATTGCTTCCTTCACCTATATTTAATATCTCCCTTCCTATTTTATTATTATTTTTCAATATCCAGTTCTCCTGGATACATGTCATATTACTGCCTGTGTCTATTAATGCCTGTAAACTTGTTTCCTCTATTTAATTTCTATTCCTGGGTTTCTGATAGTCTTAGTTTTGCTCTAAATTCAAATTCCGCTCCTTCCCCTCACTTTCCAAAAATTCCCTATCTATTAATACGTTGTTAATTATTCCTAACCCCAAATCCGTATTTTCATTAAATTGATTGTTACCCTTATTCTTGTCACAATTAATATTTCCAAGGCTCTTTAGCACTGGCTTTCCCTCTTCAGCATCCCCTGTAGTTTTCCCATGATGCAATAAGGTATCACCAGTGCCCTCTAGTTTTCCGAGGTCCCCTGGTCTCCCTCACATCTTCCACTGGTCGATTCCTTTGGTCGTATCTGTATGCTGTTTACTTCTTTATTAGGCCTATCTCGGCTTCCTATATTCCTTGGATCATCTCTGTGACCCCTGTACCCTATCTCCCTGGTCTGCGGCTGTATTCTTTCCGGTCCCCTATTCATGTGGTCATCTATCTGTCGATTATAAAACTGAACGGTCGGTCTAAACCCGTTTCCAAATCTATTTCTTGGTTCAGTTATTCCTCCCCTATTTATTTGTCCCCCAAAACCATTCTGGTTTGGGAACCTTCTGTCCCCTTGTGGCGCTCTCCCTGTCTCTAATGTCCGCTCTCGGTATCGGCTTGGTTCTATTCTCATGGGTGGTCTTTCCCATGGTCTGCCTCTTTGCCTAATAACTCTATTTCTGTCTTCTATATCCTCCTCATTTAGGAGTCTCTCCATCTCTCTGACCGTTCTAATGTTCTGGACCCTCTTTGCGGCTTGTATTTTTTCACCGAAATGTCTGCTTAATTTCCGTACTATTTCTTCTTCGCTTAGGGGAGGTACCATATTTCTTAACAGCATCACTCTTTCCACAAAGTAATCCGTTCTGGCTAAATCGCCTCCTTCTCTGTATCTTTCTACATCAATCCTGTCTCTTATTCCCGCCTGGATCTCCTTTGCCCAATACCTATTTATAAATCGATCTTTCCATTCCTCATAATTTTCTACATCCTCCCTTATCGACTCCCACCATCTGGCTGCCCCAGCCTCTAATGCCTCATCCATACTACTCCGCCAGTCATCCTCACCTTCCTCCATATACCTATCGCCCAATATTTTTTCAAAAAACCTCTCTAACCTTTGAATGAATTCTACAGGATTTCCATTCCTTCCATTGAACTTAGGACCCTTTTCCTGTTTTCCGCACGATACCTGAATTACCCTTATCTGCTCACCCTTATTTTCATTAGTACTCTCGATTTTGTTAATTCTATCTCCTAACCTTCCCTGCTCTCCTAATATTTTCTCCTTATCATCTTCAACTTTCCTAAAACGCTCATCTGTTATCTTTCTTTCTCCTATCACCTTTAATTTCAACTCTCCTAACTCTTCTGTGTTTTTCTTAGTTATATTTTCTACTTTCTCTATCTCTTTTTTATTAATTTTTATCACATCAGCTATTATTTCTTTTGTTTCCTCAAAATTTGTCTTAATCTTCTCCTCTAATTCTCTATCTTTCTCCTCTAAGTCTCTTCTCACATCCTCTACTACAGTATTATTCTCTGTCCTCAACTGTTGCCTCATCTCCTCTATCATTTTCCTATTTTCCTCCCGTATTTCATCTTTTATTACTTTTAGATCCTCCTTCATCTCTCTTATTTCGTCTCTATTTTCATTTAATTCTTTTTTTATTTCGTCCATTATATCTAATTGTCTATTTATTTTTTCATTATTTATATCTAATTTTCTATCTAGATCCTCTCTCATATCCTTCATCTCCTCTTTTATTTTCTCACTCCCTTTTTCACTCATTTCCATGAGAGTTCTCATCATCTCCCTTAAATCTTCATTCTCATTATTTCCCAGTTTTTTTTGTTGGGTTTGCATAGGTGGTAGTTCCCTAGCTTCTTCTACCTCAATGTTTCCTATTGGCATATCTGTGCCTTCCAATTCTATTTCTTGCACTTCCAAACTTGTCCCTTTTTCCTGTTCCCCTACAACTACCAGCTCGCCTATAATATTTTCCTCCCTGTTTTCGATCCCCTCCTGAAAACTAACAAATCTCCCCTGAGCAGCCCCTTTTGTTTCTATCACCCTTTTCCGCCTACCCTTTTCTAATTGTTCCCCTTTTTCTGTTTTTTTAGCTTTTTCTCCCCGCAAATTATACGATTCCCTTTCATCAGACATATTTAAGCTATTAGTAAACTTATTTTACAAAACAACCTAGCCTTGACTATTCAACTCAGTGTTTAATTTTACAAAATTTTTTCTAAATCTATTTCCAGTTCAAATGTTTTTCATATAAAAAGTTCTAAATTAATTTTATTTCAAAATCCCTCTAAATAAATTTTATCTCTTATTTTATCGAGCTCCCACGTTGTTGCGCCAATATGTAACATAATTTCCTAAAGACGCTATACAACGGGGTTTTACTATTAAATATTTAAATGAATAATTAATTCTTTATTATTATTTTTCTAATAATCGTGCCCCACGTTGGTGTGCCAAATGTAATGTATATTTCTAAGACGCAATTCAACGATGTTTTACTATTAAATCTTTCTTTTATAATATATATCAAATTTCTATTTAAAACAAAACAAAAAAACTACTCAGGAACAATTCATTATTCTTTATTATAACATTTCTTATTTCAACATTTAAAACAATACACACAACAAAAATTTATAACTTAACAAGTTTTAACAAACTCGGGTTAACTCTTATTTCTTTTAATTTTATAGTTACACAATTTTAATATACCCTAGGCTAATTTTACGATCTCTTATTATCTCGGGGTTATAGCATGGGCTATATTTTTTTAATTCTTAGGTTAATTAAATAAATTTTGAAAAACAATACTAAATTTTGAAATTAATTTTAATAAATATTTTCCTGATGGAAAAACTTTAATTTGGAATAAGCAAAAAGGCGAAACTATTTGAACTGGATTATGATCTTATTTCTATTAATCACAAGATATTCTAATGTACAAAATTAAACTTCCCTATTATCCTAAGAGTCCACTAAAGTTTATTTTTTTATATAGCGCTAGGTACTTAACTTATCAAATAACGGCGAATGGCTGCTTGCTCACACGTAGAATTCCGTTGTCTTTAAATTTCACTTTTTACACACTTAAATTCGTTTTAGTTCTTTCAAATTATATTAACCCTGTACTATATCTTTTAATTCACTTAATCCTGTTAATCTGGCCAAGTTTCTTCACAAATCTGTATAATTTTGACGAAGTTTCTAATAAATAGGATTTTGACTGCACAGGGCAGGTCCGTTCCTCGGCGTCACCACGCCAGAATGACTCTAACTACGCGTCCTTAGATTTTCTTTTAAAATGTTACAAATATGGCGGCCTCCTTCTTCTTAAAAAAAAACATATGGATTATAATTTAGTTCAATTTCTTCTCACTATAGTCGACTGCACACTTGACCTATTTCTTGCTTTCACCTCTGTTTTTACAGCTGATGCAATAACGCGATTGTTTACAATGGCGTTTTAATTTGGTTAAACTTTAGTTGAAACTTACTGTTTCAATTTTCCTTCCTTAACAACCCTTCCAGTGTTTATTTAATTATTATTATTAGTGTGTGAAGTGTCTTTGTGTTTTACTTTTGAAAATATTTCGAAATGTGTGTGTTTTGACTGGACTTTTCCAAACATAACCTTACATTGTTTACAATCGTTTTTCACTTTTTCCTTCAAGTAATTACTTATGCCCTATTTTACTAATATTTACAATTTTGTTTAACATATAACTATTATTAGATTATCTTGTTTTAAATTTTATTTGATACAACAAATTTCTTTATGTATTTACAGTTCAAATATCTTATTTACTAATCTAGGCTTTTACCTAAATTTAGTTTCAATTTTAACCTAACCAATCTTTTAATGAATTTCTTTTTAAATTTTGTGTGAGTTATTTCTAATATATTCTTCCAATTCTTAAATAATATTATATAGCCCATTCTATAAATGTTACAGTACATTAGTGGGTAAATATATGTTGGGTAGAAAAAAAATTCACCATGTATATTTCGGAAAGCAATGTTTTACTGTAATTATTAAAAAATATGCACACTGATTTATCATAGATGTTACTTTTGATGTTACTTATGAATACTGGTGATTACCATGGCTGTCCATTACATTGTATTGCAGTAACAGCAGTTAGGGAGCTGTCATTGCCACTCTTCATGCCAAATTGGTGACTGATGGTGGTGGTAATGTTTTTGGGGAAACAACTAACCAATCCACAATCAGTTGTTAGCGTCTAACCCTATTAGTGCCTTTGTTATGTTTTCGTTTACCAAGATTTCGCAGTGAAGCAATACATTTCTTACTATCTTATTAGTCTTTTATCTTCAAAGCAACTTTAAATTATATTGTATCTACAAGAATTATTGGAATATGAAAGCAATACTAATACCCAATAACATATATCATACAAAACAAGATGAAGTTAATTTGTTAAACACCATAATTTGAAATCTTATGAAATTTCTTTCATAATAACATGAAACCAACAACTCTCAGTTATAAAGGTTCTATTCTTAAAAGTAGAAAGTAGAATTCTGCTTAATAACTAGAGACATCAAGAAAATCTTAAATAAAAAATATACATCACTATTTTTCATTTCTAAACAGTGTTTACAATTTTGAAAGATTATGAAGTTAATGACGTGATGTTAAAGTTTATTCCCTTCACTTCTTTTCACACTTTTATCACTCAATTGTTCACAGTTTCTTATTAACACTGCATTATTTTTATTGAAATTTTACATTTTTTAGTTTCTTAATTTAATTTTTATTGATTCCTCAGGAATATTATTCATTGTTTTATATAAACCTTGAAGTTTTAATTCCTTTGTCTTGTTATAGATAGCCGGATTTTTGTCCAAAAAGCTTTTTCATTGTTTATTGGTATTATCATATTATTATGATAATAGTATTATCTTACAATGTTGTAAATGAACTACTGCATTATTGTTAGCCTACTATTTTAAACCTTCATATGATTTGAAACCTATTGTATATGATTTAATTAAAATTTTTATGAAGAAATATATTAATATTCTATATTAAATTAGCATAACCTTCTCCATTTAGTCATGAAACCTTTGGTCTTGTTTAGCCTTGTTTATATTCTAGCTTTTTGAAGTGGAAATTTCTAAATTTTAAACTTCATGTGAAACTTCAAATGAAAAATAAATATCAATTGTAATATAGAAATACAAAATTTCTGATGTTTGTAGCATGCCTTTCAGGGAAACTTCCCATCATGAAAAAGAAATTTCTCAATACAAAACTATTACTAAAAATTAACAGAAAAAGCCAATTCAATGAATTTAGGCAGCACAGAACTGTCAATGAGTTGCAATGCATGCACTTAGCAGGAAAAATTATTATTGTACAAGCCCTATTCATAGCAGAGCTATTTTGAGAACTTTTAAGTCACTCTCCAAACTGGGTTCTTTCAACAAATTCATGAAAAATAATCTTAAATTCATTAACAAAAGTATAGAATATATATATATATATACACACACACACACACACACACACACACACACACACACACACACACACACACACATATATATATATATATATATATATATATATATATATATATATATATATATATATATATTTTTAGGTTAGTTTTGTTTGGTAAAGATTATTTAGATTTTTTGGACTAGGAGACTGACAGACTTACCTTGGTAAGAGTCCACTCTGTAGTCTAGAAATAGAAACACATAAAAGCACTTAAACAATGATATATTTCAACCACACAGTGGTCTTTGTCAATCGAAGAGAAAACACAAAAAGAAATATGAGAGAATGAAATAAAATAATTGTAATCACAGATTGTGTAGAGTAGAAATCAGATGTCACAGGTGCACAGAGTGAAGATATATATATATATATATATATATATATATATATATATGTATATATATATATTGTATATATAAACTATATATATATATATATATATATATATATATATATATATATATATATATATATAGTAACATTTTGGAATAGCAAGTAAGAAAGGCACTATGTATAATATAATATAAATATGTAAGTAAATTCAAACCATAAAATAACCAATTATGAAAAAAGAGAAAAATGTAAACATAACCTAAATTGGCAAAATCGTAACATTTAATCACAAGTTTAGAACAATAACCACTATAAAAAAAACAATATAATAGAAACCATTTAATGTGTAACAGTTTGAAAAGAACACTAAAACAATGTAAATAAAAGTAAAAGGCTTAAAGTGTTAAGAAAGTGAAACGTTTTAAGATTGCACAAATAGACCAAACAGGATGGCTAGCGCATTGTGAATAGAACTACTGATAATTTAAACTTAGTCGGAAGAAATAATATTTAAATGCAGTCACCTGCAAAGAAATTAAAATCTAGTTATTAAGAACATGAAATGTACCAAAGGCAATGAATACAGCATCCGTAAAGCCGGTAACAAAGATTAAAAAAAAGGAAATAGTTGGTTTAGCCATTTTTAAAAGCGTGGCTTAGCGTCGTTTCAGTTGCACACACCTACTCAAGCAAGGCAGATGTACTTCAGAATTGGCCCATAAAATTTAACGAATTTAAACTTAGTGCGGGAGTGTTAGTTTCGAATTCAATTAACACTACAAAATACTTTCAAGAAAATTAATTAAAACTATTTATTTAAAAAGATCTTATTAAATATTTTGATAAAGGCCGAAAAGTGGAATCTGCAATCTAAAACACTTAAGTATCTAGGCTAGATCCATTACTACATTTTGAAATTTTGCAATCAGACATTTATAAAAGAAAAGAAACCAGTGAATTTATTATAAAATTAAACTATAAAAGAAAACATTTAGAAAGAATATTAAGGAACAATTTTACTTAGAAATAAATTAATTTGTAACATAGTTTATAACATTTATAGCTTAGATTTTTTTGTTCTTGTACTTTAGAGTGCCAAATAAGATTTCATTATTCAAAATTTAAAACCCACCAGATAATCCGAGATTAAGAGAGCTTGTGCTAAACCAAAATTAAAATCAATTTAGGCTAAATTAAATAAAAACTGTTGCTGCCCAAAAGAGAAATACAATTTAGAGTAATAAGACTTATTATAATAGAGGAAACTAATAGTAAATTTGTAAAACTTTAAAAAAAGAAAAAATTGTAATTTATTAATAGAACTTATAATTGCTAAGAAATTGTTTTAAATGATACATTAAACTTGTTATAAAAGAATGTTTTATAGTTATATCTTTACTTATTAATTACTCTCATGTTTGTCAGAGATGAATATAATAATTTTATATCTTTCCAATGTAATGCTAAGTGTGATATTTGTGAGTTTTAAGTTAGGCCTAATATTCATGATTTATTGTTTAGGCTGATATTTAAAAAAATTTTAATTGTTTAAAATATTTTTAGACCTGGAGGAGAGTTGAACCCAGGAGAGGATGAAGTTGAAGGTCTTAAGAGATTGCTAACGGAGGTAAATAAAATATGAATTTTATAGGATAAATCAATTTTCATATTTCAACTTAGTATTAGTAGATTTTATGAAAAAAGCTACATAAGCTATCTGTGCTGTTACATCTACTCAATGTATAATCTGTTTTAAATAATCATACTATTTTCACGATGTGGCATAACTTTTATCTATTCAGGAAAATCATATAGCTAGACTTAGAGAGAGGTTTGCTGTACCAGTAAATACACCATTGACAAACTATTTTTCATGATCATATTTATAGATACCTACATTACATTCCAACATATACACTTGCTAATATTAGGGTCATGGGTACCAGGGTAAAACTCATTCTTACTTTTCTTCATCTTTACTTAAATCCTTTATATTAACTATATCTAAACTTTCTTCATAGAATGTGCCCTATAGACACATTAGCTAGAATGTGTTCTCCAGTATGCAACTCTACAGTTGTGACATTATAATCCTCCAGATCAGAGACATTTATGTAACATATTCTTATACTACCTGTTAATTAAGAAATTTTTTTTAGGCAATAACAATCTATTTGTCTATATTATTCCTTAACCTTGTCTGTTTCATTTAAACTAAATGTTTGTATTATCCATACAAATGTTTGGATTCTTCAAACATTTCTCCACTAGATAAGAATTTAATCAAGCCTTAATTCTGTATTTACAATGTCTTGTAAAACATTCATGTCTACTTTAAAACTATATAATTTATATTTTTTTAGTTTAGCTGAAACACAAATTTGAATCTTTTTAAAAAAATATACGAAGGTCGTCCAGAAAGTAAAGAACGTTTTGGTGTAGGTCAATGAAGACAAAAGATACGAGGATGAACATTTATTTACAACTATTTATAACCTTACTCTATTTTTCAATAAAATCACCGGAACCATCAAGGCACTTGTTGTAGCGTGACACCAATTTTTGAATACCGACGTTATACTCTTCTGCCGCCAAGGAATGAAGCCAAGTTTTTACTCCTTCTTTGAGATCATCGTCGTCCAAAAAGTTTTTCCCGCCTAAAAACACTTTCAACTTTGGAAACAAGTGATAGTCACTCGGAGCCAGATCTGGACTATACGGAGGATGTCCAAAGATTTGCCATTTGAAAGATTGAAGTTCTGCTTGGGTTTGTGCACTGCAATGAGGCCGAGCATTGTCGTGAATCAGCACCACCTTTGACGACAGCATTCCGCGTCGTTTGTTTTGAATAGCGCTGCGAAGCCGATGCAAGGTCTCGATGTAGGCCGCTGAGTTGATTGTTTCTCCTCTCGGCATGAACTCCACATGGATTAGGCCTTTCCTGTCCCAAAAAACTGTTGCCATCACTTTCCTGGTGTTCAAATTTGGCTTTTCTTCCCGGTTTTTTTTCGGCGAATTCGAGTGATGCCATTCCATTGACTGGAGCTTTGTTTCCGGGGTTCGATACGAAACCCAAGTTTCATCACCCGTTACGATGAGGTCAAGAAACGTCTCACCATCTTCGTCATACTGAGTCAAAAACTCAAGCGCTGCTCCCATCCGTTTGGTCTTGTGGACATCAGTAAGCATCTTAGGCACCCAACGAGCACACATCTTTCGAAAACCAAGACGCTCCGTCACTATTTCGTGCAAAAGCGACCTTGAAATTTGTGGAAAAAATTCCAGTAGACCGCTCAAAGTGAAACGCCGGTTTTCTTGAATTTTTTCGTCAACTTTCGCTGTCAACTCGTCAGTAACGAGTGACGGCCTTCCACTTCGTTCCTTGTCGTGCACACTAGTTCTGCCTTCATTAAATTTAATGCACCATTTTCTCACCGATGACTAGTTCATCGCATTGTCACCGTACACTGCCTTAATTTGCCTATAAATTTCTATGGGTCGAACATGCTGCACATTCAGAAACCGAATCATACTACGGACTTCACACTTGGCGGGATTTTCAATTGGCGCCGCCATTTTGAACTTCCACGAGAGACGCAAACGTGACCTCACGGCACCGCTACATAGCTCAAACTGAAGCAGAAGGTTTGGACTAAAGAATAAGCCCACTCCCGCGGTGGTGAGGGAACTGCGCCGTCCGTGATGTGCAATCGTTCTTTATTTTCTGGACGACCCTCGTATGTTATTGCAGTTATTTAAAAAAGTTATTATCCAAATAAAATTCCAAGAAAACCATATGTTTAACTTAAGGTTGTTTTTAGAATTACACTGTATCGCTTATTTGTTATAAACCATGATATTGGATAAGCAATAATGTTGGATAATAGGAAAAAGTTGAAAAATCAAAAACAAAGCGAGCTTAAGTTTACAAAATTTTTGAGTGATGATGATAATGTACAGGACTACAAACACTATGCTTAAGATTTGATTGGATGCTACTATTATATTTTATGGTAAGGTACTCAAAATTCTGTCATCGATCTATGTACACAAGTGAGAACAGTGTTTCATACCTTCCGATGATTCATTGTTTACATTTAGAGACTATGCATATTTTCATCCTCTACATAACATTTTATCTACACATGTAACAAAGTTTATGACTGAAAGTAGGAAATGTAGTATCCATGTTACAAGTATCTGTTATTGAGAGAGAATTATTAGATCCATATGTCATAATCAATATAGACACACAAATTACTAGAAAGAGCTAAAAGTTCACAAAGAAGCAGCATGAATTTCATTTCCTTCGGTATTTGTTGAACTCCAAAAATCCTTACATTAAAGTGATAGGTTTGACTTTAGAAGTGTGTTTACTAGATTTATTCTCTGACAAGTGATGGAGAAGATGAACACAATTTTAATATTCTAAAAACATGAAGAAATAGTAGTTGGAGGCTTTAAATACTGGAAAATTTGCAAATTAATGGTAATGATGTTAGACCATTGCCTACTCCACTTACATGGTATTGCACTTATCGGATATGGTTTAGTTTTCTGCTAGTAGAGGCTATGTTTCACAGAAGAAATAATAGTTGTAAAAAATGAGTTATTATTTTTAAACATTTCTTTACCATACTTGTGTGTTAACAATAATTCTAATTGCTAGCAGATGTATATTGTTTTTAAAATTTGTTTGCCAGGTTCTTTCTTCTGGTTTAGTAACAAATTTTTATAAATTCAATTCAGCACTGCAAAATATACCTTGGTTTATTATCAATTAATTCTTCCCAGATGGGAAAAATTTCAAATAAGTTTAGTGTTTGAGGTTTACGATGAGAACAAAATTGTTTATTTCCATATATTTTCTGAAAACATTTTGTGAGAAATTACATGTTTAATTTTAATTTTATTCTGAAATATTTTTTTTTACTAATCTTGTTATGTCCACCTCCTATCCTTATGAAACTAAAATGTTAGTGTATATAAAACCTAACCATCTGTTATTATTTGCAAATTTCGATTTATTATTGTAAGTAGGTTATAATAGTGCATTCAATGGAAAAAATCAAGTAAAATATATTCAACTGATAATCTTAGCCTTTAAGGGTGAGTCCTGCATTATATATTAAACAAGAAATCCATATAGTACACAGTCTTGTCTATACACGGCTTGCAATAAATATACAGGACAGAGCACACACCATTCACATACCCTACAACACACACACACACACACACTCTACATTGTTTATAACATAACACGTTTTGGCAATAAAAGAACTCATGTTCTGTTACAAAATAAACTATTTATAAAAAAAACTAACAAACAAGTTAATTTAGTACCAATTGTTTTTAATTCCTATGTTTATAACCATTCGCTTGAATTATTAATAAATTTATTTGTTTGGCACCAAATGTATTTAACAGATTAAATTTGATGGTTTATTTTGTTGTGTTTATCATCTATAAAAATTCAAAATAATTTGTTAATTATATTATTAATAAGTGTGTGGATATGTTTCTAAGGTTTGTGAATACATATATATTTCCAACAAAACATTATATCTACTTTATAAAGAATTTTCCGTTTTCTCACTCTGTCCAAACAATTTTGTGTGCCTTATTAATTTCCAATAGAAACTGAAAAACTTCATTTTTTCTTGCAACCGAGACAATTTTTTAGTTTCTTAATAATTTTTTAAAATTTTACCTAATTTAGGATAGTCAATGTTAACTTTCAGCCAATTGTACAATTTTACAAATTTTCAACATCTAATTACTGGATTATAATTGATTCAGTTGTATCTAATCTATTGTATTACAATATTTGTATTTTGAAAAAGTAGTTTTTTGTAGCTATTAGAACAATTCTAATACTGAAGGAACCATTATTATACAAAAAAATGCAACCGTTTGTGTGCGGAAATATAAAAAATACTATACCTTTTTTGTTAGTACATGTTAGATAGGTTACACTATCTTAATGTTTTTACACTAATTGTACTTTTAACAAAATGTAGAAATGTATACCCAGCACATTTCTTAAACAATAATTAAAATAATGATGTATATATATATATATATAATATATATAGTGTCAATCAAAATGTTTTATTTTATTTCATGTAAAATTAGTGTATTATGTATGCTTTATATATAATTAAATTATTAAACACAAATTATGTCTTATTTTTAAAATAGATTTTTATTCAGACTTTAGGTAGGCAAGATGGAGTAAAACAAGAGTGGACAGTAGAAGATACCATCGGAAATTGGTGGCGTCCAAATTTTGAGCCTCCTCAGTATCCCTATGTACCTCCACACATAACTAAACCAAAAGAACACAAAAGGCTTTTTCTTGTGCAGCTTGCTGAAAAAGGTAAGTAATTGAATTGTAGAAGAATCTGTTGGTCAAAAGTACAAAATTATAAGTAGTGAAGTGTGTTTAAAAAAAGAAATGTAATGTAATATGCACAAAATTTAAGTTATTTTATAAGAAAAACAGCAATAATAATATATAGCAATAATAATGCTATATGTTTAATGGAAAAATAATGATTATATGCTTAGAAAATATTTCAGTTCCCATTCACTAGCATTTTTATCTGCGTAGTAATGTCCTATACTGCTATCCCTTTTTAGAATGTCTTTGCTTTAATTTTGGTAGTGTCATTTATGAATACATTCCATTTATCAGCTTTTCTGACTACTTTATACTCTCATAATAAATAAATTATGCAATGGTTATTGTTTTGAACAGCAGTTCCGATTAATTACAGCTTTTTGCTGATTTCACTTAATTTTTTATTTCTTTTAGAACTGTAAATAGCATAATAAATTTAATATAAATAAGGAATTCAATTTTTCACATTTAAAAAATTTAAAATAGTTTTAAACAAATTACTGGATATTTCCTCTTAATCGATCATGTGTGTTTCCCTCCTGTTTGTATATATTGCGATATTGAATATATATATACACATTTATATGCAGTGTTTTACTTAATTTTTTTTGTTTAGGATTATCCTTTTTTATTCAAATAAAATTGGTTTTATTAAATTAAAAGTTATTGAGAAGGCATTTCTTGTAATGACACTTATAAATAAAAGCTGTATTAAAGTAAATAGTGTAGCCAAAATTTTAAGAATTATGTAAACTGGTTTTGGTTAAATTTTGGTACTTTGAAATAAAATATATTTTTTCATTGTTTTCAAAGGTTTTCCCTTGAGATTAATTACAAGCACACACTTACATATACACACACTTTTCTAATTTATGTTTACTTTTTATTTATTTTTGTGACATGTTTTACTTAATAAATATTTTTTGTAGTAAAGAACAGGTTTTCAGGATGTCTTATTGCAGTAAGTATGTTGATTAAGGTAATTATTATATTTAGCAACATATAAGCTATTCTTTTAAGATGACACAGTAGTTCTTTGTAATTCTGCCCTACCTCTTACCATGGGACTATTGGCATCAAAGTTCACTGGTCTACTTTAAGATTATGTTTTACAATAACACAGTATCTTGTAAAACTGAAAAAGATTGTTAAAAATTCGTGTATACATGTGGTATTTAAGGAAAATTAAAATTAAACATTTTGGGGGGGGCGCAGTTCTCCCCAAAATTTCTATAATTTTTTGGAAAATAATTACTTTATAACTATTGTAGTTCACTTTCTTAAAATATAGTATTACTAACATACTGCTTTCCTGTTACATACAAAATTTATCTTGAAATGTGTATAAAATCTATATATAAATCATTACAGCAGTCCCTCAGTAATCTGGATTCCTAAGTGGCCAATTTCTGAGAGGTTTTCCCTAGAACTAATATTAATAGCATAATATGATTTATTTATGTCTCCCTTTAATGAAGTCAATTTATCACAATTGCTTTGGTACTTTGGTTAGTACCCACTAAATGTATCATATGTAACTTATAGGAATCAATTCCTCGGTTAACACAAATCAATTGTCTACATCTGGATTTGCAATGAAGTTCTTTTATTAATTACATTGTGGCTACAAATAAATACACACACTTGTCATCACTAGCTTTCCCTTTCATTATGTGCAGGTTATACAGTATATTGATGTGCTACTAAAAATGTGTGACCTTTGTTGAACTCATTATATTTGATAAGGGTATTTCAAAGTTTATGATATTACAAAAACGATATTTTAGTTTAGATGGCAAAAGTGATTTATTTGGAAACTGAGGGTTATGGAATTTTACAATCGTTTATATACTGTGATCTATCAATTACACAACTATTTGTCAATAGTAGCAAGTAATATGCATGCTAGAAAACAAGTTGAGAAGTTAAAAAAAACAACCAGCAACTGACTGGTTCATAGTTTCAATTTTTTTTAATATTAAAAAAAATTTTATTGTATTTATGTATAAGAAGTTTTTCTATAACATTTTATGTATACTGTTCAAACTGCTAGTTTTTAAAAAAAGATTTAAACCTATCATCTGCTTTTCTAATGTTTCAACATTAGAAACGTAGCACATTCCACTGCCAGAGTGGAGATTGTTTCTGATATTAGCCAGAGTAGTGAAGTACTAGGTTATAGAGAGACTGCTGTACTTAAATTTTTTGTTAAAATAAATAAAATGAGAATAAAACCATGTAAAATAAATAAGAGCTAACATACCTAATTTGCAGACGAGATAATACAAAATTCATCTAGTTTTATATTTATGAAATATACAGAATATTTATTTTTCTTCTAGTTAAAATGGAAAGTTGAACTGTAAACGTTAAACTTGGATACATTAAATAACACCAATAAACAAATTGGTAAAAATTTAAAAATTAATACCATTCCTATTCAATTACTGTATTTCACAGACTCCATACACAGAAAGGTGACCAGCCAATTGGTAACATCTTAACACAAATGTTTAAGCATGACTTGAACAATATTTACATTTTTCAAAACAAATACATGCAAAGTACCTTATATTGGTACAGATATGTAGTTGGTGGCTTAATATTGTACAAAGGAAACTAATATCAAGCATGCTTCTTAAACACCCCAAAATTTCATAAACAATTACATCTACACAATTGAAACCAAATTATTAAACAACAAACTCAATTTTCTTGACCTAACAATTGCACTTACAAACACACAAATTCAATATATTTTGTAAATTTACCTACCTAGACCATTATTTCAACCTATTTGGGTTGTAAAATTCATAAAATACTGTAAACTTGCTACTTACATCACCATGATATTGCACAAACTCTTGAAAATACCCTTTGTAATACAAGAACAACACAAGGAATTTAATAATTTAAAACATATAGCACAAGCTATTGCATAACATAGAAGCTAATGTAACATTTCAATAATTGAGATTTTAGTACAGATACAATATGCATCTTTTAAATCAAAACCTAAAATGGTTTATAAAGCCATAAAATACATATACTCGTACTACCTTACAGATTATTCCAAACATACGAACAATCGTTTCAGTAAATGTAATTACAAAAATATCTCACATCAACCTCAACAAGCACTACGAATCTAGTATCACAAAATGTATGCAACTTATCTGTCTAATAATATAACTTTTAGTTCATGCTATAAATTATATATGGGCCAAATGTGAAAACAATTTCACACATGTAACTAAAAACCATTCAAAGCACTCAGGAACCATAACACTCGGTTTAGTTTTTCTGAACACTCAACCACAGGAATCTACAAATTTGTGAATAATTGTTTTTAAATTAGGTTTGGATGTAATCAATATTTTAAACTTGGCATAGTGTACATGATTGAAATAAGACCTGTATACGATTAAAGTTCACATAACATATAAGCAAAGAAACCCAATAGTAATTAGAATTCTCACCTTAAAATATTATTATGCACAATTTTGAAACATAAAATACAGTAACATTAATACTATGAGTATCAGGTGTTCTTCCAAATAAATTTACATAGTTAAACAAACAATGACAGACAAAATTGGTAAAACGTATAAGTTCTCAAATACCATCTGCCATTGAAAGCTAAGTACATAGCTATAAAATATGACATTTTCCAAAGATCTGAAAATATTGTGTTTTATAATTTTTATTGGGTTAACTTTGTTTTAAATTCGCAAGATAGTTAGATCTGCTTACCGAAAAACAATAAAAAAACTTGCACACAAGGGTGGAAGATACTTGCCATTGAACTGTCCTCAAATGAACTGGCCAGGTGCTTGGGAATATGAAACATGTATCTCAGTCATTCAGTAAGTGCCATCGAAAATCTTCTAGCTGTGCAAGGCCAAAACAACGAATGTCCACTCAGTTGTTAATTTATTAATAGAAGTTGTTTTATTTCAAATAATTCTCACTAGTTTTAGGTGGTCCAGATATTATCCTCTATAATCCGTGTTAATTCTGTTATGAAAGAGGAATTACTTAATTGGCAGGTTGAACAAAATTATAATTTCAATTGATATGTCTCAAAATGTTGAGTGGTTCAGAAAAAACTGAGGACTTAAAACAGAGGAGGTATACACTGTGTATTTCAACAATAACTTGTTCATTGGTGATTGCCCATATTTACCAAAAACATTCTCTAAAAGCTAAATTGATTATACAAGTATTTCAACCATTTATAGGAAAAAGAGCTTTCTGTGAATATAACTTTTAAGAATTGTACATTTTTTTTTTATTAAGTTTTTCACACAATTGAGTTTAGATTACTGTGTTATTAAAATCTAATATTCTAAACCTGACAGATAGGTTTAATTTAATATATTGGTTTTATTAATAACCTATATTTTACAGGTAAGATTAAAACCTTGTATTGATTAAGAACATGCATAATTTTGAGTCTTCTTCATTATAACATAAAAGTAACAGCAACAAGGTGGTATGTCATTTATCACTAAAAGGGTTAATTTGAGTAATAAATTAATCTTTCCACTAACAGGATGTTAAGTGAGGTAATTTTTGCAGTTTATTCATTGTTGTCTCTATTTCACAGCTTTGCCCATGGAGAGACAGACTGAGCGAAAAGCTGACCAGCATTTCTCATCCTCTACAGTCACAGCTTATTTTTTATATTTGTACAAAACCCAGCTCACCATACATTTATTTGAATTCGGTTGAAAACTAATTCATAATTGAAGATAATGAAGTATCTCTTTTCAAATGACAATTTACTTTTTCTCTAGAAAATGTATTGATTGATGATTTACTAATCACAACAAGAATTAATACATGCAAGTATCTATAGAGAATTTTAATATGTACAAAGGAATAAATTATACAAATACAATGGAATCCTGTAATTAAAAAAATTTTTTTTAGCATTGTAGTAATTTTAAACTGTTTTCATTTATAAATCAGTAATTGTATACATATTTCCCATGTCCTTCAGATTATTAATATTGTTTTACATAAACATTTTGTTTTTTTCATTGTTCTTTAATCACTTAAAAGTAATATGTTTTTAAAAAAGAATGAGATTAACTTACCTAGTTGGAAAACAACTCCAATTGCTTGAATCATTTGGAACTGAATTAATTTTGATATCAGGTAACATGTTTATTGCGAAGAATGTATTTATTTATTACTTACACTTTAATGTAGTTAACTTGAATAATAATAATATTTAGGTATATTTGAGTCAACTTTCAAATGCCTAATAATTACAGAGCTCTTTTTTTGTAGCTTTAGAAGCATTCGAAAATTGAGCCTTCTAAAGTTTGAAATGAGAGCACTGTAATTGATAAGCTCTCAAAAGTCGACTCACAAATATACCTAGTAAGATTCATATTTAAACACATTAAAGTGTTAGTGATATATATAAACACAAGTATTTTACATTATATTTATTAAGTATATTAATTGTAACATATTTGATAATGCATTTTAGTTCTGCTGACATGGAGGAAAGTAGTTAATTTTCTGAGGGTTTAAACTCAATATGACTACAATGATATTAGGCTATTACTTGTCTTCTATTAGACTGAAAAGCATTTAGATATATATCTTGGTACGCCACTTTACTTCTTATTAAAGGTTAAGGAGTACTGCTTTATTCTTAATAAGTTTTTGAGGTTTGGTTATTAATCCTCTTTTTTCACTCCTGCTTTTGCCTAATAAAAACTTATCTTTATCTAAAAACTATCTTATTTTTCTACTTCTTTCTATATTTGTAACTGTGGTCTTTTTATTTACATCTTTCTTCGTTGTGTCTATAATTTCTCATTCTATGATCTTGAGGCTGATGTATGTTTCTTCTAGCTTACAGCGATATACAAATTTAAATAGTTGTTGTTTTTAGGTGTTTATGATCAGATGATAAGCCATTTCTATATTGTTGAATGGTGCTGTAATATTTTGTATTTTAATATACATTTGTATAAATCCTCTGGTGTTTTTGTCTTTAACTATCTTATTTGTTTTTGTCGCAAGTCCAGAATGTCTTTCAGGCACAAGTTTGCCTGACAAAGTAAGACATTTAACCGACTATTTTCAACATACCTTTTCCAATTTCCTATATATGTGTGTGTATATATATATATATGAAGTTAATATATTACTATTGTAGTAATTTTATCCACCATTAAGTGCAGTGATTTTACCTTGTGTGATGAGGCACCTTTCGGTCACTTGACCATTGTCGAATCACTGTGATTTGACAATGGTCAAGTGACCGAAAGGTGCCTCATCATACAAGGTAAAATCATTGCACTTAATGGTGAATAAAATTACTACAATAGTAATATATTAACTTCATAAATTCAGTGCAACGGAAAAACAATGGATAACGTAAAATATCAAGAATATATATATATATATATATATATATATATATATATATATATATATATATATATATATATTGTTGAATAACACAAACATTATATCAAGCAAAAAAAATAGTTTTTTTTTGATAGGATTAATATTACTATAATAATAACACATTTATTTTAAACTTAATTATATTTGTTATTATTATAACCTAAATGTTTATTTTATGATGTATTAAAAATGTAAGAAATGTAAACATTGCTATCTCATGCTAAATAAATAAATATTATTTAATATAGCTGATATTTATGAGCTCTACATCATGTTTATCAAGTTATACTTTTAATTAAAATCAACATGTTTATCGAGTTATATATATTTTTTAATTTAAATTATTTTCTGTCTAAATATAAATTGCTTGTAATGTACTGAGTAATACATTTACTTATATGATTGTTTTATTGTATTTTTAACTAAAAACTTGGTTAAATAATAATTGAAAATAATATTAGGTTTTCCTCTAATTGTATTTTCTAAAGTTTCTTGCATTCACTCCATTTGATCGTGCAAAAATAAAAGTTGTATTGCTGAGCTGGGTTTTGTTCACTGAAGACTGTCACTCCATATTGTAGAAAATGTTGCCATGACCTCTCTTTTGTATTACATAACTTCAAAAAATGTTATTTCTATGTATCAAACAGTTAATATTTAAGGGTATTTGACTTTGTGCACACAAATACTAGTATGTTTATTACTTATTGTTTAATTACTGTTTATTTTATCTTTTGTTAAATTAAAACTATTAAGTTTTTATTTAATAACTTCTTTGTTTTTTGTTACATGCTAATTTACTAAGACATTGCTATTGTTCTTGTAGGAAATTTTATTTTTCCCAATCTGTTTATACCAATTTTTTGTTTTTAAAAGATTTATTTTTGTCTTGACTGGGTGGATATTGAATTTTAATTTAATTTTCCCTAGATGTATTCTTAAATAGTTCAAAACAAATAGGCTACATTACCTAAAAAACAACATAAATTTTTTTCTAGTACTTAAGGAATTTTGAGACAAGTAGTTCACATTACTGCTTATAGGATGATCTTATAAAAGTAGGTTGTAGATAAATTTACCTAAAGGGACAAGCAAATTGCTTAATAGTAATTATTCAAGTATGTGGTTTTTTTGTATCAAATCTGCTTATCACGGATGTTATAAATGGGAATAGATTTATAAAATGGGTAAAGACATTTGTAATACTGAGGAAATAATTGGTATTTCAGTAAGCTCATATTCTAAACAAAAATTAAGAATATATTAACTTAGGCTCATGTTAGTTCTGAATTTCTGGTACAAATAATGTTTTGAATCTAGCTGTGAAGGTAATTCGGTTTACCATTTGTGTGGTAATTTGCAAGGGTCTTTTGATTTGATTAAATAAATTTAAACTCACCTGCTCTGCGTTTCTAGAATTAACTAATTATGTGGAAACCAACTGTCGTAAGTATTATTCAAATGATTAGCCAAAACCAACATCTCTAATGTTGAATAAATTCTATTTTAGGCCATAATGGGTTTCTCAAAATACCCAAAAGTCTTAAAATCCAAGTCTTTTAGAGAAAAATACTTAATTATTTTTGAAAAATATTCACATACACTACTTTTATTTTTCTACCAAAAATATTAGTTTTTATGATCTTTACAAACACGTAATTTTTAATTGTATAATATAAACGTTTAAATCTTTTGAAGCATTTTTTGTCTAAGCCAATAAAAGTTTACTTAAAATTGGTGGAAAATTGGTTCTACAAGGTAAAAAGCACATTCGTGCTACAATAACTAAATAAATCTATATCTACTGAGGTTGAGTAGATGTACATAAAGAAAATTTTAAAATATCTTTTATCTATGTAACGCATTTTAGTAGCTACAGCTTTCATGAATTTAGCCTGACAAATTGGCTAGTATAATTTCATGAATGTGATGTATTCATAAAATTTTTATTAATTATTTCGATACATGTATTTTGTTAAAGTGGTTTCATTTACAAATTACTCAATATTATTTTTAAAATGCTTTAATGCCAATCTAATATAACTGAATTATTTTTATCTGTTGGGAAAGGTAAGCAAAAATGGGAATTTAAGCACAAAAATAAGACAGAACTTTTGAACAAGTTAATTGTTTAAAAGTGATTACAAAGTTTTTCCATAGGTCATATGAGCTCTTTGAAATTGCCTTCACAATTTTAGATTATTTTGGGGGTCTTTAGTTTTAATTTTTATTTAAAACTAAATTGTGAACTCTGGATATAATGTGCCTTTTCATTTTGAAACTACTATAAAATTAACTTTTACAGCCAAATTAGACAAGTATTGTAGATGATAGAATACTACTGCAGTACTTCAGCTAACTTATTGCCTATGACATTGCTTTTTAATGCTGATATGTTGGCTGCAACTAACATTGTCAATGATATATTCCATTCTCAAACAAGATAAACCCTGGTACATGAACTATGAAACATATAAAAATAAGTTAGTGTTCATTTTAACATTGTGACATGAGTCCTTTTGGGATCATAAAAAATGTTTGAAAGATTCTTACTACAGATCTTTCACTTCCCTAAACCTTCGATTGAAAATGAAAAATTAAAATTAGGAATGTTGATAAAATCTCAACATTGATTCTGAGAAAAAACTAAAAATGAGAAATAAACTAGACAGTTTTTGTACACAAACTTTTATTTTCTGAGTAAAACAACGTATTTTTGAAATGAGGACATGCCAATTTGAATTAGTAAAATGTGTTGTGATATTTGGATTCTATATGACATAGTGGGAAACATGATGTATCTTTAAGTTTTATTTTCCAATTCAGATGTCTCCTTATAAAATATCTTCTTCGTGCCTATTATATCTTTTGTTATTCAATATGTTTTCTAGAACTAACCATCTATTTTTTTAAAGCTACTACATTTACTCTAAGCTTGAAGGGCCACTCAACATTTTAATTAGAGTTTTAAGGCTGTATATTCAGGGGTTTATTGGGAATACTATTTGGAGGGGGGGGGTCATACTTGTGTAGGAATATTACCTACCTACACACACCTAATGTGGGGCCTTGGGAAATTTTTAACACTTGAAAATCACAATTTACTCATTGTAAAAATGGAGGAGTCCGACTGCTAGTTCTTCGAGACTGCCCAGCGAAATATTCCGACCACAATCAAAGACATTCTTGCTTACTCAAAATATAGCTGACTATTTATATAAATAAATGGATAGATCAATCGCCTTTATATGAAAAGTAATATTATTTGACCGTAAAAAAACTCAATTTTTTAAAAATATTTTGAAAGTATCTGTAGATGTTTGTGGCAGGCCGCAAAAAACAGCAGCGGGCCTCATGTGGTTGACATCTACATTAGAATTTTGATACCAGAGGCTAGTATATTCAGAATATGTTACTCTGAATCTTCCATGTCTTGTTGAGATTCCACAATGATCGATTTTTCTTTATTTCTATTTAATGTTAAATTAGTTTGCAAATCGGAATAAACAATCTGTAACCTATATATTTAATTAAGGTGTAGTTATACAGACTTCTTAAATTTAAAATAAGAAGCTGAAAACCAAACAGTTTTTCATTGAAATAATTTGGAAGCAGTTGTAATAGACTTGATTTTTGGGACTAGGACAAAACTCATAACCTAATGTGCTTCCATCAACTTAAACCATTTTAAAATGAATAAGCTTATTTCATGAACTTAAAAAGTTGTAATTTCACGAGTTATTGGCAGCTTTTTTTCATGTTTTTCAAGTACATAACTCCTCTGTCTCCTACAGATACAACTTCTTGAAAATTAAAATTTTTGAACTGTAATCTTTGCATTCACCTTCTTCCATTAGCTTCAGTTTCATTGTTTTTTTTGCAATGGGCAGTTGATTGTCACTAAAATGAACTTAAAATTTGCATCATAACTAAGATGCACACTGTGATTGATATTTTATTACAGGGATCCTTGTTTTGCAACAAGATCTAATACTTCAATTGCTAACGGAACGAAACAAATAGTCATACTGTGCGGCATGAGACTGATTTAATAAGCCCTGCTGAATATGAGTATGTGTGTTCATAAAATTCTCTGCTGCGCTGTTAGATGAGTTTGATGTTTAGAGATTTATTTTTAGTATAAAAGATCCCATATACGCGCATATATCCCTAATACGGTAGTAAGATAAATTAATATTTTTTTATAACTATTAACAAGGTCAATACACCTTTCGAAAATGTTTAGAAGCATATATATCAGTCCAAAAATAGATATATTGTTTATTATTATAAGAGGTAAAGTTTTATCATTTTGCTAAAGTTTTATAAAATAACTTTAGAAAAGAAAAGTTAACAAAGTTTTAGAAAAGAAATAACAGTTTAACAAATAATCTTGAGACAATAGTTTACCTCTATGATAATAACGTGACATTTTATGCATATTATATGTACAGTAAAACTAGGAACTATTATTCAAGGAATTGTACCAAAATGACATCATGCCCAGAGCGGCTTAGGTGGAAATCACATCGTTTCTTTTACTGATACAAGTAAATTTCAAATTTTAGTGAAACTGAAGTATATAATATACAAAGATTTACGGAGTAAATATAGTAACTGCAGCAACTAAATTAATGGTTGTGTTTATATGGTGTAAAAATATATAAAGGCCAATTAAGTTCTAAATTTCTGTTACAAGTTACTGCAAATAAAACATAAGAAATATATTGAATGATTTATGATTCCCAAATATTTATGGAAACTATTTGTTATTTCTTAAATATTTATTTGAATTTGTTGAATACCATAAAATATCTCTACATACTATTGGTCGTTGACTGTATTATTAAACAGGTTGCTCTAATAAGTAAAACTTAAAATACGATTAGTAAGCCACAAAGACCGTATGTAATATTTTTTTTCCTTTGAAGTCTACAGTGGTATTAAACAATATTCCATATTGTTAAAACATTTCCCAATAAATGAAAACTTTTTGGATATATAAACTTGTTTTAAACATATGAAAACCAATTCATTAAAATTTAAAATATTTATGTTTACATAATTGTTTTTTTACAGTTTAATTTTATTGAAACTTATTTGCTCTTGTTCGGGGAAAATTAAAAAGCTTTACTTGACTAGTTGAAATCTGTTATATTATGACCGAGATGATTTATAGCCAGATCTTGTTTTTCGATTCCAATACCTAGTTATTGGTTAGCTTTTGCAATTCACAAAGATTTGTTTGTGAGTTGAAATTATAATTTAGTACTTATTATCAATAAGTATGTAAATTACAACAATTTTTTTTTACTTCTCACTTATTGGCTTATGTTATGTTAGCCTTTTGAGTTAGATTATCCAAATGCTATTTAGAACGAGATGTTGTGTTTTGTATTTATTATAGCGGATTAATACATTTTTTAAAATATTTAAATTGTGTGTTTACTTAATACCTGCTTCTGTTTTTTTCCTGACTGCTCATACTTTGTAAGTTGTTAAGTAGTAGAAGAAATTTTTGGAATAAATTCCATAAAGTAATACGAATATGATGCCCAGTTTGTTTTTTTATTTTACCTAAAATTTGCATATCATATGTAGTCCTTTGTCAGTTATTTTTAAAATAAAATAATTTTGTTTCCTCCTCACTTACTTAAAAAAAAGCAAAATTTTGTCGCAGAAAAAATACACTCATTTGTAATAGATTTTTACACGGTTTCTGTTTTGATTTAGAATAAAAAATTAATTATAGTGTAATTTAAATTGTAATCTATTCCTCCTCATTGTTTCTTTTTCTCTGGGAACTCTACATTTCCTGAGTTGTAAATGAGTTATATTTTATACTGTATAAACTCTTAATTCGTCACATTCAGGACCGTGAGGTGATGAATTCGAGAAAAAGATTAATTACGGAAGTCATGAAATTATTATGTAAATGTAGGTAAACATTTCATATAAATATGTAAATAGGTATATAATGTAATTAATGTTGTACTTGGATGATTTATGTTGGCCGAAAATCTCAACAACATTGTTACACAACACTATAAAAGCACTAGTAGCCTGCAGAATAGTTTGTACAATAGTAGCCTACAAATATAGTACATTAATCTATTTTCATAAAAAATATCATATGACAGTACTTTGTAAGAACAATAATACTAGGAAAAAATACGGAATATTAAATCTATCTACATTTTAGTTTTTTTGTACTAAAGCATTTTTTTTATTGAAATTTGCTGAATTTGTCTTTAATATTATCATTTTCCTCAGTTCTGCTTCTTTTTGTCTCACCACCCAATGAATTTTGTTAGCATTTCATCTACTTCCCTATAAGTTATTTTCTGGGAAAATGTGTAGAGATTTCCTCAGTAATCGAATGACTCATATGCCTTGTCGGCCTTATCTGATGACCCCTATACTACGTGGCAGTGCAGAGGATGTTTGTTATTACAGTGACGAGTTCGAGAGGTTCTACTGTATTTTCTTTTATAACATATATACGAAATTACTGTTTTACAACATTTAATGAAATGAAAGTTTTAAATTATTCTCAGTTACTGTGATGTGAATTATACTGTTTATATTGTTTTGTAATTTCGCTAATACTAGTGGTACTTAGTACAATTTATTTAGGAGGACATTTCATTGTTATGTTTTGTCTTTTGCAATATGATGTAAAAATTAAGAAATTTGCTGCTTGGTTATAATATATAATACTTTTTGTTTAGTCTGTATCCTTTAGATCTATAGGAGTTCATATTTCCCAATATTCCTAGTAGGCGATTATAACATAAATGGTCTTTTTGTCTTAAAACATATAAAATGTTTTGTATTCTTCTAAATAACAAGACTGCTTTTATTAAATACAGTATCAAAATGTTATTTTCCTTATTAACTTGAAATAAACACTGTTGCAATTCAAACAGATTTAATAAATTAAAAATACAAACCCATTTTAAAAATTTTTATACAACTTACTCTATATAAATAATTTGTTGTTTTACAAAACAATTTAGGTTAATTCAGCTGGTGTTTTTGTAACCAAGTAGATTAGTACTTCACAAAACAGTAAAGAATTGAAATTATCACTAAAATGTTTTATTACTCTATGTGTACTTTGATATTGATTAGTTAAAATATACATAACGTTTGTTCAGTTTTTTATCCCTGTGAGATCTCTCTCTTTATTTTCCTACAATTTTTCAGGTGATTTTTATGGTAACAACAATTAACATTATAATTTATTTTTGAAAAATGTAAATTTCAGGGTTTTTGTTTATTTTGTAGTATAGCTGTTGAGCATATAATAAACGACCTGACTAATATTAAATATATATATATATATTTATATTTGTTTCATGTAACCCATAATATTGTATTTTGAGAGTATTCTGTATTGAAAAAAGTCATAAAAAATAACCTTTACATTTATTTTAAAAAATACATAATTTTCTTGCAATTTTTGTTTTTAGTGTTTGTTAATAAAATGTTACCGTTTGACATATAGAAACATATTTTTGTTACAAATGACAGATTAGGACTAGTCTCTTGTGTTTATTATACAATATTATAAATATGTAATGTCATGATGTGAGGGAAATTAGCTTTCTTTTAGAGTAAGTCAGTTTTCAGATATTTTGTTATTTGTTCTCCATGTATGCCTTTTACTATAAAAATTTTAAATTTATGGAATTACTGTTGCAGAAAAAAAATTATACCTGTAAAATTGATAAAATAAAATTATATATAAGGTTTATAAATTACATATAATACACTAATAGATCATATTTTTAAAGAGTTACCTGTGAAAATCCAGAGTTTTATAACTGGATAAGGAGTTTTTTGTTCTGTCTACACAATTTCAGTTTTCAAAATATTTGATAGTACTTTTAACAAATGTATATTTCACTATTGTAAAAGTATGTATTATATTTTTCAATTGTTTTATCATTAACTTTATTACTTGTATGTTGTTTCCAGAGTCAATTTTGTTTTATAATTTATCCATTAATAAACATGTATGTAGGTACTTGTTGATGGGAAAAAGTAAAAATTTTAATAAAAAATGAAACTAATTTTTCTGTTCTAGTCTAAAAACCATATAAAGTTAGCTAAATTTTTCTGCTTTACTAAAGACATGGTTTATAGGGTTTGTCCTGAAAATTCCATAACTTCATTAACAGGAGTAATTTAGCTTTTTTCACCTTCAGGGTAGTTTCAAGCTATATTCAATACTTTATTCTCAATGCTTTAAACATTCTTCAAAACACAATTTTTTTTGAGATGTATAGTTCCACTTTTAAATTCTTCTTTAGTTGGTAACTGAATGTCTATTTTCTTTATTATTATTAATTTTGAAAACCATCATTCCTACATTTGTGAATTAAGGGAGGATCGGTTAGAGTTATATTGGATTTTGTTATTTGCTTTTTCATAATCCCTCGATTCAAATGAACTTGGATCTACTTTTGATGATCAGTTGAAAAGAAAGGGAGAAATTTGGTAATATTTTGTTCACATGAGGGTATGCCATAGACCCTAAGTAAATTACCCTTTTTTTTTATATATAATACCTTTTCAATCCATAAAATCATTAAAAGCCATTAAAAAAAGTAATAACTAAAATCAAAGATTTAGACTCCAAATATGAAACAAAATAAGTTATACATGTACAAATAAAATAAGTACCAAATAAATTAAATTTAGGTTGCTTTTTTTACAGTTGAATATATAAAAGCTTTTAAATTATTAAATTTTTAGCTTTTCAAATTATTAACTAAATAAAAGTCATTCAAAGTGAAGATTGATAGGATAAATTTTTACTTGTTCATTTTGTGTAAAATTGCTATATAATTCCTTGACTTCATTTCATTTGTAAATTTTATCATAATATTATCACATTCTATCATAAAGGTATCATATTGCTATTAAAGGTATAAGCTATTGAATACCATTCACGGTCATGAGAAGAATATACCTGAAATCCAGGTCTATAAAACCTATTTATAAAAAATTTTCACAGACAGTTGTATATTCTTTCCTGTTAAATTTAAAATATTGTTTGCATAAAGTGCATGTGTGGAAATAATCCCTTAAATTATCTTTGAATGCTTTTTCACAACTATATCTAGGACTTGGGTACTAATGCTATATCTAGCCACTATATTCAGAGACGGGATTTATTTAAAAAGGAATGATAATTAATTCTATTCATTCTATCTTCTGTTTTTAAAACTGGCAGTTTAAAATCTTCACACATCTTTAAATAGTCTAACAATTAAAAAAAAAATTATTAATTGTTATTAATTTTTTTTTACTGTTAGAACTACTTTGATTGGAATTTTATACTTCGTTAATTTGAAATAAAACCTTTCTATAGCTTAGTTTGACTAGTAAATACAGGAAACATAATTATTTTATGTTGCACACTGTCATGATCATCTCTTATATCCTTAGTTGGGATTTAGAGAAGTTTGTTTACCTCTTCCTTTCTATAGGCAAACTTGAACAAAATGAATAATTTTAGAAGTTCAGAAGAGGGTTCTTTTATGTTAATAGATGTCTTTGTAAAACCAATATGAATTATCAAAATAATTGGCAGCTTATATAAGAAGAGGTAATATTCATAAATGTTTTTGGAAATGTCATATACTAACATATTTGTATATCCTGTATATGTTTGTTTATAAACTATTTTGTAAAACTTCTTCTAAAATCCCGTACATTTAATACAAATTCATTCATAACAGCACAGCGAATTAATAAAGTTGAGGAATTTTCTAGGCAAACCTGTATATTCCAAATGTATTTAGTGATTGTAATGTAAATTTACTTTATTTATAAAATAAACAAATTATTTTCATTATAAATTACTTGTTTTTTACATTAATGTTTTCTTTTAAGTTAATATTTCTAAAATCTCATTGTCAAAGTAAAATTTAAGATTAGTTATTTGTTTTCCAATAAAAAACAAAAAACTTTCTTTTCTTAAATATGAAACATTTTTTAATTGTATAAATTATTTTCTTTTATAGCTAGGGACACAAATACTATGTTAATAGTATGTGTTTACTTTTTGTATCTCTCAATAGTCTGTTAGTTTATTTTACAATTTTGTACTAGCCACTTTCACTGAAAAATATGCTTAAACATTCAAGATTTATTTATTTAATCAAATGTAATATTTTGGGACAAATAGTTTATTTTTGCTTTGCTTAGTAGATAATATTTATTTAATTGTATTGAATGTATTTTAACAGTAAAAATGTAAACCATGTAAATAATCCTGTAAAGTTTATAAATGGGAACAGCAATTAAAACAAGCTTTAATTATGAATATAAAATTAATGCTTGAAATAATTTCTTGCAGCATTATTCGCGGTACCAAAGAATTACAAACTGGTTGCAGCACCTTTGTTTGAACTATATGACAATGCACAGGGTTATGGCCCAATCATCTCATCTCTTCCACAGGCACTTTGCAGGTAATTTACATACAGTTGTGCGAAATATTTTTCTCCTAAACTGTCACTTTTGCGATATTCTAATTTTTGTAAAACATATTAGTCCTTGCACCCCCCTGTTACTCCTTTGCCAATCAATCTTTAAGGCTAAAAATAGTGTATTTACTGATATATCAAAAATATTCAGTGTAAAAGTTAGAAAACTTTCTGTAAATATTTTACTAATAGTATAGATAATAAAGATATTTACTGGAAAATGTGTAGGTAATTTTTTGTAAGCGTATACATTAAGAGTGCAGGGAACCACTTATGGTGTATATATTCAAGAGCATTGTGAAATATGAATGAGGAGGTAAAGGTACAGAGTAAACATAATTCAGTTATTGCGTGCTATATAATATGTATCAAGAATCATATATCACTTTTGTAAGTTGGCAACTGTGACAACTTCCACCCATTCCTTTGTTATTTCTAATATAGTTGAAAAAGTATGGGCCTAAGGAATCATATCTTGTATAATATGAGGTCTGTTCAAAACATACGAGGACTGAGGTCATACAAAAAATGTACTTTATTTGGAAGTTACACGTCTGGGTCTCCTTCAAAGTACTCTCCTCCCCAACGCACACACTTATCCCAACGGTGTTTCCACTTGTTAAAACAGTCCTGGTACGCTTCTTTTGTGATGGCGTTCAGCTCCTTCGTCGCATTTGCCTTAATCTCTGAAATCGTTTCAAATCTTCTTCCTTTGAGGGTTTTTTTGAGTTTTGGGAATAAGAAAAAGTCACTAGGAGCAAGGTCAGGTGAGTAGGGGGGGGGGGGGGGAAGAACAGCGATCGAGTGTTTGGCCAAAAACTCATGAGTTCTGAGTGCTGAGTGAGCTGGAGCGTTGTCGTGATGGAAAAACCAGTTATCACTTCTCCACAGTTATGGCCTTTTGTGTCGGACGGTGTCCCTCAGGCGTTTCAGTACTTCAATGTAGGTAATCTGGTTGACTGTAGAGCCTTCAGGGAGGTACTTGTAGTGAACAACACCCTTAGCATCAAAAAAAACTGTCAGCATCACCTTGACAATCAACCGAACTTGGCAAGCTTTTTTGGGTCTTGGAGACGTTTGACTCACCCATTGCAATGATTGGACCTTCGTTTCAGTGTCGTAACCATACACCTATGATTCATCACCGGTTATAATTCTTGACAAAAAGTTCTCATCTTCATTTGAACAATCAAGCAGTTCTTGACAAACCCGGACGCGATTAGCTTTTTGGTCGTCGGTCATCAGCCGTGGCACAAATTTTGCAGCATCTTCAATTTTTCGGTCAAAATCCAAGATCCAACTGATATCCCACACTCTTCGGAAGGATCCCTAATGGTTAACACTCTTTACTAAACTGCGTGTAACTCATCAACAAATGAAGATATCTGCGACTGAAATACCGCGTTTTAATCAGCTGATTTATACAAACCTAGCGACACCAAGCGGATTCTCCTGAAACTAACTTGAGCCGCGAAATTCAAACAGTCCGTGTATTTTTTTGAACAGACCTCGTATACTAAATACCAAAAGTAATATTTCAAGTAATAGCTCACTCTGCATTTAGAGATTTTCATAAAATGAAACGAATTTTTTTTGTCATCTTAAAAAAGGAAGCGGAGGCAAGAATTTCTGCTAAGTAAGTTTAATCAATTTCAATTAAATAATTTTAAAAAGTTAATTTTGACACATTTTAACAATTAAAATTTTCAAATCTACACCCTATACCTGAAAAGAACAAATTAGTAATGTTCTCAAAAAATGATTCAATCAATGATAAACTGAAGAAATAATTTTAAATCAGATTCTAAAGCTGAGGCTACCATTATCTAGTGTATGTCAGGTGAACATTTGAACATTGTAAAAAATAAAGAGCCATGTTAAATGCATAGTAAAATGTTTTTACCAGTGGAAAAAGCCAAAACTGAAGTAAGAAATGTACCCCTATACTATCAGATTTTAAAATTTGACAGCATTTCTAGAAAATTAAAGGAATTTATTAATTAACTTGATGAAAGGGACAAAATTTGTCATTTTGATATTTTCTTATCCAAAAGAATATGACACTCGACATTCAAAACAATCCAAACTCAAAAATTGATATTGTTAAAGCGAGATGCAGGAGCAAAAGTAATGGCTAGCATAGCTAAAAAGGTCAGGGAGAGGAATATGAAGTATTTGCAGCAACAAACGAGTTGTTTTGTAGAGACAAAAAATATTGTATAGCTACGTTATTACTTAAAACAATTCTATGCAGGACAGTACCATTCACATTGAGCTGCGAACAGAGGTGTCAGATTTGTACATTCAGGAACACAACCTATGATTCGTCATCAGATTAAAGAAGATGCAAATTTATCAGTAGTGTCATTTTTTTAAACTCTGATACAGACAAAATATTGTCCAGTAAACTTAAATAGTAATAAGTAGCTACCAGTACTTTGTCAAGTTTAGTGACTATTGTAACATAGTATTTTAGTGCTTTAGCAATTTAAAACAAAAAATTTTAAGAGCAAAGAAGCAATATCTCAAATATTGCTTCAAACTTGAAAAACCGCTTCAGAAACCCATTACATGCTTATGGAACCATCTGGCAAGAAAGCTATGTGTGAAATGTTTTTGTGGTACTTACATTAAGATGGACAAATGACACTCATCGACAAAGAGCATTCAGGATGACCGTTGACAAATACATTGCAAAAGTACAAGGCTATTGTTGCAGGTCATAGATGAACAATCTATGATAAATATGATCATAGGATTGTGTTATGGGTCTATGTAACAAATCTTGTCGGGCAATTAAAAGGTGGGAGGCATTGCTGCGAATTATATATTGTCTGTTGAACAACGACCAAAAAGAAAATCTAGTAGATGTCTGCATCAGTAGAAAAATGCAGCAAGAAATGGTCCTAACTTTATCTCCAATATTGTCATGAGACATGAGTGTATAATTATGACCTTGAAGTTAAGTTAGGGTTGACATAGTGGAAGTTGCCAACTTCACAATGGCAGAAAAACAAGTCAAGTTTGAAGCAACTGGACATGATGATGGTTTTTTTTGTTATCAACGGCGTTATCCACAACGAATTTGTTCCTCCAGTTGAAAATGTCAATGGGAATTTCTATTTTAAGGTTTTGAAGTGGTTACATGAAGTCATTAGGCACAAACAAACAATTAAATAGCAAGAACAACAGCTGGTTTTTGTGCACATAACAATGCTCTGCATCCACAGTCATTCAGAATATTTTGCTTTCAGAAATACTAGTAATTAATCCCTAATGCAATTCTCCTGACATCACTCTGTGAAACTTTTTTCTCTTTTCTAAAATAATATTTGAATTATGTTGTAAGACAATTGAAAAGATCTAGGCAGAATTTGGTCCTTATTTATTGTCATAAACATTTTTTAAATACTACTTTAAAAAGACAATGAAACGTTGCTATGGTAGATACCAGCCAATAGAAATTTTGTGCTGTAGATAGTGGGTACAGTAGTATCATGTGCAGTACATGTAAGACTCTAGTATTGCAAAGTTTTTATACAACAAAACATTTATGAACATTCACTAAACTAGTATTTTAATTATTAGTAATATAATTACTTAAGTTTCTTCTTGAACCTCGTGTATAATGTTTTTAAATAGTAAATCGTCTGCATATGTTGTCTGTAGGTTCATTAAATTGTTGTGTATGTTTTTATAAAGGTGGTATTTTTCTAGTGAGTTTAGTTCTATTGGGTTATTATTTATTTCGAGTATGGTTAGGTTATTTTCGTAATTTGTTATTTCATGTTTATGTGATATTAGGTGTGCTGCAACATTTGATGTTTTTGTATTTTTATTTTTGAATGCTCTGTAATGTTCTTAAAATCTTATTTTAAATGATCTGGTTGTTTTCCCTATGTAAAATGTGTTGCAGTCGTTACATGTAATTTTGTAAAATCCTGATAGGCTATGTTTTTCTGTATTTGTTTTGTGGTTTGTGTTATTAAGATATTTTATTATTTTGTTATTTGGTTTGTATGTTGGGGTGTAGTATTCTTTGTTGTATATATTTGTTAATTTTTCTATTTTGTTATTGGTGTATTTATATTTAAGGTAGATTTTTTTAATTTTTATTGCTTTTGTGTTTAGTTTGTAGTGTTGTGTTGAGGTTAGTTTTTTTTGTAAATTTATTGTATATGTTTTTTATAAGGTGTTTGTTGTATCCATTTTCTATTGCTATTTTTGTAATGTTATCTAATTCTTCATATAATTTTTGTTTGTTATCTTGTGTGTATTTTATTGCTTTATTTATCATGTAAGTGTTAATTTTGTGTGTCCAGGGGTGGTTATATATATATATTCTTGAAATTTGTAGACCATTATGTTCGGTGAATCTTATTAATCACTTAAACAATAGTTTACGACTATCCGAACTTTAAATTTAGTAAATATATATATATATTTTAGTAAAATATTTAGTATATATATGTATACACTAGAGGTATAAGTGACTATGTCAGCAGCAGCAGAGTAAACATGTGACAACACTGTTTACAAGGCCTCCAGGTGGTGTGAGCTATCTTAAAAATAAAAAACCCTCTGGTATATTATAGAAAGTGAATCTGATATTTGAAGGTTGATGTTTGGGGCTCCTTCATTTGGTTTACCATTGGTGGGACAAATCCCATTTTTTTCATTTCTTAGACTTTACAATTTACTGGGAATGATTTAATTATTTTTGTATGAATATGACTATTAAAGTAAGCGGTGGTCTAGCAATATGTATAGATGTTGGCCCAGTTGAATTAATGGCTCTAACATTTTTGTGGGCATTCATCTTGATATGTCCAGAGCTATGTATTGTGCTGGCAAAATTTACATTGCAATATAAGACATTTTTTATGTGCAATTGAAATCACCCTAAATCGTGAACACAGAATGCAGGACTGTATTGGTCATATTTTAAAATTGTACTTATAAATAAGTGCACTTGTGTTGTGGCAGAACTCTCTGTGCTTTTTTTTTGTAGTGGGAATAGAACTGGACACATAATTGATATTTATCTTTGATAATTTAGTTTTAGTCTCAAATTCAGGTTTTCTCACAGTATTTATATTTAGTTGGTTGGAGCTATTTTTGCTAATAAAGGCATTTATCTCTTTTGTTCCTCTATATATTTGACTTTTTTATATAGCATATATGCTTTTAAAATTTGCTACTATCTCTTACAAAAACTATTTCCTTCCCAATAGTTTTGTAATAAATATTTTTCTAACATGCCCTAAAACTTTCAGTATACAAGACCATATTTTGTATAAATTTTCTTTTGTCAAAAAAGCAATAATTTTTAACTTTAGTATTATTTATTAAATAATTACAAATAGTATAAATGAAGTAAACTGTTGTACCACATAACCTGTAACATAAAGTCAGCTGTTTTATGAAATCATATATGTTACTACTTATTTTAAGCTTAATGGAATGGGTGAAATAACTATATTGCATACCTTGCCCCTTTTGTAAACAGTTTTTCTCTTTATAGAAAACTAAAATTAATTAAATAAATTCAACTAATGAATTAATATTTAAAAACACTGTTTTAAAACATCAAGCGTCATCCATTTCAAGTTTTAAAAAAATTATTTGAACTTTAGTCAATATATAAAACTTATTTCATTTGTATAATGGAACTATTATACAATACACAAATTTAATTCCAAGGGAAAATTAAAATTTAAAATTATGCATATTCCATTTTTCTTTTTTCAATTCCTTCTTTTAGTTCACACTCTTCTTTATATATATTGGTTTACATTACATGTTAAAAGCATGCCTCTTTTACATTACATTGTGTGCTTTTAAAGGTTTTTACAACTTCGTACTTGAATATTGAGTAAATTACTTGTAGTTATTAATTGAGTAATAACTAATATAATTTCCTAAATTGTCTTATAAAACAAAAATATTAATTATTAATTTTATTTTCTATAATTTTAAAAAATCTAAATTTTGTTCTTTTTTTTATTATTATATTCTTATTAGAATAGTGAGCAAAGTAAGGGAAATTAATTTAAGTAACCTAATTGAATTTAAACCTAACCTAAGATTGATGCTTATAATTTTAAGTGAAATGGAACAAACAATCCTGGGATGGTTGGTACTGTTTTAAAGATTGTGGTGAATTGACCTCAGAGATAGATATACCAGTTAAAATAGATATCACCCAATCACATTAAAAATTAAATTCTATGACAAAATAGGTATCAACCTTTTAGAGGTCAAATCGCAGAGGTTACTTTTAAGTTGCCTAATTTTTCAGTAAAAAAACTTTTTATACTACAGCTTATCGTCTGCGCTCGACCTATTTCATGAGACTTATTCTTGGAAATATAAACAGCCACACACACACAATTCGGCTTAGGTTTCTGTAGTTGAGTTCAGTTTCAGTGAAGGACTAGATAATATTTTCGTGTGGGACTTTCTCATGGTATGTTCATAACATCAACTAACTTTCGTGTACTAGTGTACACTTTTAGATAGATTTTGTTTGTGTTTTTATTGATGCACCTATACATAATGTGTTAATTTTTCTACTTGAATTAATTGACAGAAATGTGAGTGAAAGTGAGCCTGATTGTTTAAGAATTGCTAATCTACTAGTTGATGTAGAATGTGAAGATCAGCATCAGCGCTCAAATGGCGAGCTGGTAGAAAACATTTTGAAAGTGATTGAGATAGTGGTGATGAACCGGATGAGAATCCTTATACATTTGTTACGAATGACTTACAAAAACAATCTAGGTGATGATGAAGTGGTAACAGGTGATGACTTCAATGATTTAAGAAAACTTACCTCTTGAAAAAAGGCTTGTAGTTGCAAGACTTTTGTTTTATTTTTAATAACAGTTATCATTTTAACAAGTGTCACAAGTATTAAAATATATTAAAATAAAATTTTGTTATACATTTTTCTAAATTTTTGTAATTTAATTTTTAAAATACATACTAGAAAGTATTGCTATTTAAATTAGTTTAAAGTTTTGAAAATGTATAAAAATGTTTTACTTCAAACATATTTTAAATTAAATTATTATTTCGATTTAAACAAGTTTTTTTTAATGGAAATAGATTCTGTGTGCGACTTCTCTAAGATTAAACCGTAACGGGTGTTTAACCTTTAGGCCGCAAGATTAGTGTTATGATTGAATTTGTCACGTCAATTGACTTATATTTTGTCACAAAAATACTCTCCTTTTAAAGAACTAAATATATAATTTATTTGGGTGTAATTAATTAATTTTTTTGAACCGTATTAAGTTTTTTATTACTTGTAAAAACAATTTAATTTGCAAGTTAAAGTTTGTGTTAATTTATAGGCTCCTTCTAACATCGGTCACTTCAAATTCAAGCAAAAAGTGACTAATTTTAGAAAATATTTTCATATATATATACAGAAATATTTTAATTAAAATTTTATTTCATTATGATAAAATTTAAAGTACTCTTTTGGTACTTGTTTTGCAGCTCTACTTTAAAACTTTACGATTTCATTACACACACTTTTACTCTCTTACAACAAATGGTCCATTTCACAGTGCATATATTCCATTTTTACACAATAATATGATAACCTACACTGCGTAAAAGTTATATTAAGCAAGAAACTCCAGTAAACACACACACACACACACACACACATATATATATATATATATATATATATATATATATATATATATATATATATATATATATATAGGTTAGTTTTGGTTGGTAAAGATTATTTAGATTATTTGGACTAGGAGACTAACAGACTTACCTTGGTAAGAGTCCACTCTGTAGTCTTGAAATAGAAACACATAAAATCACTTAAGCAATGATATATTTCAACCACACAGTGGTCTTTGTCAATCAAAGAGAAAACACAAAAAGAAATATGAGAGAATGAAATAAAATAAATATAAATTGTAATCACAGATTGTGTAGAGTAGAAATCAGATGTCACAGATGCACAGGGAAAAAAAATATATTTTAGGTTAGTTTTGGTTGGTAAAGATTTAGATTTTTTGGACTAGGAGACTGACAGACTTACCTTGGTAAGAGTCCACTCTGTAGTCTTGAAATAGAAACACATAGCACTTAACCAATGATATATTTCAACCACACAGTGGTCTTTGTCAATCAAAGGCATATATTTATTTTATTTTATTCTCTCATATTTCTTTTTGTTTCCCTTTGATTGACAAAGACCACTGTGTGGTTGAAATATATCATTGGTTAAGTGCTTATATGAGTTTCTATTTCAAGACTACAGAGTGGACTCTTACCAAGGTAAGTCTGTCAGTCTCCTAGTCCAAAAAAGCTCTCTCTCTCTCTCTCTCTCTCTCTCTCTCTCTCTCTCTCTCTCTATATATATATATATATATATATATATATATATATATATATATATATATATATATATATATATATTTAGGTTAGTTCTAGTAGAGCTTAAAGCTTATATATATAAGCTTATGTTATATATATATATATAACATATATATATATATATATATATGTTTACTGTATTTTCTTGCTTAATATAACTTTTAGGCAGTTTTTTTTCTCTTTTTATTGACAAAGATCATTGTTTGATCGAAATATTTCAATAGTGTGATAAAACACTGTTTAATATTTCTCCTTATTTTTCATATTAGTTGATACTGTAGTGGGTGATATCCCATACTCTTTAGCAATGTCACATCCCTTTTTAATGCCATTTTCCACCTGACGAATAACAGCGACTTTTTCATTAACTAATATGTTTTGTAACATAACATAGACATGTTCAAAGACATGGTGAATACTCACAGAATCACTTTCAAAACACAAGGAGAAGCACACTACTTGGAGAAAAAAGTGGTGACTGAGCAGAGCGGCAATGGATAATTGATTCTCCAGCCACTACATATGCGCCAAATTCAATCTGAAGGCAGAAAATTTTTGGGAGGTGATACAAGTGTGGTTGGAATTTGAACCTACATCTAAAGAAATAACTTCGAGCTAAAGAAGTTGAACTTCAATTTAACCATATTTACTTTACATTGAGACCATACAAAGTTTAAGGGACAACCCAGAACTTCGAATTACCAAGAATTTCGAATTAAAGAAGTTGGAATAATGCACGTTCTACTGATTATATATATATATATTTTTTAAAGTGTAGCTAAAGCTTACGTTTCAAAAGGTTTTCAAGACAAAAATATTCTTATCACAGTAAAACAAAAAAATATTTTTTAGTACTCATTGAATTTTACATTATAGTAGCGTCAGTGAATGTGTTGAATGATAATAAAAAACTATAAATAAAATTTACACATAAATCATTTTATGGTTTTTCATCAATTTTTGTACAGCTTTTATTTATATTTTAGCGACTTAACAAGAACTTTGTACTTTGTAATGGACTTTCATTCAAATAAACAACCATTAGAGCCCCAACCAGTCCATTATAATGAGGTTCACAGTGCAAAGAAATTAATTGAATACAAACATGTAAGTTTTATTTAAGTTGGTTAAAAATCAGTTCACACATCACTATTGAAACATAAAATTCAATGATAGACCTAACAATTTTTTATTTTATTTTTTTAGTTAGGAGATCTTCAGATTGATAATGAAAACATTTTAAGGTCACATTTTTGGGGAGGAACGCACATAAAAAAAATATAACTAAATCAGCTGCCATGTAGGCACATTGTGCTGGTGCGAGATATGCAGTGTCTTTCATGGCTATTGGATGAAGTTTGAAATAATCTATTTTCAAAACAAATAGATTTTTAAATCAGAAATATAACACTACTTTCAAAACACAAATATAACACATTGTTTTATACATATAACAATGTATTAATAAAACAGAGCATTATATTTTAATACTAACACATCTTGTGATCACTACTTAAGCTTTTTGATCCTTAAAATCACTTGTTTGGAATACAGTATATTTTTTAGTAATATTTTAAAAACCCGTGTGTGTGTGTGTGTCACACTATAATGTACAGTAATACCTCGACTTGGGCTACCATATCTTACGCAATTCCCAAGTTACGAGGTTTTAAATCACGCTGTCTGAGTTATGCAGAAACTGGCCTCTTCTGGTAGAAAATGCCTAAGAGAACTTTTATAGCTCATGAAGAGAAAATATATTTAGGTTTTAAGGCCACCTAAGACCGATTGACAGTGGTATTTGGCGCAAATACAGCTGTTGACTGTAGGTTGCAATCTCTCATACATTAAAAAATATTTCTAAAGCTAGCTTGCCAGTGATTTGGAAGGCGAATCGGAAGGCTTTGGTATAGCTTTTTTGGGGGACTGTTTTGTGGTTCATGTTTAGGTTGTTTTAATTTAGATAATTTAATATCTAATTTATCTATTGTTTTTTATTGTATCCATTTTTGGGCTATTTGATATATTATTTGTTTTCTTTTTCTTCATTTTTTAGTTGTAGTTTTAGCATTCTGAATAAAAGTTAGTTGTAAGGAGCCATTTTATGTTGTGGGGGATGGTTAGAGTAGTTTGTTATTGTATTTACGGTTTGTGTAGGTTGCCTAAAAATTGAGTATTCATTGTTATTTGTATTTCTGGTTATTGTTAGGTCTAGATAGTTTATTTCTTCTTCCCTGGTGAATTTTTATGTCAGAGTGTAAGTTGTTGATTTCTTATATGATGATATTATTTATTGCTTTATTTTTGGAAATGTATAATCCATCGTCAACATATATCCAATGTTCGTTTGGGTAGTGGGTTTTTATGATTTGTGTGATGGTTTTGTCAAGTTTTTGGAGGTAATTTCAAGTATAATAGAAATTTAACTCTAAAACCTGTATGTATATATATATATATATATATATATATATATATATATATATATATATATATATATATATATATATATATATATTTTATATTAAAATGTAATATATATTAAAATTGTAATAGTTTTTAGTGTGCTAAACAAAATTATTAGTTTAAAAATTCAATGAAAAAGATCATCTGGGTTATGTGGATGTCCCATGATTTAATAAATCAAGTACAAACTGATGTTAAAAAATATAAAACACTAATAACCTACAAAAACTAATTAACACAATATCATCAATCAAACATAAATAACAAAAATCAAATGAAATAATAATAATTCAAAACTATATGGCAAATTTTAAGAACGAGGTACTAAACTACCACTAAGAGATAACCATCTCTTTGCTGATAGTGCATGAAACCACTTGTTTATGTTTAGTTTCCCAGAAATATTTTTCTAAGAATATTTATAAACAAACTTTACATGCTCATATCATTTAATATCACTTTTACAAAACTACAGTAAAAAGAAAATAATTTATTTGGTTGCTGGAACTCACATCAATAATGAGGAAAAGCTTAAGCATATTAATCTTGAATGCAGAAAGCTATATGAATTTGTTTCAGTTGTTACACATTGTTAAATGTAGGGAATATATTTTAAATTTACTACTACAACCAACACACCTTCCCAAGAAAAAGATGTAGTATAAAAACTGGTGTAGGTAGATCTTGTAGCTAGAATAAAAAACGTTATGCTATTTCCTTGAAGTATATATTTCAAGTTAATCTAAAAACAAAATAGTGGCTTAAATTTAATTTAACACGTTTACTGTTAACGACTAATTATGATGGCAATAACGGGTAAATCCCTTTTTTTAGGCTATTGTTGGCTGATATCCATTACGTAATTTTGTTTTTAGTGGGTACCATTCCAAGTTCTTAAGTTATAGTAAAAACAAATTACCTGGTGCTTCTGGTAGTTGGTTGAACTCTGGGCCTGAATTTCTAACTCATAGTCATTTTTAATTGGAACCAGTTAGGCTAGACGACCACACTTGTTTCCAAGGATTCAAATTGCTTTTCTGGGACTCCTTTGTCGTGACCACATTAAACAGCCTTGCTATTTTACGATTTACACAGTAAACAAATTAATATTTTTCCTTTGAATCACTAATAAGTTGATGTAAAGTTTTGGAACAAAGATATTTAAAATGAAACTGACTTGTGTTTAATACACAAATATATTTGTGTTCGCAATTAGGTCTTCCTGTTTTAGCCAGTTTGGAATAATATGCAACACTAAAGCTTTGGATATGTATTGCCTCTTTTTCTAGGAACCTGAACATTTTTACGATATTGCGTGATGTCAGTTCTTACCGGACAACCGATCACGCATTATCACGTGACCGTTGCTATCCAAATTCTAAGTGAACTATTATAGCGGCCACATCGAAATTGTGTGTAATACTTATATTGGCCACTAGGGAAGGGATTGACTTTTTGTAGTGGGGATGGCCACCAGCCAGTTCTTTTGTTCTTATCAGCCAGTCACACAGTGGTTGTGTTCGGATAAGGAAACATCCTAATAATTTCGTTTAGTTATTCGTTGATTTAGCGTTTTGAAGTTCGGTTTTTATTTATTTGACTGTTGATTTTTTAATTATGAGTGACAAACCAGGACCCTCGAAAAGGCTCAGTGAAATGCCGGATCATCCAAAAAATCATTTTTTAAATTACAGAGTTGGAAGAGTTATTACTAGATTCTGACCCACAAACAACACAGAAGACACGAGGAGACCGAGTCCAACACAAGCTAACTAAAATTGAAAAAGCCAAACCACGATGTTTCAGTACCAGCAAAATAGTAAATGCAACTTCTAGAAAAGATTGCAGAAATTGCTATACAAATAAAAAGAGGATAAACACCATAACTGAGTGTAAAAACTGTCCAGATGCTCCACCATTATGTTTTGACTGTTTTTTTGAATTGCATGTTTTATATTTTGAAACCATTTTGTAAATTTTGAATGTATAAGTGAATTACAATCTAGAGTGAGTTTTTCAAATTTTGCCTGATTGTAAATGTCAGCTAATTAAAGTCATTACAATTCATACGTTTAAATGGCTTTTATTTGTAAACTTTGTACCCTTTTTGGCCGAATTATATAGCACGCAATATCTCGTTTTTTGGCCATATGGGCAAAAATCGCATTATGTATGGCCAATCACGCTATATCGCACAATGGATATTAGAGATCATAATTCCTAAGTACATAATAATAAAAGTTTGTAAATATTATATTTACTTATTTTGAGCACTATATAACTAAATAAAACAATAACAAAAATTTAGCCACCACACAAAATTCCAATTTCCAGCTTGGCAATGTACGTGTTAAGAGGATGACCTACAAACTTCTAATTGTAAGAGTGTGTTGGATCATGTTTGGGTGGTCTTTTTCAACAATAAATAATACCCTTGAACTCAACTTTCCCTGATGTTTCAAAGTACTATCATGCTCAATTTTTAGTGTTTCGTACACAAAATTTGTTTAGTACATTGTTGAGCTTGTTACACATTTATGTTTGTCTAGAAGCACATACTTTCTGTTTAAAAAATGTAGCGATGATCTCTCTTGGCGGCAGAGATTTTCCACTTTTCTAAGCCAACTCTTCAAAGACTGTCTTTATGTTCTTATTTGACATGTGTTACCAACATCGAATTCCCAATTACAACATGATCGAGAAGAGAGTTCCCATTATTATTTTTGTGCCATTGAAAAATGTTATGCTTATGTTTTTACATCCTAGTATTTTACTTAATTATTTTTAATATTCAAACATTCTTTTATTAATATAACTCATTATATTAATTTTATTTTAAATTATATTTTGTTAAAGGCAGTCATTTTTAATCAATAAACTTCTTTGATTTGTCTTTAATTGAAATTATAGTAAATGTGATTATTTTGAAATAATTTGATTATATTTTTAAGGAATGAGAAATTTGATTAATTAATTTTTCTATTTGATTGCAGATTCAACTTCATATACATGTGATGTTTGGTGTTCAGACAAGACACAGATAAAATAGCAGATAAGCAGATATAAGAACTTTTTGAAGTCTCTTTACTGTGATATTTTGTAATCACAGTGTAGTTTTAGTTTTGTTACAATCAAGTTATGAGTCCGACTAAGATTGATCGAGTGATAGATGTCTTTATTTCTTTTGAGATCATGTGTTCTATTAAAAATGTAGTAGATATTATCTTCATTTCATATTTTATAAATTATATTTTGTAATGTAATGGATAAACTAAGCCACTGATGAAAATTAGTTCACCAGTAATCTTTATTTTCTTAGATATTTCAATTGACTTGAAAAACGTTTTTTTAAACAATGTTTTTAAAGAGGGGTTATTTTTATTGTATATATTTCCTACAATATTGATGTTCTTGTGTGGAATGTGTAAAATATTCAGAATAATTTATAACAATGTTTACTTCTAATTTCAAACTAATTTACTTAAATAATAGTAGTTTAAAATGAGAAATCTAATTGTATCGCCTCTAAAATCCAGATTTATGGGAAGTTTTCATTTGTTTAATAATTGGTATTATTTATTCCTTGACTACAACCATTCCTAATATTGTGTACATTAGATAAGTTCTTAAAATTGAAATATCTTGGAATATTTGACGGGAATAAAAGTCTCTTGGGTGTCTTAACAGGGTAATAGCATGAAATAATCTCCTGCAAATGTATTTATTGTCCAAATAAGTTTTCCCCGTAGAAAAAGCACTATTCTCTTGGGAATCTACTTTACAATAATGAAATAAAGTCAGGGAAAGCTGTGATGTTTTACTATAAATTCTCTGTGATAATCCAGGAAAGATACATACAATGTATGAGTCTTGTATTACTCAAGAAATGATAAAAGTTCTGTTATGTGACATACAATAATGTCATGCACATTAGTTTTATGGCCCCAGCCTGAAACAACACGTCTATTGGCATAAGTTTGTTTCAATCATTCACTTCAAAATAGCCCACTTTATTTTATTTTAGTACAAGTTCTAGATGGAATTGTCAGTTTAATAGGCGAACCATACATTCAAACTGTTCCTCAAATTTCCAACACCTTTTTGACAGTTTCACATTAACTTGAAAGAATGAAAATTCAAGTTCTCTAAAAACAGAATTAAGTACATATTCGTAGTAAGTAAATAAATTGTATTCTAACACAAAACATTCTCTTTAAAATAACTGTAACTAGTTTGTACTCTCTGTGTATATGTATCTCCAGGATTGTTTTTTAAATAAAAGATTGGATTGTCTTAAAGAATATACATTATTAACCCTTAGCACGCGGGACATATAAAGGGCAAGTAACAGATTACGCGCTATTAGATAAAAAAACTTTTTTGCTAAATATTCAAAGTTCTATTTAATTCTGAGTTCCTAAAAATGTATTTGAACCAAAAAAAAATTATAAACTAGTTATTTTTATATTTTTACACTAGGTAATTCAAGATACCAATAAATCCATTTAAAATAAAATTAAAGTAACTAAAATTATTATTCACCAAATCATAAACAATAAATTATTCTTACAGTACAAACAAAGGTCACTCACGTAAACAGTAAACAACTATAGCAATCACAATACCAACACAAAATACGACAGTTGGCAGACGCTGCCAATAATACCCATCATACTCGCTCGCATAGACCACGTAATGGCGCCTGGTGGCTAAAACAACAGAATGTAGATCGGTAGCACGTGACCGAGAACAATAAACGTAGCTGAGGAGTTTATTTACACCAAACAAACATTGTCACACATTGTAATGGACTTTAAACAAACAACTAGGACTCCCATAAACAAAATATTGTGAATACGTCATTTCTCGTAGTACGCGCTAGCAGAGATTTCAGCCTTACGAGAAATCACGTTATACGCGTGCAAAGGGTTAATAATCCTGTAATTAGCCAGTAAAACTATCCTTTTTATCATACTTGGGGGGAAAAAGAGTGTGGAGTATAGGAAAAATAGGTTTACAAAAAATATGGCTATATGAAATGAAAAAAGAAAGAGAAATTACAAATTATAATTTTGAATATAATACAATGCACTGGGAGCTGACAAGAATCATATACTGTGGGCATCGGGCTATCGGTTACTCTTGAAGGGGGATGGCTGAGCAAAGAAGTAAATGTAATATAATTATATTATAAAGAAGCAATATTGAAAATTAATGAATTGAAAATATTGACATGATATTTAAAAATTTGTGGTTTTGTGCCCTTAGCGGCACAATTCAGAAACTATTATTATCTGCAAGAGATCTTCACATTTGTAACCTAGATTTCCCTTGTAGTTTACAATTGATGTAATGATCTCGTGCTGAATGGTTTCAGTTTAGTCTTCTAACTGATAACAAAATTTATCATCAAAAAGTACTAGTTTGTCAACAATAACTTGTTTTGCTATTATAAGCAATTTGCAGTTGGTGGTTTTAAAAGATTTCTAAACATATCACAATACCTACCAGTTTCCCTATTTTTGTTAGTTTTTAAATATCGTGTTTGTAATAATGTGCTTTATTTCTATTTTCAATAATTTAGCTCTAGGATAAAAATTCAATTTTAAAACTCAGACCAGTGTATTATTTATAACTCATTATATTTACATCTTCACAAGTCTTCCTAAGCTGTATTAACCTAAGCCATAAAAGTATACAACAAAATTATACTTTCGATGATAGGACGTTTGGAGATGAAATGAGTTGCTGTGAACTGCAATGCTGCTGTAAGATCAGCCTGTTGCAAGATCTGACAACAGACCTGCTGTTGTAAGATCTGCCTGTTGTAAGACCTGCCTGTTATATGGCATTCTCTGTCGGTCAGATGAGGACTGATAAACAACGAACTGATGAATCAGTTTACAATGAACTGAGAAGGAGGAAATATTAAAGAGGAATGAAATAAAGAGATATGTTATGTTGAAATAATGGTAAATTTTTTTTCAAGGGAGGGTTGAATACAAAGTATTAATGTGAGACCAGGTAGCTTTATTCTTTTACCTTAGCCCTATCTATATTAACCTTCCTTAAGTAGTTGTAGTTTATTGTCATGAAACATTGAACAAAAATTAATTTGAACTATTAAAAGAAACATTTTACTTGGGGAAAATCATTTAGATTGTGGCATAACAATAAATCCTAACGTTTTAAAAATGGAGCTTCATATCTAAAATAATTTTCTTTAAACTTTAATAATTTTTTATGTTTAATATAACTTTTTCTAAAATTGGTAAATGTGAAGACTTATGAATGTATGCTTGTGGTATGAATGGCTTTCAAATGGTAAAAGTCAGAAATATTTTAGTTAAAAAAATAACCTTTGTTAAATTAGTAAACAACAAAGAACTACATAAACTTGTTTACTCCTCAAACACTATTAGGTTTGTTCAATGTAGGCAATTGAAATTAGCAGACATGTTGCATGTGTGATAACAAAGCTTTCAAAATTTAAAAGAATTTTTTGATCCAGATAGTGTTTTTTGTATAACTTGTAATAATTGTTATTTATAATTTTTTAAAAGGGCTAATAAACAAAATAATTACCTTCATAACTTTATAAGATGTTGGTTATTTACTCCTAAGTCTTTAAACTATGTTTTGATTAGATCCATAAACTTCTTAAGCACAGAGTTGTCCGTAATAATGTTAACAACAAAATTATGTATCGCAATTTAAACAATTATGTATCATAATTTTTTAAAAAATATAGTTTCTAATGAATTAATGTTTGCTTTTTTTGTAATAAGATTTCTAAGATGTAAATAAAATTTCTTTAAAAAAAGTTTTAATGGATCTCTTTAACGGTTGAAGACGAGTAGCATTCGGAATGTCCATTAACCTCAAAAACAGACGACAGTATGAAAAAAGTAGAAACAAATGATTGTCCTTACAGGCAAATGGATATTTGAGAACTATCCGAAGATCTTAACATCTCGTAAGGTGAAAAAGAGACCAGAAAAACAGGTGAATGACTTTTTTCTTCATAACGACAATGCGCTGTGTCGCACCTTGCTTCTTATTTACGAGTTTTTGGCTGAAAAAAGTGTTCCTGTCTGTCCATATCTGCCATACTCACTCGATTTAGCACCATGGGACTTCTGGCTTTTCCAAAAAATTAAAACTGTGCTTTAAGGAAAACATTTTGACACCACTCCTAATATTGAGAAGGCCACAACCAAGCAGCTAAATGCCCTTCCGAAAGAAGCCTTCCAGAAATGTTTCCCGTCGTGGATTCAACATTGGGATGCGTGCATTGCCAGCCAAGGACAGTACTTTAAAGGATATTAAAACTTATTCGATCTAGGTTTATTACTTTTTTAAATAAAACATTATTCACTGTATTTTTATTATACCTCATACGTTATATTCACCCAAGTTGGGGGAAAACACATTTTATATATTCTTTCTTAGTTCGTCTTGAGCACCTAAAGTATACAAAAAAACTTACAAATGTGTAGAGTACATAAGATGATGATTTTTGATGAACGGACGAAAATTAACCCTTTTTAGCAATATCATAGTGTGCCAGTTGAATTCCACTAGTCACAGTAGTATACTTCCACGATATGAATTAAATTTTTTTAGCTCTAACATTCTTTGTCTTACATTAGAACCACGTTAATTTGCCTAACTGGGACCAGAGCCAATCCGAATTACCAACAATCTGGATTAACTAGAGAATGCCTAAAAAACTGAAAAAAAATATACTTACAGAGAATCACTTTTTTGTAGTACGAATGATAGACAATAATATACACACACACTAAAACACATATACTGTACATTTATGTAGATATTTACATTTGGAGAATAAAACACTAAAATCTACTACCTTTAAAAGGACATCATGCTCCACTGTGTTAGTTTTGTGTAGCACTTGCGAGCTGCCGTATCACAAATCTGCTTCAACATGAGGAGCTCGGTTGAGGTTTTTTCTTCCTGACGTTCAAAATAACCATTAGGTCATCTGAGTAAGGTACTACTTCTGCGTGACTCAAAACATTTGGTTGATTGCCACTGTCATTGTCATATTTGGTTGTAGCAGTTGTGATTTCTTCATCAGTTGGCGTATTATAGCCTACATCATTGTTTGCTTCTTAAATCTTTACCTCTTAAATCTTCTTTCAGTTTAGGGAAGAGTTCTTCAGTTAGCTGCAATCTGAAGAAGCTAACAGAGATATTTTGTGTTTGCCATTTTCTTCTAGATGCATGTTGAACAGCTCTGAGTCTGAAGAATGCGAATAAATATTGTTTATACCACCTCAACATTTTTCCTTTGAAGCTGGTAATATGACATTAGTTGGGCAAGTCTGACAGAACGTTTGTGCATTGTACTGGATAACAGTAACTGTGCAGTAGACTAATTAAGGGGTAAAAATATCACTAATAAATTGTGCAGGGTACAAAAACCTCAATTCCAACACTCAATTTCCACAGAAACCTAGGTTTCTTTATACTACCATTCATAAACTTGAAAATAAAACATTGATCTCTAAGAGTTATAGTTCAGACTAAACTAAGGTAAGTTTGCTAGCTTCATCTTTGGTCAAGCCTAAATTCATGTAGTCCTTGTTATGTGCTAGTGTGTGGACAACATTATTAACAAAATTCCTAGAATAGTGAAACCCTGTATTGTATTCATACTTTTTTTTATCGAATACTGATTTATGCCACAGCAATAATATATATTTAATAACTACAGATCTGTTATAGTTAATCTGAGTTCTAGTTGAGCTGGGTTTGGAAAAGCAGGTTTTATTATATGTATCTATAAAACAGATATATAACATATTTATAAATACTACAGATAAATACAATAAATACTTGATTATACTTTATGTCCATAAATATTTTATTTTAAAATCAATTATTGCTTATATAAAACACCTGGTTTCAAAATCCAAAAGACTATAAATAAAAGACCAATGAATAAAAAAAAAAAATTACTAAAAAATTGATACACTTATGGTAACTTGACGATTAAGGCGTGAATTATTTTACCTGTGGATAAAGTTTTTTATACATTCTTCATAAAATGTTACTACCTATGATTTTAAATGAACCATGATATTTTCTTGAAGGTTCTAGTTAGGTTAGTTTTGCTTTGCCTTTTACTTTTCAGCATAGGGAAATATGGAAGCTACTCGCTAAATCAGGACGTCATGGGGGTGATCAGAGAATGGTGCATCCAAGTTAATCAGAGTCGTTTGGTTGCGTGAGTTCCGAGAGGATGGGCAATGTTAGAACAGTTTATTACTCTGACTCTTGGACCTCGTAGTCACAGAGTGGTGGGGGAAATGTACAGTAACCCCAGCTACAACAACCACCTACCATTTGTCAGGGGGGGGGGAGGTAGTTGAATTCTGGTATTGTTTGACCTAACCTATTGTCAAGTAATTTCTATCTTTTCTTAGAACTGAAGAAGTGGCTAGAAAGAGAGCACTTCCAAACTAGCATGGAGTGTCAAGAAAACATTACAATTTATTTAAATTGATTGGCAGCAACATTTTATGAAAAGGTATGCAAAGTGCTCAATTGTAATGTTGAAAAGTAAAGATAGATGAATGGAGCTTTTGGTATTACAATGGTTTTTTATATTCATTCGTATTTCATTTATGGTCTATTGTAGGTTGAAAAAACAACCCACATAAGTTATATGGTTTTGTTTATGAAATCTATTTAAAAAAACAAATGTGATAAAAGTTTCATTAAAAAAAAAATATTTTTCAAGTATGGAAGTGTCTATAAACATAATCAAATGCCTAAGTGATTGCAGTGTTGAAAAATTCTAGAACTTAATAAAAAGTTTATAAGTTGATTTAAGACATTTAAAATTTTTAACACAGCAGACATATTATAATTGGAGTTATAATAAGTTAAAGAAGTTTATTCAGTAGTTTATTGTTTTATTATTCATGTTTATTCAGTATTTGGGAAAAAATAATTTCAACACCTAAATTTGTTTGAAGGAAATTGTTTATTATGCTACAAACATTAAATTTATACTATTTTAAACAGACAAAATTTATCTCAATGAGTACAAAACCTAAGTGCAGAAAAAATCTGTAGATAAAATCACACACAGTTGCAGCCATTTAAAAACCTTGTAATAATGAGCTGATAAGAAAGTCAAACATGAGTTGTATAAAATAGGGGTGACTATAGTTCCATTACAAAAAAAATAAACCTGAAGTACACACATATGCAGTATCTCGCTCAACAATCGCCAGGTAAGAAAACAACTGAAAATTAAAAATATATGAAGGTTATTTAAATAAATAAGACATTTCTGCTTTAGAACGCAGCATTGTGTTCAATGCTGTGAGTCACAGACAAGAATGGTTGGTTAGATTTGTTACATAATTGTCAATATGTGGTGTATTGGTATTCTATAATGTGTTATTGTTAAGAGAGCAGTTTTTTTTTAATGTGGTGTTTGTATATTTCAAATATTTCTATTATTTCAAGTTTATTGCTTTTTTAATGAAGTGTAAAAATTCTTGGTTTGTGTTAATGTTGATGTATGTATGTAGAATGTTTTATTTATGTATGTATATGGAAAATTTTTATTTGGGTTGTTTTTATTATCTTTTATTCTTTGTATTATTTGAATTTTACTCCTGTTTGTCTATGTAGAAGCTTGGGCCATCATTGTATGTGATATTGTACATCCCTACTCTGACGTGTTGTGTATGTGTTTTATGATTAACTTGAGAGTAGTATGTTGCTTATTACTGTGTTTATTGTGTTGAGTTTGAGTGTTTTGTCGAGTCTATATAACTTAAAGTGGCATATTTGTGTGGAATTACATAGTTAAAATTGTTGTTTATGACCTACATCTGCAGTTGTAGGTTTACTGTATGTTTTCATATTGTGTTTATTGTTATTGTATAACGTCCATGTTTGTGTACGTTGGTTCCTTTTAAAAATAGGCTTAGTATTTACTAAGAAAATAAAAATTAGTTTGTTGACACTGATAGGTGATCATTACAAGATTCTGGAAACCACATAAACTGTCGTACTTCTTCTACACTTGAAGGGCAGCAGTGAGGTGGAGCACTTGCTAGGCTATCACGGATGTTCATCATCATCTGTACATTAATATTTATTTTAATATTTCAAAAAAATATCTTGTAGCTGAAATTTATTTATGAGTAAACTGTAACTTTTGAAATATCTACTATGAAATTAATCAATATTTGAGGCATTTACTTGGTGGAAATTCATTATCTAAATATAAAATAAAATAAAACAATGTTTCTAATTTTCAGAACTTACAACTATATTCATGATCATACATTCACCTCATTAAGAGATGTTGAGATGGATGTCTGATCATGAATTAAGTTACAAGTTCCTCACTAATAGAATCTCATGAAGACATGGTTATTTTATTAGAATTAAAAAGTTAGTGAAAATTGGAAATACAAATAAAAAACAAATGGACTTAACATTTGTTGATTCCATCTTTGCGTGAGCTACTAGTAATCTCTTACACTTTTAAAATGTTTTAAACTTGCCTATAGTAGCACTTACTTTGCTTGTTGAGGACGGCCGTTTCGGGAGATGTGTCCCTTTGTCAACTCAGACCGTAACTCAAATGGACTTAATCATTAAATTATATTCAAATATTTTAGTTTACTAATAAAATATTGACTTACAGTTTTGTTTCTTTTTGAAGCTTCTTCATGCCTTACAATGCGCTCAGGATAGTCCTTACCAATAATACAGCCAGCTTTTTCCTGATCTTTTATAGAAGCCTTCCATGGTTCATAAATGTATTCTGTTGGATATTTCTGTAGCTCAGGTACATATCGTCTGTTAAAAAGTCATATATGTCCATATATATATTAAATATAGTGATATGTTTTCTTGTAATATAGTTAATAAATTTAAAATATTTCAAAAACAAGAATACTTTTAATAAATATATTTATTCAAAGCTTTTCGCCGATAAAATAGTACCAGCATCTTCAGGAAAATAATTATCTATTGTATCGGCAAAAAGCTTTGAATAAATATATTCATTAAAAGTATTCTTGTTTTTGAAATATTTTAAATTTATTAAATATATATATATATATATATATATATATATATATATATATATATATATATATATATATATTGTAACATTTATAGAATGGGCTATATAATATTATTTAAGAATTGGAAAATAGATGAGAAATAACTCACTCAAAATTTAGAAAGAAATTCATTAAGATATTGGTTAGGTTAAATGAAAACTAAATTTAGGTAAAAGCATAGAATTGTAAACAAGGTTTTTGAACTGGAAATGTATTAGGAAATTTGTTATATCAAATAACCTAACACATAAATTAAAATAAGATAATCTAATAATAGTTATGTGTAAACAAATTTGTAAACTGTAGTAACATAGGGCCTAAGTAATTACTTGAAGGAGAAAGTGAACACGTTTGTAAACAAAAGAAAATTGAAAGGTTATGTTTCTATGAATTCGGCTCAAAACACACACAATTCGGAAATATCACAAAAGTAAAACACAAAGACACTTCACACACTAATAATATTAATAAAATAAACACTGGAAGGTTTGTTGACGATAGGAAATTGAAACAGTAAGTTTCAACCAGGTTTAACCAAGTTAAAACGCCATTCTAAACAAGCTCGTTGTGGACGCATCAGCTGTAAAACGGTGAAAATAGTTCGTTGACATTAACATGTGTGAAAGTCTAGTGGAAAGAAATCGAACTAAATTATAACCCATATGTGTTTTTTTTAAGAAGAAAGGCGGCCATATTTTAAACAATTTTAAAAAATCGAAGGACGCGTAGTAGTAGAGCATTCTAGCGTGGGTGACGCTGTAACGGATGTTATAAAATGAAACATAGCAGAGTTGCGCATTGTGTGTAACGGTTTATAATTTTACAAATTGGATTTTATTTAGTTATAACTCTTAAAACATTTAATATTCACTTCTAGCTTACAGTTGAGGCGTAATGAAACGTCTGTCTGTAACGCAAAAGAAGCTATAACTCCGTTACAGTTAAAGTATTTTAAATTACCAAGTTAAACAATTAAAATTAGCAGAATATTCTTGAATTAATACTTAAGGTTTATTTACTTGAAATGCAAGGTATTTGTGCGGTGGTAAAATAATGACATTTAAATTCAATTAAAGCAAATCATAAACTTTATTTTAAAATAGACAGATGAAATAAATTAAAATCATGACACATAAATTTCTTTAACACTCAGTTACAGATTATGAAACCTTTTTTTTTTACATTACTTATAAATTTTTAAGGATAGCAATCCTTCAATCAATAAAATTTATCAATGGCTGAAAATGAACATATATTCGAGTTTACTTGCTTTTCTTGTATAATCAAGTTTAATAATTTAATGTGAACATATTGGCACCAAAAGGTGCGTAATTATAATTATGCTTATTAATTAAAAAGTTCAATGTTCATAATTTAGAAATTCTGCTCCGAAACATTTTAAATTTGAAATTAAGTTTTAAAATAATTACATACACTTATCAGTTGCTTTGAAATTTTAACTTCTTTATAAACTTTTCATTTCTCAAACTTTATAATTACATATTTACATCTCTTCAAATTTTTAAAACTCATTACTATATTTCTTATACATTTTTACTCACAATTAAATTTTTCTTCAAATTATTTCTTATTATAATTCTTCAAATTATTCATTAATTAAATTTTTCTTCAAATTTGTCTCTTTTTGTGTCAACAAACCTAACCTACTAGCTGTATTTATCGCAGTCCACTACCTGGGATCTGCAAAACTGCTTACTCCCTGTAAGCCACAAATTACCACATTTAAACGACGCTATATATATTCTTCAAAAATTCTCTCTCTCTATTTACCACTAAGAATGTACCATTGCCTAATAACCTCTCTTTGTTATTCTTACAATACTCGTACATCTTAAAACCATTGGATTTCAAATCCCATACTTTGAATCCAAATACTTTTTTCTTAAATCAAATCCCATACTTTGATTTAAAAACCATACAGCCAGTTGTTGACTCAAAAAGGACTTTATTCAATTCATCATTCTTAAATTTTCTTACAAACATTACTATGACAATTTGATATTAAAATTCGTTTAAGCTCTTGCATTAATAAAATAAGAATTAGATCAAACAGATATTAGGATTGTACTTTCACATGCAATTTTTGGTCAAGTGTTTTAGTCTCTTCGTGTAGTATTATGTATTTTGAGATTTTGTCAGTGTCTACCTCGTGTATAAGTAAGATTGCATGCCATTTGGGCCCTTTGACACACAATATGCCAGTGTCGTCATGAGTTTCTAAAATTGCATATCAAGGCACTTACCACTTCCTTGTTAATCAATTACCATTTTAAAAATGAAAAAAGCTTTAAATTTCTTCCAACAATAACTTTTCTAAATTTTAACCATTTTTGAAGTTATAAATTTGCTTGTAAACCTTACACAACTTATACATATATTTACTTTTATTAAACTTGTTTTAAATCCATTTACAAAAAATTTTCTTTTTTTTTATTATAATTCATCAGTACTATTATTTTTGTTAAATTGTTTATCAGACAGTATTACATTTACTTTCAAATTATTTTAATATTAAATCATTTTGATTCTACTTTTCATACAAGTTTAATAACCTCTTTTATCGTCTGATAAATTGATTCACTACAGGGGTTCAGAAAACAAACGGAAAGTTGATGGCATAACAAGGCAAAGCAAACTCGAAATATTTAAACAGGCTCGCAGCTGTGTCAACATTGGTAATCTACAACTGGCTTTCTCAAAGCCATGCACAAACTTTTAAAAAAAATCTAAACTCTATCAAGCATATTACGATTAACATTTTAAACAAGACTCTCTAACCTTGAAACTCTACACTACAAGTAAAAACTGGTTATAACTGGTTTCTTGCGCATGTATGTAACGGATTTTATAATATGAAAAAAAAAAAGGGAGAAATGAAATGACACAATTTTTTTTTCAAGAGGGGGGAAAAATATGTAACACACTTTAGACGGTGTTACATATTAAAATAGTAAAATTCAGAAAACAAACGAGAATAAATTCAAAATTGTAATAATGTATAACTATGTAAAAAAAATTGTTATGTATGATAAATATTTTTAATGAGATCTCTGGCTGATAGTGACATCTATCGAGAAAAACTTAAAATAAGTAATTAAGCTATGCGTGCGCCCCGTGGATGCGCAATAGGTAGGAATGTTGCTCGTATTTAATTTATCTGTCTCATTAGGCCAGGATGTAACCAGGGAAGGACGTCTCCAAATGGCAAGAAGATGTATTTAGTTTCCTTTTATTTTAATTAATATAAAGTATTTCTTTTTTTAAATCATGGCATAGAGGGCGGCTTACAATACCAGATACAAGATGGGTTGCAGACTAATTCATGGTTTTCCCGACGTTTATTCACGAAGATGAGACCAGGCTTTACCGAGATTTACCACGAGGTGGAAGGGAAGTTGCGACAAGTTAACACAGCTAAGTGGGCGATTTAAAACTTTTTAAAACTTAATTTCAAAATTTAAAACATTTCGAAGCAGAATTTCTAAATTATGAACATTGAACTTTTTAATTAATAAGCATAATTATAATTACGCACCTTTTGGTGCTAATATGTTCACATTAAATTATTAAACTTGATTATACAAGAAAAGCAAGTAAACTCGAATATATGTTCATTTTCAGCCATTGATAAATTTTATTAATTGAAGGATTGCTATCCTTAAAAATTTATAAGTAATGTAAAAAAAAAAAGGTTTCATAATCTGTAACTGAGTGTTAAAGAAATTTATGTGTCATGATTTTAATTTATTTCATCTGTCTATTTTAAAATAAAGTTTATGATTTGCTTTAATTGAATTTAAATGTCATTATTTTACCACCGCACAAATACCTTGCATTTCAAGTAAATAAACCTTAAGTATTAATTCAAGAATATTCTGCTAATTTTAATTGTTTAACTTGGTAATTTAAAATACTTTAACTGTAACGGAGTTATAGCTTCTTTTGCGTTACAGACAGACGTTTCATTACGCCTCAACTGTAAGCTAGAAGTGAATATTAAATGTTTTAAGAGTTATAACTAAATAAAATCCAATTTGTAAAATTATAAACCGTAACACAATTTGCGCAACTCTGCTTTTTCATAATATAACATCCGTTACAACGCTACTAGAGGAAGCAGACCTTGCTGTGCAGTCAAAATTCTATTTATTTGGAAAGAGTTCGTCTAAATTATACCGTTTTGTTAAGAAGATTGGCCAACTTAAATTAAGGAGAAGTGAATTACAAAATGTAATACTGTGTTAATATAAAGTGAAGTAAATAAAACGAATTTAAGTGTGTAGAAAGTCAAATTTGGAGAGAACGGAATCTTACGTAAGCTAACTGAAATTTCGATATTTGATAAGTTATTAGCGCTATAAAAACCAATTTTAGTGGACTTTTAAGATAATAGAGAAGTTAAATTTGTACATTAGAATATCTTGTAGTTAATTAATAGTAAGTAATAAGAAATAATCCAGTTCAAATAGTTTAGCCTTTTTAGTATATTCAAAATTAAAGTATTTCCATCCGGAAAATATTTATTAAAGCTAATTTCAAAATTTAATATTGTTTGTTCAAAATTTATTTAATTAACCTAAGAATAAAAAAAAAATATAGCCCATGCTATAACCCCGAGATATCAAGAGATCTTAAACTAGCCAAGGGTATTAAAATTGTGTAACTCTAAAATTAAAAGAAAATAAGAGTTAGTATATTTTGTTAAAAGTTGTTAAGTTTATTTTTGTTCTGTTTATTGTGTTAATTGTTTACTTGTTGAATTAATAAATAATTGTAATAAAGAATTTAAATTACAAATGCCTGAGTTGTGTTGTGTGTTATAAAAATAACTTTACATTTGGCACACCAACGTGGGGCACGATTATTAGAAAAATAAATAATAAACCCCGTTGTATAGCGTCTTTAAAAAATAACTTTACATTTGGCGCAACAACGTGGGAGCTCGATAAAATTTATTTAGAGAGATTTTGAAATAAAATTAATTTAGAACTTTTTATATGAAAAACATTTGAACTGGAAATAGATTTAGAAAAAATTTTGTAAAATTAAACACTGAGTTGAATAGAATCAAGGCTAGGTTTATAGTATATATAAAAATTGTTTATGTTTGTATAATAAGTTACTTACAGATAAAAAAAAAAAAAGAGGAAAATATTATAGGCGAGCTGGTAGTTGTAGGGGACCAGGAAAAAGGGACAAGTTTGGAAATGAAAGAAATGGAAGGCACAGATATGCCAATAGGAAACATTGAGGTAGAAGAAGCTAGGGGACTACCACCTATGCAAACCCAACAAAAAAAACAGGGAAATAATGAGAATGAAGATTTAAGGGAGATGATGAGAACTCTCATGGAAATGAGTGAAAAGGGGAGAGAGGATCTAAATAGACAATTAAATATAAATAATGAAAATATGAATAGAAAATTTGAACAGAGTAATGAAGAAATAAGAAAATTAAATAAAAATAGTGAGGAAATAAAGAAGGAAAATAAGGAGATGAAAGAAGAGATGAACAGAGGATTTGCCTCAAGTAGGTTGGAAATGGATAAGAAATTCGAAAGCCTAAAGGAAGAAAATAGGAGAATGATAGAGGATATGAGGGAACAGTGGAGAAAAAAGAATAATGCTGTAGTAGAGGATGAGAGAAGAGACTTAGAGGAGAAAGATGGAGAATTAGAGGAGAAGATTAAGACAAGTTTTGAAGAAACAAAAGAAATAATAGCTGATGTGATAGAAATTAATAAAAAAGAGGTAGAGAAAGTAGAAAATATAACAAAGAAAAACACAGAAGAGTTAGGAGAGTTGAAATTAAAGGTGATAGAAGAAAGAGAGATAACAGATGAGCGTTTTAGGAAAGTCGAAGATGTAAGGGAGAAAATATTAGGAGAGCAGGGAAGGTTAAGAAATGAAGTAGGAAAGATGGAGGTACTGCCAATAAAAAATTTAACAATTCGAACCGCAACTAATAAGAAGACTGAAAAGATTAATAAAATGATAATGGTAATAGGAGAAAGAGGAGGAGTTAAATATCCGTCTCAAGGCTTAGTGGTACAAGGCTTATTGAGAAAATTTATCAGAGGTACGGATATGTTAATGGATGTGGAGGCACAACTCAAGTTTGGAAAATGGGAAATGGAATTTAAATATGAGAGAAACACAGAAAATAGAACTTATGAAGCAGATGAAAGATACAATGGAGATGTAAACGGTGTTAAGGCAAGGACAGGCGTGGGGACAAGAAAAGAGCATGGTGCCCACAGTCAATCGGAAAACTAAGACAATCAGAAACCCAGGAATAGAAATTAATAGAGGAAACAAGTTTACAGGCATTAATAGACACAGGCAGTTATATGACATGTATCCAGGAGAACTGGAAAAGGAAAATAATAATAAAATAGGAAGGGAGATATTAAATATAGGTAAAGGAAGCAATATGAATAAACTCTAGGTGACTATGTGTATAAGAAAACGTTAGCAGGAGATAAGTTTAAGGGATGGTAACTATATCTACGATAATTTATTAGAAACTTCGTCGAATAATGAATAAAGATAAAATTAGGTATATTTAAACTTCGTCGTATTGTAAGGGAGAATATGCGTTGATAAATAATGGAACTTCGTCGTATATATTATATATTATAAAAGAAATATGAATCTATGATAATAAATATTAAAGCATCGTTGTAATAAAAATATGGTAATTGTGTATTTAAACTTCGTCGTATTGTAAGGGAGAATCTGCGTTGATAAATAAGTATTAAAACAAAATTTATATTCGTTGATATAGGGATAGTGTAATCGAAGGAACTGTAGATATGATCAAATAGAGGATATGAAATTGCAACCTTTAAAAATATTAGATGTTAAACTTCATACAAAATAAACTGGAATGATATAAGAAAATAATTGAACTGGATGTGAGATTGGAAGGGGAGATAAAATACTAACTTAGAACTGAGAGTTAGATGAAGCTAAAAGCAAAATAAATATGAGATCAATAATAAACAAGGAATAAACAGAAATAAGGGAAAGAGAAATGTTATAACCAATTTGACCAAATCTAGACATACTATGACTCGGATAGGCTGGGATTTAAAGACATGGTATCAGAGAATATATGTTAAATAAATATTGAATCAGACTTATGATTGGAAGGGTTCCAATTGTAATAAATGTAAAAAATAATAATAACTATGGAAGGAATTGTAAATACCAGAACATGATTTATATGTTAGAATTGTTAAAGAATTGTTGAATGAATGTTAGTTATAAGTATATTGTATTGTTAGAAGATATGTTAAGTAATATGTAGCTTGAAGTGTTCAGCTCAGTATTTGATTGTTAAAGAATTAAGATAAAATTGTGTCGTAGGAATTAAGTATAAATGGACAATTTAAAGTATAAATGTTAATTTAAATTTAATTTAAAAAAAAAAATATGTATATTTAATCAAGCTTGTAAAATGTAAAGAATGTGTAATGTAGAGATTAGTAATATTTTTTTTTATTTAAATTAAATTAGGGGACATTGTAACATTTATAGAATGGGCTATATAATATTATTTAAGAATTGGAAAATAGATGAGAAATAACTCACTCAAAATTTAGAAAGAAATTCATTAAGATATTGGTTAGGTTAAATGAAAACTAAATTTAGGTAAAAGCATAGAATTGTAAACAAGGTTTTTGAACTGGAAATGTATTAGGAAATTTGTTATATTAAATAACCTAACACATAAATTAAAATAAGATAATCTAATAATAGTTATGTGTAAACAAATTTGTAAACTGTAGTAACATAGGGCCTAAGTAATTACTTGAAGGAGAAAGTGAACACGTTTGTAAACAAAAGAAAATTGAAAGGTTATGTTTCTATGAATTCGGCTCAAAACACACACAATTCGGAAATATCACAAAAGTAAAACACAAAGACACTTCACACACTAATAATATTAATAAAATAAACACTGGAAGGTTTGTTGACGATAGGAAATTGAAACAGTAAGTTTCAACCAGGTTTAACCAAGTTAAAACGCCATTCTAAACAAGCTCGTTGTGGACGCATCAGCTGTAAAACGGTGAAAATAGTTCGTTGACATTAACATGTGTGAAAGTCTAGTGGAAAGAAATCGAACTAAATTATAACCCATATGTGTTTTTTTTAAGAAGAAAGGCGGCCATATTTTAAACAATTTTAAAAAATCGAAGGACGCGTAGTAGTAGAGCATTCTAGCGTGGGTGACGCTACTAGAGGAAGCAGACCTTGCTGTGCAGTCAAAATTCTATTTATTTGGAAAGAGTTCGTCTAAATTATACCGTTTTGTTAAGAAGATTGGCCAACTTAAATTAAGGAGAAGTGAATTACAAAATGTAATACTGTGTTAATATAAAGTGAAGTAAATAAAACGAATTTAAGTGTGTAGAAAGTCAAATTTGGAGAGAACGGAATCTTACGTAAGCTAACTGAAATTTCGATATTTGATAAGTTATTAGCGCTATAAAAACCAATTTTAGTGGACTTTTAAGATAATAGAGAAGTTAAATTTGTACATTAGAATATCTTGTAGTTAATTAATAGTAAGTAATAAGAAATAATCCAGTTCAAATAGTTTAGTCTTTTTAGTATATTCAAAATTAAAGTATTTCCATCCGGAAAATATTTCTTAAAGCTAATTTCAAAATTTAATATTGTTTGTTCAAAATTTATTTAATTAACCTAAGAATAAAAAAAAAATATAGCCCATGCTATAACCCCGAGATATCAAGAGATCTTAAACTAGCCAAGGGTATTAAAATTGTGTAACTATAAAAGCAAAAGAAATAAGAGTTAAACCTATTTTGTTGAAAATTGTTAAGTTGTAAAATTTTGTGTTGTGTGTATTGTTTAAGGGTGAGATGAAATTATGATAATAAATGTTAATGAATTGTTCTTGAGTAGTTTTTTTTGTTTTTAAATAGAGAAATATCATTCAATAAAATAATAAATAGTAAAACCCCGTTGCGTGTTTTATAAATAACTTTACAATATATATATATATATATATGATTATATGTAATGTAGAAAAATGGATTAATGACAAAAGATATCTACGAATCTATAGGAGTATGGGGGCAAGTCAACCGATTACACATCCAATTAGATATCTGCCATGGTATACAGTGATTACGTTTTAATTTTTAGCATCAATTGAATTTTGTATTTTGCCACAAAATTGTTATTCATTATTTTGTACTTTATTTAGTTTATTGAGTGGTAATTGATTATTATTTATGATCACAAATAGTAAAATGAAATTAAAAGTTACTCAAGGTTTGAAGTTTGTATTAGATTCTAGGCTCGGGCTATTATTGTTTTATTACAGTGTGACAGCAAACTGTATACAATTTTGTCGGAATTTTTGCTTTTTAATGTGGTACAAGTTGGATCAGAAAGCAAGACTAATTTTAAACTTTAAAAAAAATTGATGTAATGGGTCCTTTTTTTTAACCCCAGGCGAAAAACCCCAGGTTTTTTCTAGTAACTTCTGCTATGTTTATTCCATAAATTGTATAATGTCCCTTCCATTTCTTTGTTGGGTGTTTTAATTTATAACAAATAAAGAAAATTAATGTAAGATTTAAAAAAAAATAGTTTCACATTATTCATCTTGTAATTGTAAAACTAGTAAGTCAGCAACACCAAGCATGCCATTATTATAATCACAGTGTTTCTTTATTTCTTTGTGAACGCCATTTTTACTCTTCCATAACTGTAGACAGAACAAAAACATCCTACAGACAACCATATTTTTTTAGTTTACATTCTTTGAAATCTTAGTATATTGAACCTAGTTTTCAATCCTAGTTCCAATAGCATGTGTGTTATTCCTTAGTAATTTGACAAATAACCAAAGTGAAACTAGAAATTATGTAAAAATCTGTATATCCCAAGCCTTTGTAGGCTTACGTAACATCTAAAACTATTGATTCACTTACAAACATTTACTACATACTTTATTCTCCCGAATGTAAATTTTGAACAAAACAATATCCAGAACTCTGTAAACTTCATAAATGTTTATTCCAAATCCGGCTTGTTTTTTTGGTTTGAACTGTATATAGGGTTAAGGATGGTCGATCCAGTAGCTTTAAGGAATCGGTGATTTTAGTGACAGCGCCAGACTTGGATCAGTGACTTTAGTACCGATGACAAGAGTATACTAAGACAGCTTTGTATGTGTCAATAACAGGGAGGCATACAACACTGGTGAAATGATTTCACAACTCGCTTTCTATTTTTTTGGAGACTCATTTTATTTTAAAATAAACTACAAAATTGAGAACAAACTACCGAGTGTGAAATTGCATATACTGTTGTGAAACTTGACACGAATCATCCATTCACACACAAACTAAATGAGTAGAACCAGTAACAGCGACAAATCAACCAATAATTATTTAATTTTTTTTAAAAAGGAGGTTTGTGAGACCCAGGGCGGAGCGTAACAAACATTTTACCCAGGAAGTTGAGGAATAAAAATGTAAGTTATACTTTTCTAAAAAAAATTGTGTTCCTCTCCTGCTGATATACCTGATAATTCTGTTAGAGGCTGTTCATTCATGTTGTGGTTAAAGTGTTGCACACATTTTTTAGGTTCTTGTCAAATCTCTGTTTCATTTGCTACAGCAAGACAGTTTTTCCACATTGAGGAGACTGAAAATCGATTGACATGTCTTGCCGTCTTTCATGATCATCGTGATAATAAATGAAAATTGATGATGCCATCAATTGTTTTTTTTTAAAATCAAACCAAAGAAGAATGGATTTTGTTTTGTAGAACAATATAAAATTATATAATTTTAGGTTTACTGGTATGTTAAAAAAATCATTTGAAAACTATAAATAATAATTACTATTCAAATATTTGTCATTTAATAAAAACATGTCTTTTAAAAATCAAGTAGAATAAATACTATTAACTCTCGTATTGGGAAAACTTTGATCTTATTCCTCTACAAAGAAATTTTAGATCCACTTTAAAAAATTACTAGTAGCAACTAAAGCAATGATTAATTAAAAGCCCCTACTTTTGATTTTCCCATACAACAAAACTGGTTGGAATCCCAAGCAGTGAAACTGTATGCTATTATCTGAAAAAACTTCTTTAAGAGGTGAAAAGTGTTTGGAATAGAATTTGAAATACGAAGTATGTACTTAAATATTATTTCTATCAGCTTTCATTTTGAGATGTAGATGGCTACTCTATACAAATGTAGAAGTAACTACTTCTAAGATGTAGTTTACCTAACAATGATAGGTACTAAATATACTTACCTACAAGATGATTGAATAATATTTATTTTTCTTAATCACTTAAACAATAGTTTATGACTATCCGAACTTTAAAGTTCGGATAGTCATAAACTATTGTTTAAGTGATTAATAAGATTCACTGAACATAATGGACTACAAAATTCAAGAATTTATTTTTCATTTTAAATATAAAAATTTGTTTAGTAAAATTTATAAATCAGTTTTCCTTGTAACAATTACAACATTTTAATAGTCACTCTTATTTAGAAAACTCTTACTTAATATACTCTCCCCATGGATCCAATCTCCGGCCATAATTTACAGGGCACACGCAATGAGTACAGTCAAGCAATTGTTCAAAAGCAGAACTGGAGACCCACATCCAATTTCCTGCACAAACAGACCAGTCAGCATCCACCAAGTAGTTGAGGAAATGTTGTAAACCTTTCTCCCAAGTAATCCATAAATCACCACGTGTTAAGAAAGTAGCTACTGCATTTCGTGCTACATGATGAATCCAACCTTCCTGTAAAGTGGTAGAAAAAAATTAATAGAAGCATTAAGGTGATATACTTTTATTTTGATAAAAAAGATTAAGTTCATAAAAATTGCATGAATTTTCTGTTTTAGAGGCAAATATTTATTACGTACTACAATGTACAAGAGTATACAGATAACGCAATTTTGTCTTTTTTTATAACCTATTACATAGTTGTAGATTGAAAAATTTTAACCAGTACTAGGCACAAGAAACTATACATTTTATAATTTAAGCAAGGTGTATTTTTTTCACTATAGATCTGTCTAAATATTTTTCTTTCCTTTAAGTACTATATTTTTTTTTAGATGAACTACAATTAGGACTCTTGTGTTAAAACACAACTCTGCTCCAGGCTCTGAAGATATTGTATACTTTCTGATTAACATCTCTAATCATCGGTAAAACTAATCCTTCTCTAAATATAAAATTGTTTATACAAGAAATATGCTTTTGAATGGTTGATTTGCTAATGAATGATTGAAGCAATAATAATTTCTGTTTTAAAATAAGTCACACACAGACTTCAGTAATGGGATGTTGGATTGCCTTTTTCAGTTTCTAGGTTACTGATGAAATTCCTGGAAACATAAAACAGGTGAAGGAGATATAGAAGCAATCTATACTGTTTGCTACAGCAGTTTACTTTTAATGTGAGGTGAAATAATGTACCCTTTTGTGCGTGCGTTCAAGAATAATGATCATTGGATTACAACAAACTGAGTGAAATAAAGGCTATATTCTGACCATAGAGGTTTATATTTATTTGATCTGTAAAAAGGAGGTGGTGGCTACTCATTTTCATTACCAGCACTCTTTCATGAATGTTAATGCAATACAACGATCTATCATTAGCTCTGTAAAGTTACCAATATTATCAAGTATATAATCTTCAATGATGATCAGTTGCTTGATGTTCATAACAAAGATTATAATACAAAATCAATTGAGATCACAGTAGTATAATTATAATTGATAAACAAATATATAAAGTCTTGCTACAAAATATAGTTAGACAACCTTTATTTAGATTTCACTAACACATCATCAGAAGGAGACGATTGAATCATCACTTTTTGATGATGCAAACTAGATTAGCGAAATGTGCGTAAAGGCTATGTAACTATTTTTTTAAGCAAGAATTTATCATTACTTATTAAAGATTATATAATCTTTGAGGAAATTTTATCGTGGTGTTGAGCGATTACACCAAGTTCAATGACTGTGACATATAATTTCAATGACACTTAAATAAAAGTTAACACTTTTTTTCTATTTTCCTATATCTTATAACTCCCTGTTTACAATTTTCCTTTTTACTATGTTGTTCTCATGACACTGGTATATTTAGTTATTATACAGTTGGACTCGTCACGATCTTGGCTGATCTAACATAGTAACCGGCTGACCAAACACAGCATTGTTAACCAGAGAATGTTGGGGGAAACAAAAACGTAGATTTAGTGTATTGACCTTACAATAATCTCCCTATATTATAGAGAAAAACACTCAAATTATTTAGACAACATAAGAGAATATAAAAACAAATGTATAAACTTTGCAGTACTTTGCGCCTAGTTTTTCAATTTCATCCTAGCTCACACTATCCTTATATCATTACAGGTTAAAAAAAGGTATTTGAGCTTGATTGGATGAATAAAAAAGTATTTTATTAAAGATTGAAAATGTGTACGTGTGTGTACAAATTTATTGATCCAATCAAGCTCATATACCTTTTTTTTAACCTGTAATGGATGACAATTGATGTAATATAGTTTATCAAATATTTATTCATTAATTAAATTGAAAAGAGTTGACTTCTTGGTCGGATTAGGTCTGAATGACTTCATGTTTGAAATCCAGCACTTTGGCATTGAGCCAACTTTCCCATAGCTGGATATGTATTATTTAAAAATGTATATGAAATTATAAGAGAAAGTTTCCTTGCAGTAATGAAACATTACTAGAGGTGGATAGAATGAGAAATAATAGACCACCATTAGCTTCTTAAATTAAAAATGATAAAAAGAGCGAATAAGTAGTAACAAACAAAAATAATAGCCCATATACTGTATAGAGAGGGAAATGGGAAATTGCAAGGAAATTCACTTTCTATTTTGCCACCTAATATTGTTATTCTGACATATGTATATACATATTTACATTAATTGTAATTATAAAATAAAAAGTAGGTAAAATAAAATTTTCTTTGTTAAACTCAGTAGGAACTGACTTTAAACAAATTAATATTACTTGTTATGAAATAAGCTGGTAAGTTTCTTGTTTGCTATCTTTTGTAGTATTTATATGCTGCAATATCACACAGTCTTAGAAAGGTTTGCCTGGTACTGCCTTATCTGGCTGCTTAAAATAGACCATCAAAGTGAAATGCTGCTTTCACATGACTCCCAACTTCTAGTTGTTTAGTGTTTTCCTCATTTGTATCATCCCTGTTTTCTGTGTGTGGAATGGATTTTTGTAATAATTTCCTATTCAGTAGGTGTACCTTCATTGTCTGCATCCAAGCAACCTTCAATGTTATTAATGTTAACATCTGAAGAACTTCAAAAAAACTTGTTTATAAAACTTATTAAGTTGTTATATATATTATTGGCAACAACCTTATTACATGCTTAATGGATACATAATCACTGTCTATTTTACAACTTTCAATTAAATGTTTTGCTTTCTTACACTATCTAAACTGGTCAGGGTTATTTGAAGATCTGATCTAAATGGGCAAGCTTTATAACTTTTGTTTATACTTCAGTAAATGGAACAAAATAAAACTTACTTAATTAAATAAATTTAGTTATATATTAAATGCTAACTGTTAAGTGTTTATTACATTTATAATTTTATCATTATTATTTTCTTTCTCGGTTATCTGGTTTTTTATTTTATTTTATTTTTTTTGTAGTTTTCTAATTCTTCTTTGTTTTTGTGAAAACTTTTTGTCTCCACACACAAAAAAATTACAATAATTTCTTTATACCCACAAACATAACCTAAATGAAATTTTTCAAATCACTGATTAGTTCTATCTCCATGAGCTATAGCATGACTCTTGTGCTTTTATATGACAATATTGTGGTTATACTTCTTTTTCTGCTGATTAATATGACTTTTGAAAGATAAATCTAGCTTTAGTTTTCTGCAAATAAAAAAAGACTTAATGATTTAATTTTTGACTAACCAGTAGCTATTTCTTTCATTAATTTTAGTCTTGGAATAACAGTGACTTTATTAATCACTTTAACAGTAGTTTATGACTATCCGAACTTTAAATTTGTAGAAACTTACTGAGACAGAATGTTTTCGATCATTATGTGACAATCTTCATCAGTGTCTACCTGATGGAGAGGAGACACTGATGAAGATCGTCACATAGCAATTGAAAATATTCTGCCTCAGTAAGATTTTACAAATTTAGACAATTTAAAGTTCGGTTAGTCATAAACTAATGTTAAAGTAATTAATTAAGATTCAACAAACGTAATGGACTACAAAATTCAAGAATGAATTTATTTCTTCAACCTTTGAGAGGTTGCATTGTTTGGAATATCACGAAAGGTCGCACACAGAGGTTACTTCCACATAAAAAAACACTTGTTTAAATCGAAATAATAAAAACTTAATTTCAAGTATCTTTGGAATAAATCATTTTTATATATTTTCAAAACTTTTAATTTATTTAAATAGCGTTACTTTTTTAGTGTGAATTAAAAAAATACATTAAAAAAAATTTAGAAAACTATATAAAATTGTATTTTAACATTTAGAGTCCCCTTAAAATGGCAATCGTTATACAAAATAAAACAAGGCTTGTGACTATATCCCCTTCTTTGAGTATTTCTTCAAGAGGTAAGTTTTCTAAATCACTGAAGCCGTCATCAACTGTTTCTACTTCATCATCCCCTAGATTGTGTTGTAATTCATTTGTAACAATTGCATCCTTGTCAGCCTCAGGATCCTCCTTATCAGCCTTATCATCTGATCGATCACCGCTATCACTATCAAGTCAAAGAGTTTTCTAACAACTGCTCCATTTGAGCACTGATGATTTTGCTGTTTTCTCATTCTACATTAGTTAGTAGATTAGCTATTCTGATACACTCATGCTCAGATTCACTCATTATTTCTTTCTAATAATGCAAGTAGAAAAAATAACACATATTTACAGGTGCAACAATAAAAACAAAAACTATCTAAAAATGTACACTTGCACAACAAGGTCGCACTCGGAAGTTAGCTCGTGGTGTGAACATAACTTAAGAAGCTTACAGGAGAAAATTTTAGTAAATTTTTAATCTCAACGAAGCAAAACATTTTTGATTATACTGGAAACAATGCTAGTAATAATTAGCTAGTTCTATTGATAGTTTCAATTAAAGTTAGCTCGTGGTGTGAACTTAACATAAGAAGTTAACCATGAGGAAATTTTAGTAAATTTTTAATCTTAATCAAACAAAACATTGGTTATACTGCAAACAATGCTAATAATTATTATCTAGTTCAATTGATGTTTCCTTTAATTAAATTTTTAAAAATGCCATAAGAGGTTTTTATTTTGAAAGATTGGCCAACAAATTTAATTTATTTAATTTGTTAAAGTTAAAAAAATGTATATACTAATTTTCATAACCTATGTAAATAAGGATAACTAAAAATTCATGAAATATTTTGTATATACCTTTACCTTGTTATAATAAGCAAGTGTTTACCTGAAGAAGCTGCCTCATAGCTGCATCAATAAAGGGAAACCCAGTCTTCCCATTCTTCCACCTATCTAGATGAGTTTTATATTCTTTCTTCCAGGTAATATTTAGACAAATTGGGTTTTTTTCCATTTCTCCATAGAAAGGATTATTTACTGACATTGTATAAAAGTATTCTCTCCATATTAATTGTCCTGTAATTAATTCATTATGAGGTAGAATGCTTCCATGGACTTCTTTAAACACATCATGGATGATCCAGTAAAATCTAATGAACATATTTAGGATGAAAATATTTTAATTTTTAAAAGCTATTACTAAACCTACAACAGACATTGCCATTGTAAACTTTCTTGAAGAGAGAGAGAGAAACAATTCATAGTTGTTTTCTATAGCCTATAATTAATGATACAATTAATATATAACAATTTTTAAACTAATTAATAACTCAGTCAATACAGAATTTAAATGAACACTCAAATAAATCATTATCTATTTTCATAGCTTTAAAGTCATAAATTTATCATATAAGTATATATGATATGTCACATATTAAATCAATAGCAATATGTTTTGAAAGTTGATTAGAATTAGGTTATCTCCATATATAGTAATTAATTTTTTTCACATGGAAGGCCATTTTCTAACTTGAAGATTTATTTATTTCAAGGATAGTTTAGAAACACAATTTTCATATGAAGATTGTCTTGTACTTTAATGTTCATGTTTTCAGGAATAAATCATCTATTAGACAGATAAAGCTGTTCTTAAGACGTACACTCATAAGTCGTCTCACACTCTATCCTTTGCAAAGACATCTGGTATCTTCAAATTGATGATAACATCTACACTTGTTATTACCACTTGGATGATCACAATGGAACCTAATACAAAATTCGTATTGAACTATAACTAAAGATTCGGACTTTGGAATCTGTAAAACACAGAAAAGCTTTCTGTTCACTAATCAACATTTTTACTACTAGCACTTTCCAATGAAATTTGGAGGAAACAAAGCATGCACCCGCACACAGTGTAAAACTGAGATGTTCCTTCTTTTGATGTATCATTTACAATTGTAAGCCAGATAATAAAAGTACTATAAGGCCTTAACACCTCAATATTCACTTAAAATCACCCATTATGGAAACAAATGTTTAACAAGAAAAACGATATCTGCAATTCAATGTAGGTACACACACACACACACACACACACACACACACATTCTCACACACACACGCATTCTCACACACACACACGCATTCACACACATGCATTTACACACACACATTCACACACACACACACACACATTCACACATACAGACACACACAAACACACACAACACACACACACACACACACACACACACACACACACACACACACACACACACACACACACACACACACACACATACACACACACACACATCAGTGTAATCAATGAAATACAAATGTATTGTGATTAAAATAACTTATATAATAATAGGTTATAAGAACAATACCTACCTCCGAACAGAGAGGCAACCAACACTAAGAGCAGCAGACATGCTTGTAGGTCGACCTAATAGATCAGGTCTAGCTTGGTTAGGCAAGTAATAGCCTTCTTTAAAAGCATTTCTTTCCACGTTAACTCTCTCTTCTAAAAGTTTTAAAGCTCGATTTTCTCCTCCTTCCCAATGTATCATACGTTCTCCAATATTTGGTTCTAGAAATATGCCCAGGTCCTCAGGAGTAGGAATGTCCATTAACATCTAAATTATTTCATAAAACCAGAAAATATTTAGAAAAAATTAGTATTTATATTAATGGAAAGAGGAATTTTCAACGAGAGAAAATATTTTGTGAATTTGGTTCGTAACATATTTTGTAAATGTTAAGAAAAACTCATACAGACTTGATAAGGGCAACAAATCGATTGCCGACATATGGTAATAAATAAATAAAACAATTTTGACTCGATATTCAACCTGCTTATCATTTATTCAACAAGTACAAACTTAACCTTAACCCAAGTTTTTTTATGTTGGTGTAACTATGGATTTACTTAAACTTACTTGGTCTTATTGGCTATCATTTATACTCTTTAATATACCTCTACCAGTTAAGAAATGAATCTATTACAACAGTTTAAAAGGTTAAATTAAATAGTCAAAGCCCCCAACAGTTTTCTTGCTTTTATCCCTAATTAGTTTCTAAGTTTTTAGAGATATCAGATTATATACCCATCTTACACTGTAAAGTGTAAAATCTTCCCTACCATTTTAGGCAAAATTTTCATGCCCAACAGAACCTCAAGCAATTCCTTCCTCGTAATAATGTTATTATTATTACGTGTGTGCACTTATCTAAATTTTACAAAGAGATAATGCATCTCTATATTCGATTTGATAACTGTTTTCAGTTACTATAACTATTGAGAAATTTGATCAGACGTTCTCTCTCTATAATCTAATCATTTGACCATTATATCCCAAAAATAAAATTTAATAACTTTCAAAAAAGAATCAATGACAAATTGTTAAAGTCAAAGGACAGAATAACAATTCTACTGTACTTAATTCACTTCTGCAGTTCTGTCGATTAAAAGATTCTTAATTCATATTTATTTTATATGTTTATCACAAATTTACAATGAGTTCATGCAACTATTATAATAGCTCATGAGTCAGTTTAATACATTTATACTCAAGGAAGGTACTAAATGTCAATAGTTATAGTTTACTATTTTATGATATTTCTAGTATACTGTATATTAAGTTCTAGAAATTGTTGAGCATACATAAAATTGTATTACTACTCTCAGATAATATATTTAATATTATTGTAAGCATTGTAGTTTTATAGTTATGACAATAATTAATCATTTTTCAAAATAAATAAGAGGACTATTCGGAAAGGACCTTTAGGTATTAGATAACAAACAATAATTAAGATTCTTTAAATACACTTTCAACATACAAGGCTATGCTGCTCTTCTACCCTTTAGATTGAGAGCCTTATAATGTTTTAGAAGCTTAGATACACCATTATAAAAAGAATTACCTGATTTTCCAGTCACATAATAATTTTTGTAGATCCTTATTAAATTGCTAATAAACAAGAAAACCTTTTATGCTAAGACATAGATGAATCATTTTCTATGCTTGGTGTTACTTGAGGGGGGTTGAAAGCGTTTCAACCTATTTGAATTAGTTAAGCAGTTCTTAAGTATGAAAAACATTATTGAGCTCTTAGGTTATTATGCAAGAAGATGATGCCTGAGCTCAACAATCCAGTGTTTACTCTGGATCACTCTCTAATTTTATTAGGATACCAGTTAACTTGACCCCATCAATTGTTGAGTCTCTTTCCATAAAAGGCAGCTGTAAACTCTTTGCTTCCTCTTTCTATCAGCAGTAAACTCTTTGTTCCTCGTTCTATCAGCAGTAAACTCTTTGTTTCCTCTTTCTATCAGCAGGAAACTCTTTGTTTCCTCTTTCTATCAGCAGTAAACTCTTTGTTTCCTCTTTCTATCAGCAGTAAACTCTTTGTTTCCTCTTTCTATCAGCAGTAAACTCTTTGTTTTCTCTTTCTATCAGCAGTAAACTCTTTGTTTCCTCTTTCTATCAGCAGTAAACTATGATTATACTAAAAGTCAGTTGCTATCGAAAAACTTTTTTTATAATTTCTTGTTTTTTTGTGGATTGGTGTACCCCCACCAACTGGTATTTGTTCATAGGAAATCCATGTTTCATTCCCATTAACAGTCTTATCAAGAATTATTTCCCTTTCATTGATATAACACACAAGAAATATTAAAGAGGATCTAATACTATGTGCTCCATTATGTACTGTCAGCAGTTTTGGGACCCAGCAGTTTCTGTTGCCAAATTTGTCTGTAAGAATCACCGAATTTGAAACTTGATTGAAACTTGATTCAATAAGAAAATGATTAAATAGATTTGAAACCTTAGACCAGTAGTTTTTAAGAACTTTTGAATCAGATCAGTGTAGACGGTCATATCCCTCCTCATGATATATATTTGTTCATCCACTTTTAACCCCTTTCTGTACTCTTGCCTAAATGAATAACATCAGTACTTACTCAGTGCTCATCAGTACTTTTTGCAACTATTTTCTTTTGTATTTTTTTGTAAAACTCAAATGTACAAATACTACTTTTTTCTAAGTTACTTCTATCCACTAATGTATAACTGAGTTCTTTAAAGTTTTAATTGCTTTTCAAGAGTTTTAAATTAAATTAATTTATTCATTTCATTTATTTTTGTAAACTGGTAGTAAAAAGTAAAAGAAAAGTTAATAATAAATTTTGTTTTCAAAATTTTTTGTCACTGTGTTTCATAGTTAAAAAGCTTGTTCGTCACCTTTTTGATTGATTTTATTATTCTTGCAGGATAAGTATAGCATTTTTTCAAATGTGATTGTTGCAAAATTATAAACATGCTCTATACTTAAATAATGGAGACTTTTTTTTACATGACCAAAAGATCTCGTTATAACTTGAGTATTGTAAAAAGTACAGCACAGCGCTCCAACTACAACTACGTGTGGTTACTGGTTGACTTTAGTCAGAGAGACGAGCAATGAGGATGTGATGGTAGAAGGTAAACAAAAGAATAGATTTTATACTCAGAGAAAGATCAGTAAAACAAAGCAATGGAAAATTAAATTTAGTGGATGTTGTAAATTTTAACACCAAGAGTACCGAAAGGTTAAAAATATGGCAACACTCTCTAAAAAACATTCACACATTACATCATCCATTAATAAATCTGATTTTGTCTCCATCTAATGTTGTTAACAGAAGACTAAATAGCTCAAAATAAATACACCTACCTGAAGATCTGTAGCCAAAGTATTTGGAATTTTTCCAAATTTTACTCCTGCCCAACAAATGTCCTCAACAGGCCTGGGTGGTGGCCCAATGACAGCTACTGTATGCTAAAATCAAGATAATGAAAAATACATCGGATATGATAATTTCTAATAATTTATAAGCTTATTTAAAAATTATTTTACAGATTTTTTTTATTTAACTGAAGTTTTTAATTTTTAAGTTACCCTAGAATACCAAAAAATAACATTTTTTTATTTTCATGTCAGAACTCAAAATTGGCAAATTGAAGTGCTGGAAAGTAATTGTTTCAATGGTTATTCAGTACATTATAAGTGCATTAAACAATAGGGAATTTAAAAATATTACAGATACTACTTGTTGATTCTATTGCATCATATTCTTTGTTATCTTCAGTTAAATTCATTATCAGTGTCCCTTTATTTGGTATTCATTTCATTCGTTTTAGTGTTTTATCAACTTCATATACCATTGGAAGTATGTTACTCAAAATTCTTTGATCCCTTAATTTGAAAAGAATCATAGTTTAGAATATCCTAATTCAATTTGATTCATTTTTATGATTGTTATTTACTATATGTACAAATTGGAGTTTTTTATCATTATAATTTTGTTTATTTAACCCTTATTGGTCTTTGATATAGAGCAAACTTTATAGCTAAATATTTTGTTATAATACTAGCTGTACCCTGCTATACTTTGCTGTGGCACATTGCGGTTGCATAGATAAACAAGTAATATACATTTTGTTAAAAGTAAATTCCTACTGAGGTCAAGAAAGAAAAATTTTATCGTTTGCTTATTTCCAGTTTGTTTATATTTGATTAGTTTCATTCATTTTTAACCTTACAGCCCTATTTATGATATTTTGTGATAACCATGGCAACAGTTTAAGGTTATACAATGAAGGTTTCGACGACAACCAGATTGGGGTAATAAATTCATATACTTCTTTGAGAAATTAATTTCTTGGTATTGGAAAGTTTGCATAGTGCCAAAGTGAGCTAGACTTTAAACATGAAGATTCATAGTTCGAATTCCGACAGTCCCCCAAATTTTTATAATTTAATTATTGAATAAACATTTTATTAAACTTTATTAACATCAATTGTCATCCAATATAGGTTAAAAGAAATGTATTTGAACTTGATTGGATGAATCAAAACATATTTGATTAACAATTGAAAATTTGTACAAGATATAGGAGTGTGTGAGCTAATAGAAGAAATTAAAAAATGAAGAACAAAACAAACCATACATTTTATAGAAGTTTAATTTTGCAATGCATGTAGGTATACAATATTTTTTATTTTTCGATTGTCTGTGTAGATATAAAGGCTATCTAGTTTTCCAAAACGGGAACATACAACATACATTTGTCTATGTGAGAAGCACTCTGCATCTAAATCTAAACCACACAATTCTAAAGACTGACCTTGAGCTTTTTTGATTGTGATTGCAAATGCATATCAAATTGGGAATTACAATCTATCAAATTGAAATGGTCTGTCGGGATCATAGGGTTTGAGAAATGAGGATATCACCTCTTGAATTCACCTTTGGAAGGCTCTGTTAAAACCATTGTTTCCACTATATTGTTCATATATTTCTTATCTGCTAGTTGCATGCTCCTACAGAGTTTAATATTCTGCAACATGATAAATGGCACACCTATTTTTTAATTTAATTTTTGTAATGGCATTCCTGGTAGATCAAGTGAATTAAAAAATTCTGTTGGGTAATTAACTAACTAATCTGCTTCCACAAAGGTGTCTATTGACTTATATGTAGTTTCCTCATTGCTGGATTGAATAACATTTTTAAGTGGATAAAATTTTTTTTTATATGCCAAGGCAAGGACAGCTCATTTACTGAGCCGATCATGATTAATTAATTTGAATATTAGGAAATACTTTTGCGATAAGTTTTTCTTTCGATGTTACTAAATTACAAAAATTATTAGGAAATGATAAATGTCTTAACAACTCATCGCATGGCAGCTTTCCTTTCCTAATGTTCAGTAACTGTCATGAGAATACCTTGACTGATTGATTGTTCTGCATTTGGATATCCATATTCCTAGCTAACTGCAATGTATGTACTTGTCGCCACAGAGTTGAATATATATTAGGCAAGCATATATTTTATCTACTGGTGTTGATCGAGAAATTACAGACAATGTTTGCCTAAAATCTCCTGCAAGCAATATCAATCCATTTTCGAATGGTTGAACGTTTCCACGCAAATCTCGCAGCGTCGATCAAGCAATTTTTCTTGTGTCATCGTACATTTATTACAAACAATGAGTTTACATTTTTGTAATCATTTTCTCAAACCTGATGCTTTTTTAATATTCCATGAGAGAGTCTTGAGGGCTTGCATTTTTAATAGGTACTTAAGAGCTGAATGAGCAGTCCTTCCACCTGGTAACAATGTTGTTGCTATTTTACTGCAAGTGGGTACATTTGTTTTTGTTAATAGGCAATGTAATTAAGAAGAGGTAATGTTTTACATGTGATTGTAGTAGTCATTAGTTAGTATGGCTAGTGTTCCCCTTGCTGCCGACAGATGGGATACATAAGATGTTGCTGGTACATAACTGATGATTAAAAAAGCCGTTTTCTCGTTGTGGCAGATATGTTAAAGACATTGTGGCTCATGTGAAGAGATAAAAAACAAACTTTAAAGTGGGTTGTATATCGTGTCAAAATTTGAGCTCAATCGGTATACAACTTTTTGAGTTTTTGAAGCATACACAAATCAACTCAACATTTTTATACAAGTAAAGATTAAAACATATCATTTTACAACACATTTTTTATAAGCTAAAAATCACTTTATTCCCTCAAACTCTTTATCTCTTCATAGAGTTAAAAAAAATGTTTAACAAAATATTTAATTGATTCTAATTTTCTTCTACCTTCATAAATTTACAATCTTATTATACCTTAAAATACTTGTTACCTTAATGCCATAAATAAATCCTATACTATATTAATAATTTTTACTGTATAAAATACTATGTAAGTATTTTTTGTATTAAAATTTTTAGTAAGTAATAAAACTGTTTTAAAATTTAAGATTTTTTATCCAAACTAAAAAAAAACAACTTAAAATGCTTTTATATACTTCTGTTTTTCATTTGAAATGAAAAGTATTTAATAAGCTATAAGCCTATTTAACCTTAGATCCTAGCCCAAAAGAACAAGTAGAATGAGTGAAGTAAATAAAGTATATATGAATTTAATAGTTGTTCTCAATATATTGGTGAAAATTATACGTTATTAAACTGAAATAACATGAGGGATGGCATAACTCTCCTTAACAGTTAACCTGCTATTCTCTTGCAGGTAACTGCCTCCAAATATGTTTATTATCTACATATAATAAACAATAGTTTCATGATATTTTCATAAACCTGTTAAAAAAAAATATTATTCCACATTTGACTTTAAATTTTTTTTTTACTGAATAGTCTTGAAATTTAACTTTGGAATAAAAGCTTATTGTAATTCTTTGAATATCTTTCTTAACGTAATTTTTTTCCTTAGCATGAATATAAAATGTAATCAAGATAAAGAAACGTTGTTAGCATCTCAGTAAGATTTTTATATTAATCTAATTTTTATTTAACAATCTTCATGTCATATTAGGAGTTTATAATAAGAAAAAGCGACAGTATAATAAGTTTATTACAGGAAGGTTTTAATTACTAACATGTTTCAGAAATACTAAAAACATATTAACTTACTAGAAACATTTTATAAGTAAGGGGAGGAAATCCTCCGTTGGTTTTAATAACTTCATTCGGGTTCCAAAGTGTATGTGAAATATGTTCAACACATTCTATGCCCATTTGTGTGCACATATTCCTTACAGATTCATCCCTAGCCTGCCATATAGGCTCAGAGTCCTGTAAAATTATACATTAAAAATAAATTTCAGAACTTAAATGTGTTAAAATACATTAAATTATAAAAATTCTTTTTTTTTAGTAGAAGCTTCTTTTTTATTATATTTTTTTTGTTTTAACTTCACAAAAAACCACTACTTACTGATTTGTAGTGTTTTTTTGGCAAGTTAATAAAAAAAGTATAATTTATACAAAAACCTCAAGATATACAACACAAAAACGGCTTCTTTTTATGTTAATGAAAACAGTAGTATCAAGAAATTTACCTCTTTAACTCAGATCTCAACTGATCTAATGTCTTAATAAGGGCTAATCTAGGCAAGATTTTATATATTGTTATAAATTACAATGAACATATTGGAAAGAACCCCAAAACCACAAAAATAACAAATAAAACAAGTTACTTAAGATTAAACCCTTATGTACATTTCGATGACCATGCCATCATCATCAGAGAGTCTTATTACAAAATACAATCTAGCACACAAGAAGTTACAAACTAGAACGATGATCATTAAATTTATTTATATACATATATTATGTTATGTAATATGAAATATATTTACAAAATATAGACATTGAAATAGATAAGATTATTAAAACATACGATCAAAATGGACACGGGTTTAGATATGTAGATGATGGATTATACATATCAAATAATAATGGTTTAAATATAGATGAAATATTAAAATGTATAAATAATATACACGAAAATATAAAACTTACTCATGAAGTCAAATCAAAAAATAAACTAAATTATTTAGATATTATAATTACTAGAAACAATAAAAAATTTAAATATAATACATATAGAAAACCAACGCAGACAAATCAAATAATACCAAATTATTCAAATCATCCATATATCCAAACAATGGCAGCACTGTTTAATTTATTATATAGAATGCACAAAATACCAATGAACTTGAATGATCAAATGAAAGAGAAAAATATAATTAATATCAAATTGGTTTAGAAAATGGATATAAAAGGAAAACTATAAATAAATTAAATAACAACATAATAAGAAAACAGAAAATCGACAATAACTTTGTACATAATACGAGAGAAAAAATTTGGACAACTTTTACAAACACTGGTAACGAAATAAACAAAATTACAAGATTATTTAAAGAAACAAATTTACAAATTACTTACAAAACTGATAATAAAATTAAAAATTTAATAAACAATAACAATAATCAAAATAATATGCACGAAAGAAATGGTGTATATAATATAACATGTCAAGATTGTAATAAATTATATGTAGGACAAACAAAAAAGAAATTAAAAGAAAGATAAAAAGAACACGTAAACACTTATATTATACCAAATATATACAAATCAAATTTAGCTACTCAATGTGTTAATAATGGACACGAATTTCCTGAAATAGAAAATATGAAATTAATAAAAGAATTAAACAAAGGATTAAAGATGAATATATGTGAAACATTGGAAATTTATAAACATAAAGTTAAAGACAGATTAATTGATGAACAAATTGAAGTGAGATCAAGGCACCAAACTATTTATAAGGTAATTGATGTTATAGAGAAAATTACATAAAGTGAAATACTTATAAACATATGGTTGTTTGTAGTACATATGATTTATTGATATATATATATATATATATATATATATATATATTGATATATATATATATATATTTATTTATTTATTTATTTATATGTACTTTTTAGCTAAATTAGCTTAGTTAATTAACTTTAAGCTACTTTTTTGTGAACTTTCCTTAGTATTTAGTAATGATATAACTAAATTTCAATTTTGTACTATTAACGCTTATTGGTTTTAACTGAGTTTGAAAAAAAATTAATAATGCATGTAACAATGTAATAATACAATAAGATTTGCCCAATCACTGTGTAACTTTAATATCCTATTTGTTAGAGGCCAAACTGCCATCCTTGAAAAAGTTTTTATTTATAAACAAATTTAATATCGTCGTTCATTTTTATGCAATTAAAATAGTGTTTTAACATAAATGTTACTATACATTTTTAAAAAGAGACGATTCTTTTATTTTACAGGGGCTAAAAGCACTAACGAAAGATCCACGTCAGTCATTTTGTTACAACTTGCACTATAATGATTAGGGATGGGCCGATTCCGATTCTCGATTCCAGGAATCGTCGATTCTAGGTGGTATCGAGGAATCGTCGATACTCGATTCTTCATCATAAAAGTGTCGATTCCGATTCCTATTTTGTTACCTATTAAAATATGTGTGTGGAGTAATTTATTGGAAAAATAATTAATTACCAACTATATCTTATTTATGTATTGGTTGATTTGAATGAATCAAATAATTTAAGTAAACGAAAATATTATTATTTGAAGCAACAGCAATCAAGATCGTAACCATTTCTGGTCGTTTGACATCGCTCGTCTCTCTCTCTCACTAGAGCGGGTTCGATACTCTCTCTCTCCCCCCCCCCCACGTGTCTTACTGCCACTGATTTATAGATGTCAGAACAAAACACAAAAAAGTACAGTAAAAACTCGATTAACCGTGGCCATGATGGTTGAGCGAATAGACGGATAACAGAAACACTGTATTATTCCTCCAAAACTTAACCTCAATAAATTATATTATAGACAGATATCACTCTCACAGTAATGTAATATATTTCGGAGCGAAAAGAAAATAAACACGATTGTAATAGCAAATGAAACTATTTATCACATGATAAACAGATCCGCACAGTAGCTAAAAATGTAGCAAAATAATGTACAGTAATATAAACTTACAGGTGAAATAGTTCGTGTAGTTTAACAAACAAAGCGAACGCGTCACTGCACCTAAATACTTTAGCTGCCGGCCATAATATCGCGTTTTCATAGAGAATTGCCAAAATATTTTAAGCTCATTTTTAAATAATGTGTTCTTATACTTTGTTCCCCTATCATATCTAAGTATGAATATACGTTTCTCATCATAATATTTATAAAAATACGTGTCGGACCAACTGGCCCAACATAGTTTTTTCCTACCGTAAATGAAACGTAAATAAACTCCGTCGGACCAATTTACCCGACATTGTTTTTGATTTAATTAAATTTTATTATCTGTGCAACACGGTTTTGATTTTTTTTTTGTGTTTTGTGTTAGAAAGAAACAACAAAACCATAATTTCATGTCCCGGCTACCCAAATAATAAACTGACTGGTGATAAAAGTGTTTTTGCGCCTATCACTAAGACACGTAAACGTGTCACATGTGATTGATTTGTGAGTATATAAATATTTTGAATATAGAACTAAAGTGTAATATATTCTCTCTCTGATAAGTAATGCTACAGGTCCAGTAAATACTATCCAAGATTCATATTAAGTAAAAGTTTTAACACCAAATAATTTACTTGTTAAGGAATTTACGTTATAATTTTCTTCCTAGTAAGGATGAGTTTATCTAAGTGTATCAACGTTTGTACTTAACTTTCACAAAGTCCGTTTTTAAGGATTATTTTACAACTAAATATTTAGTCAATATTTCCGACTTACTTTTAAGGTTTTGTGAAATTTTGAAAACCGTAGTGAAAATCATTACAATACGTTATAACAAATATGTGTGTAACTACGGACAAAAAGCTCTTAGAATAACATCAAGTTTTTAATCCCGTCAGCGTTTATCTATCAAACAAAAACCATCGTAATTACATCTGTAAGTAGTGTGAAGCTTGTTGTTAAATACTGTGCCTTAACTTTTTCCAAAAGTAGCAACACCAGCTGAGTAGTACTAATAAACATAAAGCATTAAGAGGCCCGACGGTATTCGGTTCAGGGTACTGGCCGTCGCGTCAATTCGATGACGGTTAACAGAAACTGACGGTGGAAAACCACATAATATATCAAATATGAAAAATCACTTAAACAACAATCATTTTGCCCAAATGTATCAACAAAAAAGATCTATACTTGAAGAAACTTTATCCTCAGACACAGGACCTACAAGTGATAGTCGGTTAAAAATCAACTGGGATTGAGTAATAAATACAAAATAGGTCTGAATCAGTTGCACTTGTTCCAGACACCTGCAGAAAAAAAGGTCCCACCAGATGTGGAGAAGGTATGCCCCACTAATCCAGAATGTTGGGGAAGAAGGTACCCCAGGGGAATTGACAGTAGAAGAAGAAGTAAACAATTATCTGGGGGAACCATTAGCCAGTCAAGATTGTGATGTTGGGAAGTATTTGGCAGTACAAAGTGCCAAATACCCTCATTTAAATGCAATGGAAATAAAATACCTGTCTGCCCACTCGCGACAGTGTTTTCTGAAAAACCTTTCTCAACTTCAGGAGCTATATGTGACTAGCGATGAAACTAGCTTGACCTACAACGTGTTCAAATGCTTGTGTTTTTACACAGAAACGGAACAGAAATGTAGGCTACATTACCTGCCAGACTTTTAAATATTAAAAACTATCCTATTTGTATTAATTTTTTACTTTTTATGTTGTTCGTTTGTTTTTAATTTTTGTTTTGTTTGGGAGACAATGTAAATAGTCTTGGGAATTTTTTCAAACATCATAAAATAAGTAAAGTTTACATTTTTAACTTTAAAATAAGTCATTAATTTAATCTGATATGTTTTTATGTTAAAAAAAATTCCTATTGATAAATCAAGGTTGAAGATTTTGTGTAGTCTATTACATTAAAACAGAACTTTTAAAAGGTTTTGCCATATGACCAAGATGTTAACTAAATTAATTATTAGAAAACTAGAATGTAAGCTAATATAACTTAAAAGAATCGAGAATCGAGAATCGACTAAAGAATCGAGAATCGAACGGAAAATTTTAGAATCGGAATCGGAATCGACAATTTTAGGAATCGGCCCATCCCTAATAATGATATTTAAACTTTAAACCCATTTTTTAAAAAAAATATTTGAACACTTCTTTATTAAAGTTAGTTACTGATAAAATTGATCATATTAAGGCTGATCTGCCAAGGATTTTCTTCCAAAACTCATGTTATAATATAAATTATATTTCTAAGAAATATTTTCAAATTCGTTTTCTAACAACTAACATAAAATTCAATTGATTGAAATGGTTGGCTTTGATTTGCAGGCCCTTGATACAAATTTTTAAAGATTTTGTATACAATGGATAATTTCAAACTTCAAGTTTAAAAAATAATTTTTTTATAACCAAAGTTAGACAAACTGTTTTTTTTACTGTATATGCCATTCATCATCAGTGTTTCTACATTAAAATCATCAACTTGAAAATGTTCTATTTCATTAAGTGTTAACAAATATTTACCACAATTGTTTTGCAGAATAAGTAATTATTAAATTAACTTAAATTAAATTTTCTGGTATAGAGTTTTTATCTTATAATTTAAATAGCCTATTAAATGACATGAACAGCATCCATTAGCATAAACTACCTGTTCAAAACAAATCCTTCCTATATCTAATCTTTGCTTAAGCTTCTGGAATATTTCTGTTGGAGAACCTCGGAATATAAGCAATCTCCCGCCTACAGTTCTTAGCTGTCTGTCTATGTCTTGCAGAGATTCTAGGATGAATCTCATCCGGTTATAACATATTGTTTTTGTACCTAAAAGCATATAAAAACAGGTTTCTATAGTCTTTTAGTTGCTCCATGTGTTGTGCTGGATCCTTATTTAAATTAATGTAACTATAAAAATACATTAGTTACATTATTAGTTATAATGTCTTATTTAATTTTCTTAAACTACAGTACTATATAAATACTGCATACTTTATAATAGGAATTAAATAATTTTATATGGAGGAATATTTCAGGAGAATTAAACATTTAGACTTTTCTATTAAAAAAGACTTTTTCATTGAAAAAAATAAAAAACAAAACATTGATGTGGTAAGAAAAATGTCATTGGAAGTTCATTGGACGTACTATGAGGTTGCAAAGTCGTTTAGAGTACATTAAGTCCTATGCAATAATGCATCCATTTAATTCTACTCATATAGAACAATGTACTTCAAACCCCTATCACCAAAATCCTGAACTTTGTAATGGCTTTGTTTCTATTTACAGTAGTTTCAACATGTTGTAAACCAACTGATTTATTCTTGTGAAAAACATACATATTTCTTTTTTCATAGCTGCATTTTTTAAATACTACTTGTTTCTACCTCGAGTTTTACTTTATAATGCTCTTTAATATATATATATATATATATATATATATATATATATATATATATATATATATATATATATATATATATAATACGTTTTCTTGTTTAATAATTTAAAACAACATAGGCTATTCAAATACAAGAATATTTATTAATTTATATCCAAAGCTTTTTGTTGGCAAACAGTACCAACATCATCAGGAATGAAAATTACAATAATGTAAGCCAAGGGCTTAAATTATTGTAATTTTCATTCCTGATGATATTTGGTACTGTTTGCCAACGAAAAGCTTTGGATATAAATTAATAAATATTCTTGTATTTGAATAACCTATGTTGTTTTAATATATATATATATATATATATATACAATTTAATGACACTTTCATAAACAAGAATTTTTATTTTAGTTCTATTCATACATTGAAACTTAATGCTGGTACTGCCAACATTAAAAGCTTCAATGTATGAGGAAAACTAAAATAAAAATTCTTGTTTATGAAAGTGTCATTTAATTGTGTATATATAAAACAAGAAAAAGAAATTCATCCAAGGATTACAATATATATATATATATATATATATATATATATATATATGAAGTTAATATATTACTATTGTAAGTAATTTTATCCACCATTAAGTGCAATTTTTACCTTGAGTGATGAGGCACCTTTCGGTCAATTGACCATTGTTGAATCACTCTGTGAGATAAAATGGTGGATAAAATTACTTACAATAGTAATATATTAACTTCATAAAGTCAGTGCAACTGAAAAACAATGGATAACGTTAAATATCAAGAAAATATATATATATATATATATATATATATATTCATATTAACATGTAATCACTTACAGCGCTATTACAGGAAATTGTTTACAAATTAATGTATGTTGAAGTATATTTTTTACATCAGTTCTAGATTTTAGAGACAAATAATTCTAAAAAGTTAAAAATTTGTGATTTACTTAACTGAACAATTAAAAATATTTTACAAGTACCAGAGAAAAGGAAATGCAATCATAAAAACAATAAAATTAAAATATAACCTTTTTAATTTAAATTTGAAAATATAAATTTGTTATACTATCTAGATAAAATAAGTAATATTTACTTATTTTTTATTGAGTCAGTGGAAATACATGAGCTACACATCGAAACTACACGCATTGCAGAGATAAAACAGTTTCTGTGTGCTGACCTGGCTGTAAAGGAACTTACAAAATTATACAAAGTAAGAGATCTATCTATTTTTTTATTTACTTTCATTTTACTATAATAAATTTTATAATAACAATAAACAATATCTACTTAGAATAATGAACAACAATTCTTTATGTCCACTTATTTTTTATCTTTCTTATTCAATAATAGCTTAAGACTATTTGGCAAATTGTTTTAAACTCATCTTTAATATTACTGTTATTATTATTATTTCTGTTTAAAAATACAATCTACTTTTAAAATCTAGAAATTATCTAGAATATTTTTAAACTTACCAGCAGTTTCTCCATCAAAAATAAAAATTGGGTAAAACTCCTTACTATCTCTTATTGCATCATGAATTGCAGGATTGTCGTGGAGACGCAATCCACGGCGAAACCAATGAACTGTCACCATTTTGTATTCTTCATTATCATTGAACATATCTGTCTGAGTTAGAACAAAATATTAAATACCAAATTATTAAACAAAAATAAAATGCTATGATCTTATTACTATGTAAATTATGAAAAAGATCAGGAATGCTGTGCAACACTTGTAAAATAAGACCTACACTTGATCTAAAAAAAAAACCAAATCAATAGAAGTCAATAGAAAAAAATATATTTCAAGAGAAGTGAAATAGAGCTGATGTAGTATATAGTGGCCTCTATTGATATGCCAGAATATAAATACAGTAGATTTTCGATATTCGAGGTTGATTTGACCGAGAACCCTTCGGATTACCGAAAACTCGGATTATACGGACATACTTTTCGGTACGTTAGGAAAAACAGGAGTTCTAATGTACCCTAATATTATAATTAAGAATGCACAAAATACGTTTATAAAACTCTATTGGTTACACTACTTACATAAATTACTGTTGCTTTGGAATAGCCTACACTGTTCATCACAGTTGCTACATTTTTTGGAAAAAGTCGATAAGTACTTCTGGGTTAGCTTATCAGATTGTTTTCATGCTACGCTGCCGCGAAGACGTCTTTAGCAGAAGCACATTTTTGTCAGTGGGTGTCTGTTGTTCAATATTTAGTGCAGTTTCCAAGGCGGTCGTTCCTTCACCGCGACAAATTTTGCCTCTTGTACTGTCTTGATCAAATCTTCATTTTTATTCTCGTCATCACTGTCTTCAGTAGCTTTTAGTATCATTTCAACAATCGTAACATCGGGTCAATTCTTCTAATCGGAATTTTCACAATCTGGAAGTTTCTTGATAAGAAATGCCAAATTTGTCTCTTATTGCGGATCAATAACACAGTCAAAAGTTTCATTATGATACAGGATTTTATTCCACGACTTGCTTGTTGTTTCTTCTTTTGCTTTGTTCCATGATTCGGCTATCCAGCACACAACTCTTATAATTGTAATTTTTTTGCTACAATGCTTTCTTCCCCTTCAGTCGTTTGAAAGAGAGGCAACATGTGTATTTTCTTATACATTCCAGAACACACTGCTCCATCTGCTGGATGAGGCCCGAAACATTCTTGGGAAGATATAAAGGACGGATATCATCAGAGCACAGCCCTGTGCTTCAACTACGAGCCCCCATGAAGGTCGAAAATCTAAAATCCACACCTCACTAAAATCCAAGCCTAAACAAATCAGTCCAATCAACAGCAAAGCAAATCAAACAAAGCTCAAATCACCAAACAACCACGTACAAATTTACATGTAAATGACCTCACGAATGCCTATAAAGCAATCAGTCAATCAAAATTCTCAGAAAAACCACTATAAAGTCAACACAATACTAATCACACTGCTGTAAATGAGATTTCAGAAACGGCATATCACAGGAGCTAAACATGACAGATCCGCCAAACAATCCAAGGAGAGCACAGTTGATCTTGATCGGGATGCGACAGTGCTTTGTCTAACAGTAAAATAGCCTTTAGAGGTATTTTCTTTGCCTTTCAACAAATTTTAGTTTCTGGAATAAACTCATTAAAAATTTACTCGTTGAATACGAGTAGTTCTCTATCCATTCAATCAGCACTTTGGTTCTTATATGAAACCGGTAATGGTAACGTGGAAATGTTTTTAAACACCGGAGCTTTAGCTGATTAAACCCACTGACTCAAATTTAACGGTAGCTCGAGAAATCGAAACTCGAAATTTCGAAACTCTACTACCATTCTACAATTAATGGTAAGCTTCTACAATGGTATATCGTCGGGGGTACTACTTAATGTCAAATTGCTTCAATTTCAGAAAACTTATAAGAAGGGCAGATGTTAGTTTACGTTTTATCAGAATATTTTATTTCCGTTTTGCACGAATAATTTGGTGTGACTTATACATATTTAATGGAGTTATTATCATTTAAGAAAATTATCAATTTGCAAAACATTTAGTGCTTTAATAATATTTCGGAAAGATAACATTAATCCTATAAAGAAAGAGAAAAATTCATTGTGGTTGGAGCATATTGTGTGTTAGAAGTGCAAATATCTATACCATTAATGTTTAATTTGATAGATACAATGTAGTTTAACTAGTGTACAATACAGACAAAGTACAACGACGAGTAGGCCTAATAAAAAATATATTGTGTGAAAGGAAATTAATGTTATTACTTATATTAATTAAACATACGATATTTCTGATTATCTAGGGAATTACGTTTAAATATAGTTTAAACTTAGCCTAAGTAGCTTTTAAGCGAAAAAAATGCTGTTAGCGTTTACATAGCACCAAGAACCACGTTTTTATTTCTAACGTCTTGTTAAGAATTTGACGGAAAACTGCCTTAAATCTGACGTCCTATTTCTTGTTCTACTCCTGTCTAATTTTCTGAGCGTGCCTATAGAAGTTTACACTTTATAAATAGTATAGGGTTATAAAAAAAAAAAAAAAATAGTAATCTCTTTTCGGTAGGACGAGGTTGTAGGCCCTATCATCGAGTTAGGAAATATCCATCAATAATTTAAATAAAAATAGGTCAATACACATTAATATTAAATACTAGATGTACCTTGCCACGCTTATCTATGGCACATTGTGGTTGCATAGGTGAGCAATGGGGAACAAATCGAAGTATACCTTTCATAGAAGTTTAATTTTATAATATAGTACTTCAATGACTAACTCAATACAGAACTATGCCATTTTTGATCGAACAGTTGCCAGAATGGATCTGATAGGAAATGTTTTCCAGGTTCCTCCTGGTGCATGCAGGAAGAAGTTTCCCACAACTTCGACATTTATCAATTGCGTTATGCGATCATAAATCCCCTTATGTACACGCTTTAATTTAGGAATACAGTACTTGATTGGACTGGAGATCACCGGTGTTGTAATTTTCTTCACGGCGCTAACCCGCATGAATTAAGTATGGCGAGCGTTCCTCTCCTTTGCGGCAGATGTCGCGGATATTGGTTAATAAGTAATATATATATATAAAGTCAATTCCTACTTAGGTACACAAAGAAAAAATTCATTTTAGTTACTTTTTATTAAATAGTTACAAATAAAGTAACATAACCTATGCGTTAAAACAGCTGTTCTACCACATATCCTATGACATAAAATCACATGTTTTATGAAATCGTATGTTATCACTTATGTTAAGCCAAATGTTATGTAATAACTATATTGCATACCTTTCCCCTTTTGTGAAAAGTTTTTCTCACATATAAAACTAAAATAGTCCGTTATTAAATTTAATAATATTGAATATATTTCAAAAAAAACTTTATTAGCATTAAGTGTCATCCACTCAATAGGGGAGCAGATACATATATATTAAGGAATTTTTATTTGTCCTTTGTAAGATCAAAAATCATGTATTGTTGTGAAGTTTGGGGTGGAACAGCTGAAACTCATATTCGAAAATTACAAATATTACAGAACTCATCTCTGAGGATTTGTTTGGGTTGTCCAAAAACCACAAGTATACAGTCTATGGAAATTGAACTGTCAGTCATGCCCTTTGACTTATATATAAAAAACAGAATGTGGAAGAAACATTTTCAGATGAAGGCAATTTCACTTAACACTCTTTCTAACATTGCATTGGTAACTAACATCCGACAGTCACTGTTCTACCATCATAACAAACCCTGCGAAACATTAAACACAATGGAATCAGGAAAAATTCCAGTTGTTTTGGAACAACAACCCTGGCTTCGAATCCCAATAAAAACCAATCTTGAAATTCCTGGTTCACTCACAAAAGAAGATTCAACTCACCTACTAAAATATGTCGCTATGGAATTGATAAACACCACATATAACAACTTTGTAAAAATCTACACAGATGGTTCCGTTGATAAAGAGAACCATAGGGGAGGTGCAGCTTTTCATTGTCCAGAATTAAACGAGGATTACTATGTGCCCTGCGATTCCTCTTCAAGTATGAATGCTGAATTGATGGCCTTAAATGCTGCTTTGGTTTTTAGCAATACTATGGATGCACAGAACATCTGCATTCTCACCGATTCCAGGACGGCCCTTCAAGCCCTTCAAGTACAGCACACTACAGACTACCATTTTCGAACATCTGAAATAACTAAATTGTTAAAAAACTTAGAACAGAAAAATATTGTATTTCAATGGATCCCCAGTCATTGTGGTGTTCCTGGGAATGAGGAAGCTGACAGATCTGCCAAGGCGTCTTGCAACTTGTTTCCATCTCCTGAAAGTTGTTACTCCTTAACTAATTGCAAAGAGGCAGTTGATAAAGAATCTCACATCTGTTGGAGAAAGAAATGGAGAGAATGCAATACTGGGCGCGAATATTATTCATTACAAAAACAACCTAATGGTCCATAGATCTTCAAGTCATTATCACGTTCAGTGGCATCTTTTGCGGCACGAGCTCGTATGGGACACATTGTCACCAATACATATTTGAAAAGGTTTCATATTACTAACGACTCTATCTGTGGAGTGTGCAAGCAAGAAGAGGAAACATTAGAGCACATACTTTTGAAGTGTCCTGTAACAGCAGCAACAAGGAGTCCCTTGATAAAGCAACTAGGACGGGAATGTACCCTGGACAGAATCTTGAAAGAAAGTTGTTTCTGGCCATTGGCAGAGTGTGTCTATAGGAGACATCGAGCCATCGAGGCCAACCTTGGAAGCTCGTAATAAGAAGTAAGAAGTAAGTTAAGTGTCATCCACTACTAGTTTAAAAGTGTATGAATTTGAATGGATGAATAAAAAAGTATTTTACTAACGATTGAAAGTTTTAACAAGATATAAATATAAGGAGAGTGTGAACTATAAAAGGAATTGAAAAAATATTATTCTCGCCGTCGCCTGTTTGGTACTGACGCGAAAAATACATAGAAACGATTTATGAAGCGGGTTGTATATCGTGCCAAAATTTGACCTCAATCATTGCATACCTTTTTGAGTTTTTGAAACGTACATAAACCAAGATAATATTTATATGTATAAAGATAATATTAAAGGTACATAATTTCATTAAAAAATATAAATTTTTGTAACTGTTTAGCTTTACCTGATCCTTGTTAAATATTTGTAGCCTATAGTGTATTATTATAATACTGTGTGTTCAAACAAATCTGAAATTTTTTATTTTGTTGATCTTCCACTATTTAGAAAAAACCTTAGATCCCTATTCGAGAAATGTTGGACTTGTTACATTTCCTCTTTTAATAAGATCTCGTTTAGGCCGCTCCTGCAATTTTACACGGATTCCCTTAAGCAACCCGCCGCACACCTTGACTAACTACAGTAAAATTCTTGGCGAGTTTGAGTTTTTGTCGACCATGATGCCCAAGCGTAACCGAATACTAGGTTCAGAAAACCCCGATAACTAATCCATTTTTTAAAGTCTTTAGAGCCGTTTTCGAAAACTATTGAACTTACAAACATACATATTCTAAGTTCTCATTTAATATAAGATAATGTTAGCTCATTTTAACTTATTGCTCATTACAGAATATGCCTACTTGTAAAAGTTGTATTTCAATCTTTCTTTGATTATTTATTGTATTATTGATTGTATATTACACACAAGGAATTTAATTTAAAACTGATTTAAATGTAATCTCCAAATGACTAAAGATAAACTAGGCACTATGTTTTTTACCTTTGGAAATTTTTGGGACAATTGTTTATCTTTGCCTTGACGGAAAACTCTCTTAAATTTGGGATCTTATATTTTTATAACTGCCGAAAAATTGCTAGTTGTGCATATAGAAGATTATTGTTCAATAACGATTTTTCTATCTTTACGATACTGCTTCGTGTATCACTTGCTCTCGACATTGGTGACATATATATAACTTATATTAACGTTACTAAATAGTTATATATAACTCTACTCTAAAGTTTCTGCAGATTTGCTACTTGTTTTGATGTAGAAAACTTTCTTGGATTTGTATTACGGCATCAGTGCACATACTACAATATCAGTGGATGTCTTATTCCATTGCGAAGGGCATCATGAATTACTTATAGTCTTCTATGACTTGGTTAAAGCTTTACGATACATTATTAGCTTGACGAATTCATATTAGTTGCTTTATTATATTTAAATTTAGCAAAAAAAAAACAATAAATATTAATTGTTTAATAGCTGTATTTATTTTTTGTGCCTACCTTATCTCACCGTTTAGTTTATAGCCTATGAAAATCAATTATATATATTTAATGTGTTTAAGGTTAATCACAGATCACAAACCAATTCATACTAATACAAATACACTCTACGTTTCGATTTTATATCCTAAAATCCTTTTCAAGAGCTAACATTTTCTTGATCTGTCATTAACCTTAAACACAATTAATAGTTATCAACAGACATTAAATAAAGTTTAAATTATAAATATGGTAATTATATTTGTTTCTTATAATAAAACTCTCCACACATATTGTAAATGGGATATTATGGGCTTTTATAAAGCCATAAAGTTTCATATTGATTTTGTTATGTTTGTATAACATTAAAGTTCAAATCGGTAACTGTTCCATTTAATAATAACAAAATGTTTTAAACCAAAGTCATAAACAAAATGTTTTAAACCAAAGTCATAAATATTTTTAATATTCTGAATCGTTTTCTACAAGCTAACATATTTATTTTTCGTAAACATTTCTAAAACTACTTTTGGTAAATAATTAGGCTCGCTAAATCAATACCTTCTAATAGTATTTATACATCGCCTTCAAACTACTTTGTTTAACCTTTAATCTAATAACCAAGCCAGACTTGATTCTAACACAATTGCAGGCTCAAGGTCATTAGCGTCTTCCGCATGCCTTTGTGCAAGGACTATTTATCTCGCGTGATAATACTGCATTTGTGTTACGTAGGTGTACATATTATTTAGACTAGCTAGATTTATCATTATGTGAATTATAACTACGGAGCCTTTTAAAAATGTGAATGAGCACGTACGGCCGAAGAGCAAACGGTCTTGGAACAAGGAGTAAGGTTACAAAAAATATAAGTTGTTTAACAAATCAGATGGAGAAAATGTCCGAATGAGAAAACGAGTTAGAGACAAATGAATCATTTCCAACACTTTCGTTTTCTGTTAAACGCCAACCAAATCATGATGTCCATAAAGAACATCAAGTGATTCAGTTGATTGTAGCTTAGGCATAAGTATGAGTCGATATCGCACTAGCTTATCATGGAACAAAGCGTGGCTCATTCATTTTAAAAATTCATCTTTTTAAAATTTGTTACTGCCTTATTGGCCAATTTTTTATTATTCTCTACAGAATTGAACTCTAAAAGTCAAGTTTACAAATTATAAGTAAATCATTTAATAAAGCTAATTTACGTGTAAGTCGTCAAATAATTTATAAATTACTGGGACCTATTTTATTCAAATTTTTAATTCATTTTACAAAAAAATTTCTAGATTTTACACTTTAAATAATGCCCTACATATTTTAGAATGGTTTCATTGTAAACTATAACTGGTTTCATGGGGAAACTAAAACCCAGGCGAAATCTTTCGCCAGCTGTAACTTGTTAACGAAGCTTTTCCAGACCTATGTTTACTTCAACGTTTTTCATTTTTTCCACCTGACGAACAAACAAGTCCCTGGAAGTTTCCCCGTTTCTGTTAAATTTTTATTATTCCTGAGGAGGTTGGTACTGTTTGCCAACGAAAAGCTTTGAATTGTAAATTCAATAAATTATTCTTGTATTTGTAAATACAAATAAATTGTTTTATTTCTTTATTAATACACATGAATACATATTATAATATATATATATATATATATATATATATATATATATATATATTATAAAATAATTTTTAAAGAGACACAATACAATATACTTATGTTTTACTATTTAATAAATTGAATTTTTTATTTAAGACAAATAAAACTACTCAGGAACAATTCATTAACATTTATTATCATTTCATCTCGACATTAAACAATACACACAAAACAAAATTTTACAACTTAACAATTTTTAACAAAATATACTAACTCTTATTTTCTTTTAATTTTTTATAGTTACAACATTTTAATACCCTTGGCTAGTTTAAGATCTCTTGATATCTCGGGGTTATAGCATGGGCTATATTAACTCTTTGTTAATTAAATAAATTTTGAAAAACACAATATTAAATTTAGAACATAGTTTTAATAAATATTTTCCTGATGGAAAAACTTAAATTTTGAATATAAAAAAAAACTAAACGATTTGAACTGGATTATTTCTTATTACTTACTATTAATTAACTACAAGATATTCTAATGTATAAAATTAAACTTCTCTATTATCTTAAAAGTCCACTAAAGTTATTTTATAGAGCTATTACTCAACTTAATAAATATCAAAATTTTGCTGGTCGCTTACGTAAATTCCCGTTCTCTCCAATTAAACATTTCACACACTTAAATTCGTTTTATTTACTTTACTTTATATTAACACAGTATTACGTTTTGTAATTCACTTCTCCTTAATTTAGTTTGGCCAATCTTCTTAACAAAACGGTATATTTTAGACGAACTCTTTCCAAATAAATAGAATTTTGACTGGTCCTGGCTGGTTCTTCTAGTAGCGTCACCCACGCTAGAATGCTCTAACTACGCGTCCTTCGATTTTCTTTTAAAATGTTACAAATATGGCGGCCTTCTTCTTAAAAAAAACACATATGGGTTATAATTTAGTTCGATTTCTTTCCACTAGACTTTACATCAGACTTACTTTCTTCTGTTTTTTACAGCTGATGTTTCCTTGACTTTCACACATGTTAATGTCAACGAACTATTTTCACCGTTTTACAGCTGATGCGTCCACAATGAGCTTGTTTAGAATGGCGTTTTAACTTGGTTAAACCTGGTTGAAACTTACTGTTTTAATTTCCTATCCTCAACAAACCTTCCAGTGTTTATTTTATTAATATTATTAGTGTGTGAAGTGTCTTTGTGTTTTACTTTTGAAATAGTTCTGAATTGTGTGTGTTTTGCTTGGTCTTTCATAAACATAACCTTTCAATTTTCTTTTGTTTACAAACGTGTTCACTTTCTCCTTCAAGTAATTACTTAGGCCCTATATTACTACAGTTTACAAATTTGTTTACACATAACTATTCTTAGATTATCTTATTTTAATTTATGTGTTAGGTTATTTGATATAACAAATTTCCTAATACATTTCCAGTTCAAAAACCTTGTTTACAATTCTATGCTTTTACCTAAATTTAGTTTTCATTTAACCTAAATAATATCTTAATGAATTTCTTTCTAAATTTTGAGTGAGTTATTTCTCATCTATTTTCCAATTCTTAAATAATATTATATAGCCCATTCTATAAATGTTATAATGTCCCCTAATTTAATTTAAATAAAAAAAATATTCATAATATCTACATTACACATTCTTTACATTTTACAAGCTTGATTAGATATACATATTTTTTTTTTAAAATTAAATTTAAATTAACATTTATACTTTAAATTGTCCATTTATACTTAATTCCTACGACACAATTTTATCTTAATTCTTTAACAATCAAATACTGAGCTGAACACTTCAAGCTACATATTACTTAACATATCTTCTAACAATACAATATACTTATAACTAACATTCATTCAACAATTCTTTAACAATTCTAACAATAAATCATGTTCTGGTATTTACAATTCCTTCCATAATTATTATTATTTTTTACATTTATTACAATTGGAACCCTTCCAATCATAAGTCTGATTCAATATTTATTTAACATATATTCTCTGATACCGTGTCTTTAAATCCCAGCCTATCCGAGTCATAGTATGTCTAGATTTGGTCAAATTTGTTATAACATTTCTCTTTCCCTTATTTCTGTTTATTCCTTGTTTATTATTTATCTCATATTTATTTTGCATTAGTATTTTAAGTTAGTATTTTATCTCCCCTTCCAATCTCACATCCAGTTCAATTAATTTTTTTTTATATCATTTCAGTTTATTTTGTATGAAGTTTAACATCTAATATTTTTAAAGGTTGCAATTTCATATCCTCTATTTGATCATATCTACAGTTCCTTCGATTACACTATCCCTATATCAACGAATATAAATTTTGTTTTAATACTTATTTATCAACGCAGATTCTCCCTTACAATACGACGAAGTTTAAATACACAATTACCATATTTTTATTACAACGATGCTTTAATATTTATTATCATAGATTCATATTTCTTTTATAATATATAATATATACGACGAAGTTCCATTATTTATCAACGCAGATTCTCCCTTACAATACGACGAAGTTTAAATATACATAATTTTATCTTTATTCATTACTCGACGAAGTTTCTAATAAATTATCATAGATATAGTTACCATCCCTTAAAACTTATCTCCTGCTAACGTTTTCTTATACACATAATCACCTAGAGTTTATTCATATTGCTTCCTTTACCTATATTTAATATCTCCCTTCCTATTTTATTATTATTTTTCTTTCCCAGTTCTCCTTGATACCTGTCATATTACTGCCTGTTTCTATTAATGCCTGTAAACTTGTTTCCTCTATTTAATTTCTATTCCTGGGTTTCTCATTGTCTTAGTATTCCGATTGACTGTGGGCAAGCTGCTCTTTTCTTGTCCCCACGCCTGTCCTTGCCTTAACACCGTTTACATCTCCATTGTATCTTTCATCTGCTTCATAAGTTCTATTTTCTGTGTTTCTCTCATATTTAAATTCCATTTCCCATTTTCCAAACTTGAGTTGTGCCTCCACATCCATTAACATATCCGTACCTATGATCATTTCTCTCAACAAGCTTTGTACCACTATGCATTGAAACGGATATTTAACTCCTTCCATTTCTCCTATTACCATTTTCATTTTATTAATCTGTTCAGTCTTCCTTTTAGTTGCGGTTTGAATTGTTATATTTTTTATTGGTAGTACCTCCATCTTTCCTACTTCATTTCTTAATTTTAACTCTCCTAACTCTTCTGTGTTTTTCTTTGTTATATATTCGACTTTCTCTATCTCTTTTTTATTAATTTCTGTCACATCAGCTATTATTTCTTTTGTTTCCTCTAAATTCTCCTTAATCTTCTCCTCTAAGTCTCTTCTCATAACTCCTACTACAGCATTATTCTCTGTTCTCAACTGTTCCCTCATATCCTCTATCATTTTCTTACTTTCCTCCCTTATTTCCTGTGTTATGAATTTGAAATCTTCCTTCATCTCTCTCATTTCGTCTCTATTTTCCTCTAATTTTTTGTTTAAATCCCTTATTTCCTCCTTTATCTCTCCTTTTACTTCGTTTATATTCTCTTTTAATTCCTTTTTTAATTCTCTCATATCCTCCTTCATTTCCTCTCTCCCTTTTAGACTCATTTCCATGAGAGATCTCATCATTTCCCTCAATTCTTCATTCTCATTATTTCCCCGTTTTTGTTGTTGGGTTTGCATAGGTAGTAGTCCCCTAGCTTCTTCTACCTCAATGTTTCCTATTGGCATATCTGTGCCTTCCATTTCTTTCATTTCCAAACTTGTCCCTTTTTCCTGGTCCCCTACAACTACCAGCTCGCCTATAATATTTTCTTCTTTTTTTTTTTTTTATCTGTAAGTAACTTATTATACAAACATAAACAATTTTTATATATACTATAAACCTAGCCTTGACTCTATTCAACTCAGTGTTTAATTTTCCAAAATTTTTTCTAAATCTATTTCCAGTTCAAATGTTTTTCATATAAAAAGTTCTAAATTAATTTTGACTCAAAATCCCTCTAAATAAATTTTATCTCTTATATCGAGCCCCACGTTGGGCGCCAATTATAAAATAATTTTTAAAGAGACACAATACAATATACTTATGTTTTACATTTAATAAATTGAATTTTTTATTTAAGACAAATAAAACTACTCAGGAACAATTCATTAACATTTATTATCATTTCATCTCGACATTAAACAATACACACAAAACAAAATTTTACAACTTAACAATTTTTAACAAAATATACTAACTCTTATTTTCTTTTAATTTTTTATAGTTACAACATTTTAATACCCTTGGCTAGTTTAAGATCTCTTGATATCTCGGGGTTATAGCATGGGCTATATTAACTCTTTGTTAATTAAATAAATTTTGAAAAACACAATATTAAATTTAGAACATAGTTTTAATAAATATTTTCCTGATGGAAAAACTTAAATTTTGAATATAAAAAAAAACTAAACGATTTGAACTGGATTATTTCTTATTACTTACTATTAATTAACTACAAGATATTCTAATGTATAAAATTAAACTTCTCTATTATCTTAAAAGTCCACTAAAGTTATTTTATAGAGCTATTACTCAACTTAATAAATATCAAAATTTTGCTGGTCGCTTACGTAAATTCCCGTTCTCTCCAATTAAACATTTCACACACTTAAATTCGTTTTATTTACTTTACTTTATATTAACACAGTATTACGTTTTGTAATTCACTTCTCCTTAATTTAGTTTGGCCAATCTTCTTAACAAAACGGTATATTTTAGACGAACTCTTTCCAAATAAATAGAATTTTGACTGGTCCTGGCTGGTTCTTCTAGTAGCGTCACCCACGCTAGAATGCTCTAACTACGCGTCCTTCGATTTTCTTTTAAAATGTTACAAATATGGCGGCCTTCTTCTTAAAAAAAACACATATGGGTTATAATTTAGTTCGATTTCTTTCCACTAGACTTTACATCAGACTTACTTTCTTCTGTTTTTTACAGCTGATGTTTCCTTGACTTTCACACATGTTAATGTCAACGAACTATTTTCACCGTTTTACAGCTGATGCGTCCACAATGAGCTTGTTTAGAATGGCGTTTTAACTTGGTTAAACCTGGTTGAAACTTACTGTTTTAATTTCCTATCCTCAACAAACCTTCCAGTGTTTATTTTATTAATATTATTAGTGTGTGAAGTGTCTTTGTGTTTTACTTTTGAAATAGTTCTGAATTGTGTGTGTTTTGCTTGGTCTTTCATAAACATAACCTTTCAATTTTCTTTTGTTTACAAACGTGTTCACTTTCTCCTTCAAGTAATTACTTAGGCCCTATATTACTACAGTTTACAAATTTGTTTACACATAACTATTCTTAGATTATCTTATTTTAATTTATGTGTTAGGTTATTTGATATAACAAATTTCCTAATACATTTCCAGTTCAAAAACCTTGTTTACAATTCTATGCTTTTACCTAAATTTAGTTTTCATTTAACCTAACCAATATCTTAATGAATTTCTTTCTAAATTTTGAGTGAGTTATTTCTCATCTATTTTCCAATTCTTAAATAATATTATATAGCCCATTCTATAAATGTTATAATATATATATATATATATATATATATATATATATATATATATATATATATAGTGTGTGTGTGTGTGTAACGAGAAATATTCTTGTTTGTAAACGGTTTACTAAAATAAAAAAAATACAACAAGAAAATATTCTATCATGTGAAATAATTATATATATATATATATATATATATATATATATATATATATATATATATATATATATATATAATTATAACTGTTTACTAAAATTTTAAAAAAATACAAGAAAAAATTCTACCATGTCAAATAATTATATATATATATATATATATATATATATATATATATGAAGTTAATATATTACTATTGTAAGTAATTTTATCCACCATTAAGTGCAATGATTTTACCTTGTGTGATGAGGCGCCTTTCGGTCACTTGATCATTGTCGAATCACTCATTTAATGGTGGATAAAATTACTTACAATAGTAATATATTAACTTCATAAAGTCAGTGCAACGGAAAAACAATGGATAACGTAAAATATCAAGAAAAAAAAAAAATATATATATATATATATATATATATATATACTGATACGTATTCCTTCACGGGTGGAAAAATATGATGAATAGTTACTGTCTGGAGTACATCCGTTCATTCTGCAGTCCATAAATTCGCAGTTCCGACGTTTCGCTAGAATCTGATCCAGCATTGACGAGGTGAACCCAACAACAGTAGAAGAGCGAGACTACTGTTGTTGGGTTCACCTCGTCAATGCTGGATGAGATTCTAGCGAAACGTCGGAACTGCGGATTTATGGACTGCAGAATGAACGGATGTACTCCAGATAGTAACTATTCATATATATATATATATATATATATATATATATATATATATATATATATATATATATATATATATATAACTTTGCAACATTATTTTACTTATCACTTACACTTTACTACTTAAACAAGAATCTCATTTGGTATATATGAGAGTCGACTTTCGAAAACTCTAATTACGAGTCCTCATTTTCGAGCATCAATTGAGACTAAGGGCTTCTTGTAGTTGGTAGGCGTGTGGGATTTCCATCGTCACGTGGTATAACGGCATTGTTCTAATTTCGGTTGCACTGCACTGTGGGAAAGTTTCAGTTATTCTTTTGGTTAATTTTGTCTACTAAGTTAAATAATTTATGGTTTTTTAAAATTTTATTTATATTTGTTCGATTATTATATTATTATATAATATAAAATAATATACTCGAAAATGAGGACACTTAATTATTGTTCTCGAAAGTCGACTCGCGTAAGATACAATAAGATTTTCCTGAATAGTCTATATTTTAACAATTTCATCAATACCCCAATATAGAAACATATAAATTCACAGCTGAACATTATTTTTATGTCACAGTATCAGTATTATGAGTAGCACTACGCACGATCAACCCACGCATGTCGTTTCTTACGCAACGCATATTTACCGCCAGTTACTCACACACCAGGCCGCGTGTTCTAGAATACTGTCATGAATACGAAGTTTACATTTCAAAAAGACATCTTTTTAAAATTTATGAAATACAACACACAACGTGGAATGTACAGGAAGTCTTTGAATTCGTTATGACAATCCATTATTTTAACCATGTGCTCAACCTCATACAAGTGCCAAGATACAGAAATATATTTTTTCACTAATTTCGTTTAGATTTAAAGAAAAGTTGACTGTCAACCGCGCCTTTAACATTATCGAAAATTCGAAGGCATTTGCGAAGTCATATCATATTGAACATGTACATTAAATATGTATGGTGGTTACTCTCTCAAACAACTGACAGGACGTGTGTTAAATAAGTATGGTGGTTACTCTCTCAAACAACTGACAGGACGTGTGTTAAATAAGTATGGTGGTTACTCTCTCAAACAACTGACAGGATGTGTGTTAAATATGTATGGTGGTTATTCTCTCAAACAATTTGACAGGATGTGTGTTAAATATGTATGGTGGTTGCTCTCTCAAACAACTGACAGGATGTGTGTTAAATATGTATGGTGGTTACTCTCTCAAACAACTGCCAGGGTAGGTGTTAAATATGTATGGTGGTTACTCTCTCAAACAACTGACAGGATGTGTGTTAAATAAGTATGGTGGTTACTCTCTCAAACAACTAACAGGATGTGTGTTAAATATGTATGGTGGTTACTCTCTCAAACAACTGACAGGACGTGTGTTAAATATGTATGGTGATTACTCTCTCAAACAACAGTCAGCATGTATGTTAAATATGTATGGTGGTTATTCTCTCAAACAACTGACAGGATGTGTGTTGAAAATGTATTGTTCTTACTCTCTCAAAAACTGACAGGATGTGTGTTAAAAATGTATTGTTCTTACTCTCTCAAACAACTGACAGGCCAGTGTAAATTTGTATTGCTCTTAGCCGCGTGCTAAATATGTATTGTTCTTACTATCTCACACAACTGACAAGCCATTGATTAATATGTATGGCTCTAACTCTATCACACAACTGACAAGTCAGCTATGAATATGGATGACTCTTATTTTGTCACACAACTTACAAATCAGTCATAAGTATGTATGACTCTTACTCTCTCACACAAATGAGAAGGTAGCGATATATGCGTATGGCTCTTACTCTCTCACAAAACTGACAAGCCAGCGCTATATACGTATGCCTCTCACACTCTCACACTACTGACAAACCATAGAAAAATATGTATGTCTCTTACTCTCACACACAACTGACAAGATCGCCAAAAAAGTGTATGGCTTTTACTCTATCATACAACTAACAAGCCAGCGAAAAATGTGTATGTCTCTTACACTCTCACACTACTGGCAAACCATAGAAAATATGTATCTCTTACTCTCTCACACAACTGACAAGCCAGACAAATATATGTATGACTCTTACCCCCTCAAACAACTGACAAGCCAGGCAATATTGTATGAATCATAATATGTATGACTCTTACTCTCTCACACAAATGAGAAGGTAGCGATATATGCGTAGGGCTCTTACCCTCTCACACAATTGACAAGCCAGCGAAAAATATGTATGGCTCCTTACTCTAATACAACTGACAAGCCAGAGAAAAATATGCATGACTCTTACTCTCTCACACAACTGACAAGGCAGCGAAAAATATGTATGGCTCTTACTCTCTCACACAAATGAGAAGGTAGCGATATATGCGTATGGCTCTTACTCTCTCACACAACTGACAAGTCAGCAATAAATATGTATGGCTCATACTCTATCACACAACTGACAAGCCAGCGTAAAATGTGTGTCTCTTACACTCTCACACTACCGACAAACCATAGAAAAATATGTATCTCTTACTCTCTCACACAACTGACAAGCCAGGTAAAAATATGTATGACTCTTACTCTCTCACACAATTGACAGGCCAGGCAATAATATGTATGACTCTTTACTCTCTCACACAAATGAGAAGGGCGCTATATTTGCGTGTGGCTCTTACCCTCTCACACAATTGACAAGTCAGCGAAAAATATTACTAATGCTACATTTAAGTGGTTAAAACTGAAATACTTTAACGTTCAGAGGTCAGAATCGTTTATAATATTCTATAGTAATTAAAAATATTCAAAATAATACTAATATATAACATTTCCTTCAGTAATAAGTGTGAGAAAAATTTTAAATGATTTGTTTCATCAGTGGTTCGAAATACCATTAGGTCTAATACAGCATTTTTGAATTTTATTTGGTTTGATATTTTAAAACTATTCAAAACAAATTTTAAAAATACCACTTCAGAGGGAGTATGTTTTTGAATGTTAACGATGAAAATACAAATTTATTTTACAATTACTAATAATTTTGAATACTTTAATAAATAATATAGGCACAATGTTTACTGAATCGATAGATAGGAGATTTTTCAGACGTTAACAAGTTTAAGAAACAATTTCAATAAAGAACACTGTTGGGTTTTCGGGAGAGTTTTATTTGTTTAAAAAGTTATAGAGTACAGCTCAGTTTTGAAACAGACATTATGTATTCGCTACCAGTTATTTTGTCGCCACCATAGGTACATTTTGTCTGCTTCGCCACCAGCCATTACTGTTTGTTCAGAAGTTTGGAAAAGAATTAATTACAATTTCTATAGCAACATAAATTTATATTTTTATTGTTACAAAACATATTGTTGCACGTAATTTATGTGTTTGGATTTACAGTAAACCTGAGTCAGCCAATAGAAACGGCTTTTACTTGAGAATTTACTAAGTTTACATCCATAACATATGCCTACTTCGTATAATTATATATCATTTCATAATATAATTTCTTTCTTCACAATGATTTACACTTAACAATGATTGTACTTGAGGAATAAAATTAAGTAATTTTCTTCAAAATTGTAATAGACTTTTGTGCATTAGTTTTAATTTTAAAATTATAAACAAAAGTCTCAAAATAGTTAACCCCATGTTTGTTGATTAAATAACATTGTAGCCATCTTAAAAAATATAATTAATGATACGTAAATTTTAAAAAATTATGAAAAAAAATTCATAAGAATAAATTTTGGTGTAAAGAACTGAAAAAAACTGTAAACATTTAAACCTAACTAAAATGTCTGAATTAAACAATATTTCAAAAGTGAAGCAACAGAACTAAGTCTGTAAGCAGAACATATCTTAAAGCATGTATGCAGTCTATTGCATGATTAATTACACCAGGAATGTCAAAATCAATCTCTCCTCCAGAAGGGCTTTCCGGCTGCTCCACTGAATTAGAAATAAATCTATATCGAAATCAAAACTATGATGTAGCTTCTACTATGAGAGGTGTCCACTCTAAAACTCAAGCCAGTTCCCAGCAAGTTAATACGAAAGCTATAGTTATACCTTGCACTAGTTATTTGCTTAGCTTAAGCAGGATGCATCCATTTTGAAACGTTAAAATTCGTGTAACGTTTTTGAAGTGAAAAGTTTTATAGCAACGCCTACAAAGGCTATTGGATATAAACATACAGTTTCGCGTCAGTATAATTTCCGTCAGGCAACATTATAAGTCGCCTCAAAGTTAATTTAATGATAACATATGATTTCATACAACAGCTGATTTTATATTTTACTTTATGTTGTAAAACAACTGTCTTAACACGTAGATAATGTTACAACATCTATTGAACATTGTTAAGAAAAAAGGTTATTATTAAACAGTTTTGATCAGTTAATACAAATAATAATCTATTTAAATTATGACAAATCTCAATACAAATAATTACATATAACGATAATAATAAGTTATGTGTTTTTATTTAATCTATTAAATAAAAACATTCTTAGGCGAGTCTGATAAATGTTTAGGTAATTCCTCATTACGCAAAATCAAATGTTTTTCTTAATTCAATATTTCTGTATCCGTGGGTGTAAAGGTTTTCCCTTCTACCGGCCCTGCCCCGAGTGCCATAACCTAATGTTTTTTTTTTAACACAGGACAGTGAACTTCTCTTCATCGACTCACACATGGGTACATTAGCAGGAACTGTTAGGATAACTCTAAAGTGCGTATCTAGAACCAGGTGAAGAAAGGAATATCCTACAGTGAATCGCGTGAGGAATCAGTTTTGTAAAGTACAGGCTGTAAAAGGTAATGTGGTCCAACAGGGAACGTAGAACTCTCTCAGCTACTCTCATTTGTGGCGTAATATTCTTGAGTAGGTCAATCATATTCAAAAGTACTTTCAAAACGAAGAGACTAGTTTAAATAAAATAAACAACTATTTGTTTTATATACGCAAACTTTTCCACACCCGACGTGGAAATGCTATTAAATACTGAGAAATTGGGATGAAAAATGTTAAGAATATAATGGTAGAAGAAACAATTCATGCAGCTTTTACGTTGAAACAAGTATGAAGAAGATACGTGTTGCAGTCAATCGGTAATTTTTATCAAGATCACATAAATAAGAAATAATGGATGCAAACAAAATATATACACAATTTGCAACATTATTGAAATATATACTAAAGACAATCGGACGTTAACTTCACGGGCACAGAAACGTTCGATGAGGTAGGAGGAAATTAAATTGAACCAGAAATTAAACTGCAGAAACGTCACTTTTATGTATAATTTGAATTGGTAAAATGTCGTCTTCATGGAAAATGTTACTGTTCGTTGTGGAAATAAACTTTCATGAATCCGTGTGAACCTATATTTAATACTAAAGACTTTTTACAGTGTGCATTTAAATTGCTTCTTGGGAGTGATGTTTTTTTGAAGTTTAAGTTGATTCAAGTGAACAATTTAATTTTCAATTGTTTTTAATGAAACCCAACCTGTTCAAATATTGATTAGCTATGTGTTTTAACGACTATATGTGGTTTGCAACATTCGAAACAGCTTTTTTATTGTTTGAAATGTATTTTTACAAAACAAGTAATAGCAAAAAAAATCGTTTTTCAAAAAATCGAATTGATTGTCAATTATTGGTTATGTAAAAGAAAATATTAGGCTCCTAATGAACTGAATGAATTTAAAACTCAATTTTTTTTAGATTTTGAACTTTTGATCAAATTATAAGCCTAAATTAAATTACTTTACCGGCTTACCTTAAAACACTCGTTTCGATCAAATAAAAACTCTTTTCAATTGTAATTCTAATTCAATAATTACAGGGATACAGTGAGGTTTTGTCATAAAGCTATTTTCGATTATTACAATTTATTTACAACTTTTTTAAGCTATATGTGGACCAGCTATGATATATCACAACTTTAACAAATTATGTTTTTAAACATATCAATTATAATCTGTTTTTAAATTCATATTTAAATTAATAAAATAACTTTATTTTCAAGTCTGTAAGACAAATTTACTTACCGAGAGCCGCAAAGATGCGGGAAGTAATGCAACAGAAACTCGACTACGTATCCTGGATAATTGTGACAGGCGCTTTTCTTTACGACGCTATCTATGAGCAAGCCTGAGCACTAATATTTCCTAGACGGTTACATGGTAATATTCATTGCTTACTTTTTAAACATTTTTACTCCCCTAATGAAATGCCTGATTTTGACAAGCGTAATGAAAATGAGGGAATGGTGGTGACAGGTGAGGCTGCATTGTTTATATTCGCATAAATCAATGAAAACATACAATGGGGGAAAGAGGGGATAGGACGCCATATTGTTATATAATCAGTTATGTCATTACCTTAGAAGTATGACAAATTATATAAATAGGTAAAATAAAAGAACTGTATGAAATAAGATATTCTACCTAAGTAATTGAAAATGAAAATTGCAACACCGTTTCATAAAAATGATTTCCCCTAGCTAGGTCGAAAACCAAATCTGATTAAAGTCTATCCTTTGCAATGAAAATTAAAATTAAATTATACTTTTAAATGAGAAATTTCACGAGAAATCTTTCTAGAGACTAGAAATTGCATTTCAAAGAATGAAATAATTGTTTTGTTTAAAACGAATTCAATTTAAAGCTGTTTATATAATTTAAAGTTGTTTATTTAATTTAAATGAAATGGATCAACTCATTATGAAATCAAGTGAAATGTAAAGCAGATGAAATTAGAAATGGAGTTACATTAGGATCCATATCCAGACGGCATAGATTTATGTTCAATATACGTACAAGTTGCTTGAATAGTGAATAACGATTGATTAGGCTTAGGCCTAAACCTATATTCCGTTAGTTCTGAATAAAATATTAAAAGGAAACGTTAATATATATATATATATATACATATATATGCAGGCTTTTGTGACATTATTACAAATTATAATTTAAAAAAACGTGTGGTGAATAGCTTGTTTGAAAAACCTTCTTACAAAATCTTTCTCATTTCTTTCCCTAAATATAAGGGTAAGTCAATTATTATCTACAATTTAGTAATATTTTTGTTTATGTTGGTAGTACTGTCGTTTTACGTTGATGATGCATGCTTTGTTTATTTGTTGTTATAACTATGTATGTTTCAAGCTGCTATGTTAGTTTCGTTATCTCTGACGTGCTGTTTATCATGGCTCCGCTTTCTATTTGCACTAAAGAACAGCAAAGTTCAGTAATTGGTTTTTTGTGGTCTGAAGATGTATCAGGGTCCGAAATTCATCAAAGACTTTTGGTATAGTATGGAAACAGTGTTTTACCACAACGGAGTGTCTTCGAATGGATTGAAGAACTTAAAAATGGTCTCACAAGTGTTACGCACAATGAAGGAGCCGGACAGCTGTTTACGGACACAAATGAGGAAAGCATTAAGAGTTACGTGAAATGGTTCTATTAGACAGACGAGTAACTATTGACGAAGTGGGACATCGTCTGAACATTACTCACGGTTCTTCCTACGAAATCATCCACAACAGACTCGGGTTTCATAAAGTTTGTGCATGATGTGTCAACTCTCACAGTTGCATAAACAAACGCGCTTAGAGATTTGCCAAAAACTATAAGATCACGAAGGTAACGAACGTCTCTTTAGATAAGACCATTACTGGTGACGAAACATGGATCCATCATTACGAGACGGAGAGTACACTGCAGAGTATGTAATGGATAATCCAAAATTTGAAGCACTGAAAGAAGTGGTGCGTTCCTGTCGCACCTCAACCGAAAACCTTCATGTATGAAGACACCAGGATGCTTGTACAACGATGGGCCAAGTGCGTTGAAAAGCAAAGGGACTATGTCGAAAAATGACGTACATATAAGTTTCCTATTTGATGACATTAAAATTGTATAACTACATTGCACATAATAATTGACTTACCCTCGTGCATTTATTAATTTTCCTGGAAATAACGCAAAAGGTAATTTAGAACATTTAAACGATTTCCCAATAAATATCTATACTTTTATCGAGGTACCAGGATTTTCAAATACATATTTAAATATAGGAGTTTTCACTCACAACATGAAACAATTACTGCGTTGTTAAACTACATATAACAATGTAGTGGTTCGATAAAAATACTGAGTTTATAAAATTGGTAAATATATTTCCCTAAAACGTAACTTAAACTATTCATTATTAATGAGCTAGGCTTGCAGAATAACTTTAGCAGTAGACATGCAAAATCTCACAATATTATTTTAAAAATATATAACGTCACTGTCAGCTTGATTGTCGAAAAATGTTTGTTATTAGAGTCGTTTTAAAAACATTTTGTGAGGATTAATTTAATTTCCATGTTTGCTCCTTTTACCCCTAGCTTATTGATATTTATCACCTGCTGTGTTTTGCAACAGTTCAATGAATTATTCAATACTTTTGAGATACAAATCGGATTCAAGAAAATCCAATGGGTGAGTGATTAAAGTAAAGTTTGTTATTCATAACATTTGTGACTATATTTACAAGAGGTAATAAATAACACACACACACAGTTTTAGTATATATATATATATATATATATATATATATATATATATATATACAGTTTTAGTATATATATATATATATATATATATATATATATATATATATATATATATATACAGTTCTAGTATATATGTTACAGTTTTTGTTACTAAAAACTATATTAAACACTAACATTTTTTAAAAATTTGATTTGTATCAAAACAATAATTATTGGCATTCCAGACATTTCGATATGAAAAATAAAGTTCGTAAGATAGAGCCAACTTGTTGGTCAGAAATGTGGCCTCCATTTTTATATAGTGTTTGCATGGTCGCGACGAACAAGAAGTCCTTGTTAAACGTTTCCAATTATTTATCTCGTGTATTATTATAGATTTTTTTTTTTCAAAAAACCAAATCTGCCCTAATCGGATACTCAGTAGGTATGTTATAATATAATTCTCTCTATATATAAAAAAAACATTGATATATAAAACTTCTTGTGAGTTGTGACGTATGTACAGTTATTTTTGCTTTTTGCAAAATTTTAAATTTTTTTAGTCGTAAGCACCACATAGTATTACTTTATATTCCAGGTTTAATTTTTGAAGACACTCTGCATCGCCAGGATTACTTCTGGAAAGACGATAGTTACTCTCAAAGCAGGCCCGCCCAGAGAGGATGGGCAAAAAGGGGAAATATCCATGAGCCTGGGCTCCAGAGAAGCTCAGCCGAGTTGGTGTGTTTTTTTTTTACCGCGGAAAGTAAAATTACTCGTGTGGCGGGATCCATAAAAGAGATAAAAACATTATACCAATAAAGTATAAAAAGTACAATGTGCAACTGTTCAAGATTTTATTGGCAAAGTAATACTCATTAAATGAAATGTTTTATTCACACAAAATGCATGGTCGCAGTTGCTGTAAACAAACGGCAGTTCACTTAAATAAAACTAAGTATACCAATATCTACTTACAAGGTACTGAACATATACGCAGATTAGAATCAGAAGGCCTAGCTGGTTTTAACTTGGAAACAATAACCTATTTATAATGCCATGCAAAATACAGGGTTGTATAGGCCTATGTTGGAAGTAATGAAGGACCCATACTCATGTTTGTCCAGTGGTCCGAAATTTCTCTGAGTGAACTACCTCAAAGCATAGATAAATGTCACAATGTTCATCATTAAAACGTTCCTTGGTTCACTAACCGATTGAAAATTTCTGAATCCGTATTGTATGTACGGAAATTTCAGTAGGTTAGAGGTTTAAGTCATGCTTTCAGTCATAAAGTTATTGAATTTAAAGTAAACAATTAAATAATAAGTTATATATGTGTATTGAACATAGAGTTTTCTTTCATTCCTTTATAAAATTACAGTTTTTCAATTACTAATAATTAATTATTTAGCTATAGTAATAAGTGTTTAGGATGAATAACAGTGGAATATATTTTTTGTTATAATTTAAAGGTATTTGGTCGTCTGTTTCATTATCTGTTTACTCTTCATTTGTCGGATCTGATAACGTGTGTAAAACAGAGTCCAAAGCAGACCCCCATGAGGTATCTGTGGCTTAATGAGATATCTGAGTAAAGTTTTGCAAATTAGGTCAATATTTTGTAAATATTTTTTTGTTACCTATTGACCTCTAGTTTATAATGTAGTTATTAGTTTATTAAAGGAGTGATATTCTCATTATTAAATAGACTGAAGTGCAAAATATAATGCAAACAACTGCACGCTATTTCCTGCAAAACAACTTTCCAATCGCTAAACCTTGGTGCATATTTCGCTACACAGTTAATATCCCAAGAAGGTTACATGAATGGATTGCAACACTACAAATGAGAAGACTGCGTAAGTAAAAGTACAAGATTCAAATGAACTGAAAGTTGTTTTGTATTAAAGAGTTTACTCGTTAATATGTATCACTTTGTTACAGTTTCTAGATTAAAATCAACCTTATCGGTTCTATCAAAACCCCGAACTATTGCGTCAAGCGTCTTTGAGAAATTTCAGTAAGCATGAGTTTAAAACCGGTTTTTAAGTATAACAATAGAGAATGGATTTAAATATTTTAATGATTTTTTACATGTATTTATTATTTTTAAGAGCAAAATATTCGTGATTTTTGTTTCCTATTTGAAACTTTGAAAATAACCGGGTAGAGCGGGGGGATAGGTCCCCAACTAGGGTGAAAACTTCAAAATGCTGTTATATTGATTCTTCAATTCGGTATATAGGCTGGAGGCCTATATAGAGAGAGCTAATATAATTCATGAAGAACAGGCTGGTTTTAGAAAACACAAATCCACTACTGACCAAGTCAATAAGCTCTCCCAGTGCGTGAAAGATGGCTTTCACCGAAAAATGTCCACCCTTGCGTGTTTTATTGACTTCCGGGGAGCTTACGACACAGTTAGCAGAAAACTCCTCTATAACAAAATTGCCAACTACGGAGTGGCAGGAAACATGTTGAACTGGATAAATCAATTTTTGAGCCAACGATTTATAAAGGTCCGCTATGGAAACAGAAGTTCTCAGTTCCGTCAACAGAGAAGGGGACTCCCGCAGGGAGCGGTCAGCAGTTGTACTCTTTTCAACCTTTACATGAATGATTTAATCTGCAACATTAAGGTAAATAACCCAGGAGTCGAAGTACTCTGTTACGCAGATGATGTGATAATATGGGCGACCAGCAGCAACATCAACTCCTTGGAAACCAAAATAAACGAGACATTAGGTGGAGTCAAAAGATGGTGCTCCGAAAACGATATGATTATTAACGAAAACAAGACCACGGCACAGTTATTCACGCTATCAACTAAAACTTACGATCCACACGTAGTAATAGGGACTACTGACCTGCCAATAACGCGATCAACCAGGTACTTAGGTATCGCTCTGGACAGCAAACTCCAGTGGTCGGGACATATAGGAGGGGCTGTAACAAAAGCTGCAAAAAGGCTGAATATGATGAAGAGACTGACTGGAACGAAGTGGGGTGCTACTCAGGACGTTCTGATTACTACATACAAGTCTTACATCCGCCCAATCCTTGAATACGGCTCAGAAGCTTACAACACAGCTTCTGATAATGCAAAGAAAGACCTGAATACAGTCCAAAACAATGCATTGAGACTGATATGTGGTGCTGCGAAGTCTACCCCAATTGCAGCGTTAGAGATTCAAACAGATATTGAGCCCCTTAACGCTCGCAGGGACAAGGCTGCTATCAAATTCTTTGAAAGAGCCTTAAGAACCAACGATGACTTCTGGAAGAAATACAGATGCGCAAGCCAAAGGCTTAAAACCCAAGTCACACCACTGGCAAAAGCCGCAGAAATAAGAAGAAGACATGGATTGGAAGAATCAGAGCGACAACCTTTCAAGAAAACGAAATATATAAAGGAAAGGACCGAAATACCATCGTGCACATCAATACCTGGTGTAAGCCTGAGAAAAGCCGACATCCAAATCTGCGAACTCAAAGTACTAACAGAAGCTATGATCAACGAGAGGTATCCGGCAGACGAATGGCTGCGTGTGTACACAGATGGATCGGCAATGCATGACGCATGCGGGGCCGGATATTTCTCCTCAATTGGGCAAAAATCAATAGCAGTGGGGAAAAACGGAACCAACTTCGAAGGAGAAGTGACCGCCATCGGCGAAGCGGCCAGAGAGATTCTTCTGTCGGCCAACACCAAGAAGGTAGTTTTCCTCTCGGACTCAACATCCGCGATTCAGGCGATCGCCTCCCCAAAGCCACAAGAAGGGAAGGATATAAACAACTGCCAGAAAACACTCCGCATGTTGCAGAAAACAACACAGATCGCAATATAATGGGTGCCGGGGCACTGTGACGTCAGAGGAAACGAAAAAGCAGATAGTTTGGCCAAGCATGGCTGCTCCATGGCGCAGCCGATCCTCCCCCTCTCATACCGCAGTGTCTGTCGGAATATAAACAGCACTATCAGCGACTCCGTGAAACGGGACAGGAAACAAGCTGCTACAGGAAAGCAATGGGAAAAGATCATCCAATCAAGCATACCACTGGATCTTCCGAGAGGCGTAGCCGTGGCTTTGTTTAGGATGACCACTGGACATGACTACCTACAGAGACACCTGCATCGCATGAAAGTGGTAGACACACCAATCTGCCCACTCTGCTCCAACAACGAAGGGACGGCAGAGCATCTTACCACTTGTGACGGCCTGAAAGATATCTTTCACGAGGAGTCCAGGGAAGGACTCGCTACATTGTACTGGGAGGCACGGCGTCGGATGGCTGAGAGGCCAAGGACGGGCGTTGGCTGAAGTAAGTAAGAAGTAAGAAGTAAGGTAGAGGGCAAGTCTTCTATAAGAAGGAACCCTGCTCATGAGATGCCCCAATTTTACCCAACTCCTAGCACCAAAGAAGTTTATTCTTAGTACCACCTAATGTCATCTTAAGGATACTTCCTCGATGTAGAAGAAAGCCACCTTCTACAAAAGCGGCCACCTAAGAGTGGTACTTCTCCTTCCCGGCTACTGACCTCTAAGAACAACTAGTTTTAGTTAGGTTAGGTTAGATATGGCTATATATAATGTACATCTTCCAGAGGCAGGTATTGGAAAGCTAATTTAGCAGCTTATGTTGCACATGGCCGCTTTCGTCACACATTTCTTTACGACCTCGATGGAGAGTAAGTCTACTGCAGGTACAACTGTGCACACATCATACAGAATGGTCCCCCATATCCTACACCAAGGGTTTTATTCCCTACGTTAATCATGCCTATAAGCAAAATCCTTTCCTTGCCTTTATTTATTCTTAAAACCAATCAGAAAACTAAAAATATATACACAAGAATTGTACAACGCGATACGAATCTTGGGATATGCTTAGGATAAAATGGTAGCATAACATAGTAGGCTAATAAAGTAGGGCTATATATAAAAAAAAATTAATCAATTTCTTTTTAGGTCAACAAAGAAAAATTTTATTTTGTTACTTTTTATTAAATGTAAATACAATACATATAAGTATGTATATACATGTGATAGATTCACAATATTAAGTGAATAAATAGAAAGCGAAATTAAGTATTAAAATTAATTATTCGTACTTAATTTATGAATTAATATTTGAAAAAACTGTGAGCCTATTAATAACGAATGTCATCCACTACAAGTTGAAAAAAATGTATTTGAATTTGAGTGGATTAATAAAATGTAAGTTATTAACGATTGAAATATTGAACATTATGTGGAAATTTTCAATGGTTGATAGAATGTTTTATTAGTAACATTTAATTTCAAATACGTACATTTTTTAAACTTGTAGGGATGGCACTTGATGTTAATATAGTTCTTTTTTCAATTCCTGATAATAGTTCACACTATCCCCCCCCTCTCTCTCTCTCTCTCTCTCTCTCTCTATATATATATATATATATATATATATATATATATATATATATATATATATATATAGACGCACACACACACACACACAACAATTATTCCCCCACTAAGTGCAATTATGTTTACCTTATGTGATGAGGCACCTTTCGGTCACTTGAACATTGTCGAATCACTAAATTAATTTTTGGTTCGAATCACAATTACAATCACTAAATTAATTTAGTGATTCGACAATGTTGAAGTGACCGAAAGGAGCCTCATCACATAAGGTAAACATAATTTCACTTAGTGATCGAATAATTATTTACAATTAACAAAAATAACTTTATAAAGTCAATGCAATGGAAAAATAATGGACAACGTGAAATATATATATATATATATATATATATATATATATATATATATATATATATATATATATATATATGTATATATATATATATATATATATATATATATATATATATATATATAATTTTTTCATGTATAATAATCAAAAAAAGAACTAAGGTTATTCAAATACAAGAATTATTTATTAATTTATATTCAAGCTGATAAACAGTACCAACATCGTCAGGAATAAATAGTACAATAATAAAAGATATAAAACATATGTTAAATTATAAATAGAATTTTTGCTAAATTTATACAAATTGCCAAGTTTATTTTGTTGCTCTAACATTATAGACATTGAATATATTATAAAATTTAGAAAGTGTTTGTATTTGTTCTTTTATTAATTTATTATTATTATTGTAATTATATACCTCGAATGCTTCATATATATTCATTCTTAATCCTTTATTAATTTCTTTTATAAGTTTCATATTTTCAATATTTGGAAATTGGTGCTTATTATTAATACAATGATTTGCAAAATTTGATTTATATATTTCTGGATTTTTATAAGTATTCTAATGTTTTTTATATCTTTTTTAAAATATTTCTTGGTTTGACCTATATAAGTTTTATTACAGGTTTCACATCCTAGTTTATAAGCACCACCTTTTTCATGCATATTATTTGTTTTATTATTATTATTCATTATGATTAATATTTTATTATTAGTTTTGTATGCAATTTTGATATTTGAATTTATAAATAATTTGGTGATAGTTTTTATTTCATTACCTGTAAATAAAAATGAAGTTCATATCGTATTGTTATTATTATTATTGAAAATTAAATTATTATGTTGTTTATTAAAAATATTATAATGTAGTTTGTCAACAGTTTTCTTTTTATAACCGTTTTCTATTGCAATTTGATCAATTATGTTTTTTCTCTTATTTTATTTTCTTCAGTCATGGGAATTATTTGCATTTTATATAAGTTACATAAATCAACCATTTTTTTTAGTTATTTGGGTGATTAGAATTATTTGGTATAGTTTGGTTTCTTTGTGTTGGCTTATGGTATATCATATATTCAAATTCTTCATTTTTCTTATTATTGTTCAATCTAGAAAATTTATTTTATGATATGTTTCCATTCCATAAGTAAATTCGATTTTATTATTAATTTTATTTATTTTATTCAAAATATTTGATAAATTTGTACTATTATTGTTCGATATATACATTCAATCATCTACATATCTAAACCAATAACCATTTTTATCATATATTTTATAATATCATTTATTTCACTATCTAATTGTTGTAAAAATATTTCAGATAATATATTTGATAATGGCGAGCCCATAGCAAGACCATCTTCTTGTTTATAAATTTTATCATTTTATGAAAAATAATTTTGATTTAATATTATTTTCAGTGTATTTAGAATTTCTAATGTTAATTTTTTATCTTTCTCGTTCTAATTTAGATTTTATAATTTCGAATTTCTTTTATACGTATGTTTGTATACATATTTTTTATATCTAATCATATTAATTTTGAATTATCATCAATTTTGATTACATTTAGTTCTTCAATCAGGCGAATAAAATTTATGATAGTATGATTAATATTTAGTTTTATTTTATTTTTAGGAATATTTAAAATATTGTTTGATATTTTATAAGATGGAGCATTTATTAACTTTCTTATTGGTTTATCTATTTTATGTAAATTAACAAGTCCATTCAAATTTGGAATTTTCGAGTTATCATTTATATAGTTCCTAATATTATTTTTATTGAATAATTTATATGAAGATTGATAATATTTTATTTTGAAATTTATTCGTAAGGTCTTTATATATTTGACAAAATTGATTATCATTTATATATTTTTCTGTTTTTGTTATGTGTTCATTTTTATCAATTATAACAATAGCATTACTTTTATCTGCCTTTACTGTAATAAGATTATTATTTTGTAATTTTTGTTTTAAATCTTTAATGTGTAAATATTTTTCTTATGTGTTACATTAAATGTATTATTTTTAATACATTTTTGTATTTAATAAGCTGTTTTTAAACTATTTAAAAATACAAAAATGCAAAATTAAAATATAAAAAATACACACAAAACTAATAATAAACATAAGGAATAACAATAATAAAACAAATAATATGCATGAAAAAGGTTGTGTTTATGAATCAGAAATTGAAAGCTGTAATAAAACATATATAGGTCAAACCAAGAAATAATTAAAAGAAAGATATAAAGAACATTTGAATGCTTATAAGAAATACAGAAATATATAAATCAAATTCTTCAAATCATTGTATTAATAATAAGCACCAATTTCCAAATACTGAAAATATGAAACTTATAAAAGAAATTAATAAAGGATTAAGAATGAATATATATGAAGCATTCGAGATATATAGACACAATAATAATAACAAATTAATAAAAGAACAAATACAAATACATTCTAAATTTGATACTATACTCAATGTCTATAATGTTACAGCAACGAAATAAATTTGGCCATTTGTATAAATTTAACAACAATTCAATTTCTAATTTAACATATGTTTTATATCTTGCATTATTGTATTATTCATTCCTGATGATGTTGGTACTGTTTATCAACGAAAAGCTTTGAATATAAATTAATAAATAATTCTTGTATTTGAATAACCTTAGTTGTTTTTACTATACAAGATAAAATATTATATATATATATATTTATATATATATATATATATATATATGTGTGTGTGTGTGTGTGTGTGTGTGTGTGTGTGTGTGTGTGTGTGTGTGTGTGTGTGTGTGTGTGTGTGTGTGTGTGTGTGTGTGTGTGTGTGTGTGTTTGTGTGTGTGTGTGTGTTTGTGTGTGTGTGTGTACAATATGTAAATATATGTATGAATAAAGGACAATGTGAAATATCACGATATATATATATATATATATATATATATATATATATATATATATATATATATATATATAATTCAATTCAAACAGAAGTTAAAATGTTATAACACTATACAGAGGCAACTCCCGTCAATTCGAACAACTCCTGACCTACACTAATAAAACACACCCAAAACTCCACTTCACTTCAGAAATTGAAACCAACCGATCCCTAAACTTCCTCGACCTAACCATAACAAAAAGCCACGCACAAAAACACAGCTTCAACATTTACAGGAAACCCATAACGACAGACACACTTATCCACAACACCTCAAAACACCCTATCCAACACAAACACGCAGCCTTCAGATCCATGCTCCATAGACTTAAAGAAGTCCCAATGACCACAAAAAACATAAACAAAGAACTAGACACAATTAAATATTTAGCATACACAAATGGATACAACACCACAATAATAGACAAACTATGACACAAAATACAAAAAAACACTAAAACTAACACTACAGATAGGGAAAACAAATACATCACATTACCATTCATAAACAAAACCACAATCAAAATAGCCCGCAAATTTCAAAAAACAGGATACAAAATAGCATACAAAACTAATAACCAGCTACAATACAAAATACAACACAACACCAACAACAAGGCTAAACTACAATCACCAGGCGTATACAAACTGAACTGCAACGAATGTAACAAGTTCTACATTGAACAAACAGGTCGCAGCTTTAAACAAAGAGTCGAAGAACACAAACAGAACATCAACTCAACATTTTACAACCACATAAAAGATACAGGACACAAATACACAGTCATTTACCAAAACCTAGAAATCCTACACATCAACAAAAAAGGACAACATCTCAACACACTAGAACAATATGAAATTTACAGACACACAAAAACACAAAGTATAAACATATTAAACGATCAAACACAATACAAATCACACATACTCTTTGATACTATCGAAAACCTACCTTTAAAACCGACACCGCTTGACCCAACATCTCCAAGCAGAAGACACCGATGAAGATCGGCACATAGCGATCGAAACAAAGTTAGGATAGTCATGAACTATTGTTTAAGTGATTAATAAGATTCAACCGAATGTAATGGACTATAAAATTCAAGAAGTTAAAAATAAAAAAATTGTTAAAGTATGATTTTTGTAATGTACAACAGTATTTAGTTTGTTTTAGATCATATTTAACCATGTAATTATGGTTACTGAAAACAACTATAGCCACCCCCAATATATATATATATATAATTAATAAATTAAAAACATTTCAAAAACAAGAATACTTTTAATGCATATATTATTCTGGTACTAGATGCTGGTACTGTTTTATCGGCGAAAAGCTTTAAATAATAAATGCATTAAAAGTATTCTTGTTTTTAATTTATTAACTATATTACAAGAAAACATATCACCATATTTAATATATATATATTAAGGCGAAAAGCTTTAAATAATAAATGCATTAAAAGTATTCTTGTTTTTAATTTATTAACTATATTACAAGAAAACATATCACCATATTTAATATATATATATATATATATATATATATATATATATATATATATATATATTATAAAGATTTTTCCGTTACGCAATACAACTGGGTTTTATTATTAAATGAAAATAATTATTTTCACTAGTTACAAAACACAAACTCCTGACTAATTTATTCTTTATTATTATTTTTCTAATAATCGTACCCCACGTTGGTGTGCCAAATGTAAAGTAATTATAAAACAGACGCAACGGGGTTTTTTGACTATTAATATTATTTAATGAAGATATATAATTTCTATATTTAAAACAAAACAAAAAAACTCAGGAACAATTCATAATTCTTTATTATCACAATTTCTTCTCAACATTTAAACAATACACAAAACAAAAATTTATAACTTAACAAGTTTTAACAAACTCGGTTTAACTCTTATTTCTTTTGATTTTATAGTTACACAATTTTAATACCCTTGGCTAATTTTACGATCTCTTACTATCTCGGGGTTATAGCATGGGCTATATTTTTTTTTATTCTTAGGTTAATTAAATAAAATTTGAAAAACAATACTAAATTTTGAAATTAATTTTAATAAATATTTTCCTGATGGAAAAACTTTAATTTTGAATAAGCAAAAAGGCGAAACTATTTGAACTGGATTATGATCTTATTTCTATTAATCACAAGATATTCTAATGTACAAAATTAAACTCCCTATTATCCTAAGAGTCCACTAAAGTTTATTTTTTTATATATAGCGCTAGGTACTAAACTTATCAAATAACGGCGAATGGCTGCTTGCTCACACGTAGAATTCCGTTGTCTTTAAATTTCACTTTTTACACACTTAAATTCGTTTTAGTTCTTTCAAATTATATTAACCCTGTACTATATCTTTTAATTCACTTAATCCTGTTAATCTGGCCAAGTTTCTTCACAAATCTGTATAATTTTGACGAAGTTTCTAATAAATAGAATTTTGACTGCACAGGGCAGGTCCGTTTCCTCGGCGTCACCACGCCAGAATCCAACTCCACTAAACTTCGTTTTTCTTTTAAAATGTTACAAATATGGCGGCCTCCTTCTTAAAAAAAGAAATCATATGCTCTAATTGAACGAAGTTCCGTTCCTTCCCACTAGAGTCGACTGCAACTTGACCTTTTTCTTTACTTTCACATCTGTTAATGTCAACGAACTATTTTCACCAGTTTTAATTTTGTTAACATACTGTTTCAATTTTCCGATCCTTAACCAACCTTCCAGTGTTTATTTAATTACTATTATTAGTGTGTGAAGTGTCTTTGTGTTTTACTTTTGTAATATTTCGAAATGTGTGTGTTTTGACTGGACTTTTCCAAACATAACCTTACATTGTTTACAATCGTTTTTCACTTTTTCCTTCAAGTAATTACTTATGCCCTATTTTACTAATATTTACAATTTTGTTTAACATATAACTATTATTAGATTATCTTGTTTTAAATTTTATTTGATACAACAAATTTCTTTATGTATTTACAGTTCAAATATCTTATTTACTAATCTAGGCTTTTACCTAAATTTAGTTTCAATTTTAACCTAACCAATCTTTTAATGAATTTCTTTTTAAATTTTGTGTGAGTTATTTCTAATATATTCTTCCAATTCTTAAATAATATTATATAGCCCATTCTATAAATGTTACAATATATATATTAAATCCAAGTTACTAATTAAATTTAAATAATCATTTCTAAAACTTAAGTGCAAATAAAAGCCTAATTTGTATTATTCTCAAAACAAAACAATTTAGTCTAGTTCTATATCTATTACATTCAAATAATACGTCAACACACAAAGAAATATAAGTCTTATATATTATTTTATACTAATTTAGTAAGATTTACTTTTAAATTAATATATTTATTAATTTATAAATTTAAGACATTTCCAATTCAATAGCATTTAACTTATTATTGTACAGGAAATAAAGTAACAATATTTGGTGTAAGTTTCACCGAACGTAATGGACTACAAAATTCAAGAGTAAATAAAGTAATATAACGTATGCGATAAAACAGCTGATAAGCAAGCTAACCTAAACTCAAATAAAAATTGTTGTATGAGATCTTATTTTCACCTACTTTAAGTATCAGTACACGTCATAGCATGATTACCGCCATCTATTGATCATTAGCTGCATCTGTATCAATAATTCTTAATTTCAATATAAGTTACTGAATGGTCGGTGAGAAAAGTAGGTCATTTCTAAAGTTGTTTTTTGTTTTTTGAAAAATATCGACTTAAACGCCTCCAATCGGGGTCGAATTAAGAAAGAACCTTTCCAGAAATGGGTTCAATAACTTCCCAAAGTTTCATGTTGACCAGATAAACGGTTTACGTTATACAGCCAGGCAGATGTCACCTCTGTATATTTCTTATGGTCAACTTCTACCCCAGTTTTTTTTATTTCCACCCCTTTAAATTAAGATTTCGTTAAATCCTTTCTTAGTGCGCCCCTACGTAGTATAACGAAAGTTTCCTCTAAATTTCAAGTATGTATCACTGTTAGTGTTGTCTCTGCGTTGATCGTCAGTCAGTCAGGACTTCAATTTTTATATACAGAGATTAGCTCATTTATATTTCAATAAATCTTACTATAATTTATTCCGAATATTGATAATAATGAGTTGTATATTCTTATTGCAATTTTTGAAATGAAAACCTTAGGATTATTTGACAATTTTCAAGAATCGATTATTTTCGATATATAAAATTTGAATTCAGTAACTTTTTTAACATCGAATAAGGTTTTATATTAAATACAATCTTTTATCATAATCAAAATAAATAGATTCCATTAAAATCACGTGGCTCAACGTGCCTGAACAGCCTTTTAGGTTATGTATTCAAAGTAAAGAAAATGTATTTTTCACGTTTTTGTTTTGAACTATTGCAGCGACCACACGAAAGCACACGTGACGAAAATCAAAGATGTTTGCTAGCGCTCAAACGTGAGGCAAATATCTGTTGCTTGTGTGAGCCAAAATTGTTTTAGTGAGGGTTTGACTGTGGTGTAACATATGTATAGTAAATTGAAATAGTTTTACACCAACAGTTCAAACCCTTACTAGAGAAATGTTTGACCTGCACAAGCAACAGCCCCCTCCCCTAGAGCGCTAGCTAACATATTTTGTTTTCGTCACGTGCCTAACTCTTTCTTCAAGATACCTTGGAGAGACTTATTTCCATTTTTTCACTTTCTAAACTTATGAGGTCTCCCTTTACAGTGGCAATATCACGATAACCGCCACGCTACGTATATATTTTTGTTTTTTATATAAATGTAAAAATATGAAACAAATGTTTCGTGTGTAACGTTGCGCATGCTATGTTGCCAGTACAGCAAAACAGATGTAGCATGAGCCCTGACAGTTAGATGCGCAGTGGCTCACTCACTGGAGTAGTGGTGTTTTGGATGATATAAATTGTCCGAATTCAAGCAAACAATCAGTTTACCTTTATTTCTGTACTGTTCTGCAGAGTTTTTCTATACTAGCGGACTGACTCGCCTTACAGATCATGCTCATGCTAAATCTGCTCACTTCCTTTGCTGTGAACCACACATCATATTTTAATAAATCTTCACTGGGCTTCACTCACACCACATTTTAATACAATTTTTGCTTTATCTCGTAACATTTCGAGTTACTGTGCATCAATTTGACACTTCTGTACAACATACTATTGACATTTCTAAAAATGAGAAGTGCAGGTATCTATAAATTTTAATAACAAACAAAATGGCGGTACTTATAATGTTCAATGGTCGGAGTTTTGAAATGTATTTTTCAAATTTAAAAATTATGTTACGAATTGTTTAAAATAATATTTCTAACGTTGTACTATTTTAGTCGAATACTTGAAATTGTTTTGTAGAAAATTTAAAGTTTACAAATGTAAAGGTTAAAACGTTATTGCAATGAAAATCTGAAGGCCATCAAGCTCGCATTTAATAAAACTATAAACAATAACCATCTGTAACTATTTCAAAACCAGTCTGAATAGAGACTAAACTGCGAAGTGTAAGTTAATTACCAGCCATCTATAACACTTTCAATGATTAGAAGGTCCTTTTGCTCCTTGGTTCTAGTCAGGTGAGTGCTAAATAAAATCATACAGTTTTACTTACTCTACCTAATTTTCTAAGACTACACTCACAGAATATAATAAATTACCCACTAGCTATTTTCGCATGTTTTTCTATTCTATTCTAGACACCATTCTTAGAACAAATCTTCTTCGTGTGTTTTGGACTAAAGAAAAATAATTACATAAATCTTGTAGATTTTTCAGACTTCAGAACTTTATGAGGCTTTATGAGCCCTTTACTTCTTAATTTTTCATTAATTTTCTTTTTGTTTAAATTTCTCTCGTTAATGGCAACAACCCTATTTACTAGACACCACAACGTTTCACTAGTTGCTAGTGGCGCCCACTTTCTATATTTGGCAGTGCCAGCTGGAGTCTTAAACGGGTTGCCTTCAACATTACTTTCAGTTGAAGTCCGTTGGTTAGTTGGTTAGTTAAAGTCCGTGTATTTGGTTAGTTGAAGTCCGTGTATTTGGTTAGTTGAAGTCCGTGTATTTGGTTAGTTGAAGTCCGTGTATTTGGTTAGTTGAAGTCCGTGTATTTGGTTAGTTGAAGTCCGTGTATTTGGTTAGTTGAAGTCCGTGTATTTGGTTAGTTGAAGTCCACGTATTTGGTTAGTTGAAGTTCGTGTATTACGATTATTTGAATGTCGCGTATTTGGTTAGTTGACGGCTGCGTATTTTGGTTAGATGAAGTTTGGTCATATGAAGTAGCCCCCCTAAAGCCTATGGAGGTCACAGGTAGTAAAAGTATTAGTTTTTTATAGCAAAAAATCCTAATCATGAAAACTTTAGGGCTGTTATAGGAAAATTAGATAGATACTGCTTAATACTTTGTGATAAATTCTATTGAAGGAAATATATTGGCACTTTTTACCGACTTCAAAAAGGAGAGGGTTTTGTATTCGATTCGTATTTTTTTTTTTAATGTTTGTTCCACAATAATTTTGGAAGTATCAAACCGATCAGACTGATTTTGCTTGCGAATGAAAAGAGAAACCCTCCCGGTGGCCCTATTATAGTTACATCCCAATCCATCTGATTTGGAGGCAATACGCTATTTTCAAATTTTTAAAAAGTTTTTGGAGTGAGTATATATATATATATTAATAAGGATTATGAACTTTAAGGTAATTAATAAACGAAATGAACAATCACAGAGTTTATTATATGTAATATTCTACAACACAGAAAAACGGAACAAAAATAGGTATAAAACTAATAGATTTTTTTCATTTCTCGTTTGAGAAAGCTGGTTAGAACGTGGATCATGGATCTTCTAACAAATGAAGATTCCTCACGAAAGCGGCTTTTTTCGATGGTCTACCCATATTGATATACGACTAGAATGAAATGATCCAAAATAAATACACTGAAAATACGAATTAGTTCAATCATCATAAGCAAGATATTCAATAATCCTAAGGTGAAAACTTTATTACTTCACTGAATATCAGGAGATAAATACACTAAATATAACTTTACTATAAATTTTCGTTTTATTTTTTTTATTAAAATTTTCTGTACAAAAAGTGTTTTTCCTAATAATTGTTAAAGATAGCAATATTGTGTATTTACCTGAGATTTTGCATTTCATGATTATCAACACTTTTTAAACTGAAATGAAAAAATAATATGTAAGATAAATAATATGTAGGGTTTTAGGAAAATTCATCAAGAGAATTTAAAACATAAATTACCCAATGAATTCGTCTGACAAACCGCTATGTTTATCGTATTCTTCAGGTGTGTGTCAATTTTGAACAACGATCGATCTATGATTAGAGGGTTACACACATCGGAAATTCGTACTGATAATTATATGCAATTTTGCGAACATAATAAACGAAATGAAACGAAATTCGATTATAATGTAAATTAGGAATTAGATATTATACCTCTAAAAATGAAGAAATAAAGATTGTTTTAAAACACAGAACCGATTATAAAAAAACAACCCAAATATATAATTTTTACTTACTAGAAAGTAAAAAACAATTTTCCACTAACGGAAACATAATTTTTCATAAGCTTATTGCCCATAAAATTTTGAAGTCGGTGACGCAATCATGCCTTGTATTTACGAATACATCAAATCTATTCCAAACAATTTCCGAAACAATCAACTTTTAATTGCTGGATTTCCAGTGGCTAATTATAGAGAACAATAGAGTCTTATCAAGAAGCAATAATTTCATTTGTTCGGTATTATGAGAGTATGCGGGAATATAACATCTCTGTTCCTTGCAATGCCAGATTTTCTACGATAAAAAATGTGATTCCATATTTCTCGTTCAGATATACAATTCTAGGACAATTCAACCTTCTTTGAATGATTTACACGGAATGTGATTGCTGTAGATGCTTATAAATATAAGAGATAATAACTCCTTGAACCATTTTTATCACTAATTTAATAAGTTTATTTATATGTATAAAATTAGTGTATGAAAGCAATGATTGAATAGCTTGTGTTTATATCTATACGTTAAATGAAAAATGTATGAATTCATATTTTCGGTGATTTTCGTTGAAACTTTTGCGATTTTGTTAGCCTATTTCTATTTTCTTATGACTTCTGTCGAGACTCCCCCGAGTCCCAGAACTTTGGTTCTGTACTCCGCATTCTGGTTCTGTAAAATATTTTACTGCATTTTCACTTGATAAGTGTTTTACTGATTCTAAACTAGCACAGTAACGACAAACTGACCGACTTTGGCGAATATTTAAGAGGCATAAACCTTTTTTTCGAAAAATGTGGTTTTCATTTATCTTTACTTAAAGTAATTCATTGGTGAACTAATGATTAGAGAGTGTTTGATAACTAGCACAGGACAAACTTAAACATTGAACTATGAGATAACATAAATTTTACAGGGTCAAAGAATTCCAAATAAAGTTTTATTTTTAATACGTTTAAAGCGATAACTTTGTGATGCCATAAGCAAAGTAACTATAGGGTTAATCTTGTTTCTTTTAGTAAACGCTTTTGATTTAACTAAAATATTTGCTGTTGAAAGCAATCCAAATAAACCAATTTGGTTATATTTTTTAGTTTTCATATTCACTACAGAGAAATAATTTGGGTACCTAATTTTCCTTCCAATATAAAACATATCATTTTTACTAATAATATATTGTACTTTTGGGTTAATATTTCACGGGACCTAGGTTTTCCGAGTGACCCTCCTCCCAAAACAAAAAATTTTGAACATAAAGTGAAACTGGTGTAGAGGAAACTATTTCAGAGTAGGCCTATGTACGATACACTATGTCATACTAATATTGATTAGGGTATGTATAAAACAATAATTTGAAGAAAAAATCTTTTTTATCACCACGTTTTTAAACGAACCAAAAATATATAAAATAACCTGGAATTTCTGGTAGTGTACATTTTTAATGCAAATATGAAAATTCAGTTACGAAAACGTGACTCGCATTTACTGGTCAATTTCTTAAACCATTACGGTATTTCCCCTACTGAATTTTCATACGGACATTTAAAATATACACCCCTAGAAATTCCTAAAAAAGTTTTTTCTTAAAATTATTACTCTGTTCTTGTTAGTCTCCTGTACATGGAACTTTGCAATCGACATCGTGCAATTCTATAAGCCCCTAGCTCGTCAAGGAGTTTGTTATCTCGATGATTATTATTTAATCAGCCAAATTTAATTTGTTTAAACTAATATTGTTCCAGCAACCTTACAGACAAGAAACCAAGTGAAAATTGCATTGTCATCCAGTGGTTACTTGTAAATAGAATTTTAAGCCTGTAGCTCATCAATCATATTCAACTCGTTTAATCAAAAATTGTTTAGACAAACTTACAGACAAGAAACCAAGTGAAAATTGCATTGTTATCCAGTTCTATGTTGTATGTTTAAAATTTCAAGTTTCTATGTAATCGGGAAGTTAGTTTAAACTTACTAAGTCCGATAGCCAAATTTTATACGGACAGACAGATATGACGGAAACCGAACCAATAAAAATGTGGTAAAATGTAAATACGTTGTCCTACATTAAATTTCCAAAAAAATTCTGTTTTTTAAAAATATTTTTTCATTAGTGAGGGAGGCTCCTTGACTTTGATGGGCCCCGCATTAATTGTAACTCTAAGCTCTAAGTTCTCTGCCTATTTTAACTCCAAAAATAAATTGCATTTGCCTTCAAATACCTTTGTAGTTGCCAGCGGGCTACGTTGCACCCAACATATCTGTGACTGGTTATAGTAACGCATAATTTATACTAATTGAATTTTTAGTATCTATGTAACAATAATAATATTGCCAAAACCCCCAATACCTCAAAAATAACTAATATTACAAGTTATCTAAGATTAAACCCGTATGTACATTTCAATGACCATGTCATCATCATCAAAAGGTCCTGTTACAGAATTACAATCTAGAATACAATAGAACCCTCTGATTATTACAATTTTGTAATAGGACCCTATGATGATGGATGACATCGAAATGTACATAAGGGTCGAATCTTAGTTACCTTATAATATTAGTTATATTTTATTATTTGTGTGTGCATTGGGGGTTTTGTCAATATATTATACCACTGAGCTCTTAATATTGTATAGTATCTATGTAACCTACTATAAATATGTGAAATAAATTAAACAATTCTGTTTAAAGATTTTTAATCCCTCTATGGTATTTAAATACCTCTATGGTATTGCAATCCCTCTATGATATTTTAATCCCCCTATGGTATTTTAATCCTCCTATGGTATTTTAATCCTCCTATGGTATTTTAATCCTCCTATGGTATTTTAATCCTCTTATGGTATTTTAATCCTCCAATGGTATTTTAATCCTCCTATGGTATTTTAATCCTCCTATGGTATTTTAATCCTCCTATGGTATTTTAATCCTCCTATGGTATTTTAATCCTCCTATGGTATTTTAATCCTCTTATGGTATTTTAATCCTCCTATGGTATTTTAATCCTCCTATGGTATTTTAATCCTCCTATGGTATTTTAATCCTCCTATGGTATTTTAATCCTCCTATGGTATTTTAATCCATCTATGGTATTTTAATCCTCCTATGGTATTTTAATCCTCCTATGGTATTTTAATCCCCTCTTTATCTTTATTAATACTTTTCGAAAATGAAATCAATAATAAACAATTATATTATTATTATTAGGCTACAATGAAAAAATATTGAAAAGAACCCCAATACCTCAAAGATAATAAAAAATAACAAATAAAACAAGTTACTTAAGATTAAACTCTTATGTACATTTCTATGACCATGTCATCAACATCAGAGGGTCTCGTTACAAAATACAATCTAGCATACAAGAAGTTACAAACTAGAATGATCTAGTTGAAACTAGATGAAACATCATTCTAGTTTGTAACTTCTTGTATGCTAGATTGTATTTTGTAACGAGACCCTCTGATGATGATGACATGGTCATAGAAATGTACATAAGAGTTTAATCTTAAGTAACTTGTTTTATTTGTTATTTTTTATTATCTTTGTGGTATTGGGGTTCTTTTCAATATTTTTATTGTAATATATTGTACCATTGTGCTCTTGATATTGTGTATTATTAGGCTAGTTTAAAAGTTACAGTAATTATTATTTAATAAAAATAAAATAAAATTAGATATTAGATAAAACATTTTTAAAAAATGAATATAAAATTAATCTTTTATTGTCAATGTCTCACAAGTCTTAGAAGACGATAAAGAGAGTTTGAAAGGGCTGCAAAAGCACAATCCCTGTTTATTTCTGTTTTCACTCAGTTTGCCACCTGGATTTGAAATAATTTTTTATTTTCTGACTAATTTCTTGGTTCACCGTGTCCAGCCGTCGTGAAAGACGTTTGGGGAACTTTCGAAATGCGTCCACTACAACCATGCTGTCTTCTCGTGCAACATTTAGAAACACTACACTTCCATCAGAGAGTTTCCAGAATGCAGGCATGGATGGAGAGTGTAGTGGTTGAACCCAACCGGAATTAACCTATTTGCAAATCAAATTACCATGTACGAAACACACATGCACATAAGCACGCACAGGATTTTCTAGTTAGGGTACCAATGCCGAAAATCTCGACAATTTATATATTTCTTTGAACTTTTGAAATAATACAATTTTTATAAGATGATAACAAATTCTATAAAACTCATTTATATTTTATTAATATTTCTTTAACACTTTGCAGTACTTAATTTTCAAACATATTTGTATTATTTTGTGTACTTTGGAGAATAAACGTGACAATTCGATCACATTTTTATTCTAGAAAACTAAAACTGTGATGTATTCCACAACCACAAATCTATCTATCTATCTATCTATCTATCTATCTATATATATATATATATATATATATATATATATATATATATATATATATATATATATAAACGGATATATGTGTTTGTGTATGTATCTTATGGACGTGTGTATCTATGTATGTTATGAACGCCTAAACCGCTGAACAGAAATTAATGAAATTTAGAGAGATTGTTTAATATACTCCCAAGATGATGCATGTAACGTTCGGTGTCGATCCGTTAACAGGACTCTACACCAGAGGCTTAGGATGGTTCAAAAACCGATGTATGTATATATGCATGTATGTATGTATCTCATGGAGGCCGAAATCTGTGAAAAGAAGTTAATGAAATTTAAAGGGATTGTGTGACATATTCCCAGGATTGTTCGTGTGACAATTAGTGTAGATCCATCCACAGGACTCTGTTCCATAGGCCAATAACCATCAACAAGGAACAAGGACAATCATTGACTATTGCTAGAATAAATTTGGAACATTCGTGCTAATCTCACGGGCAGTTATATGTTGCGTGCTCACAAGTTGGGACACCTAAATCTTTGTATGTTAGTCGCTTAATGAAACGACGAAAAACATTGTCCATCCTCTAGCATTGCAGTAAATAAAACATAATTATTTAGATGATTGATTTGCTTTTCTTAATGGAATGTTAATTAATAATTTGTCCATTTTCCATTACAATTATAATTTCGGGCTCAACAACGCGCGCCGGGTAACTATTAATAATTATATACGATTTAACATGTAACGTAACGAACATAGGTCTACATTATTACTCTAACAATAAAGCCGGGATGAGGATTGACATTAAATATAAATTTTATTCGACATTTTCTGCTAGAACTACCTAAGGCTATGTGGTGTAAAAGTTATGTAAATAATAAACAGCAAAATTTGTACTTTTTTAGACAAATTTATTCTTAAATGTAGGCTAGTAACTTTCAAGGTAAAATATACTAATTAACAAGGGTTTATAACAAAAATTGACATTTATATCGAAAATATGGGTATTTAAATAATAAAGTACATAAGAATTGTCCTAACTATTAAAGGACAAGAAAATCTGTCTTACGCACAATTATTGCCTTTGTTCGTATAAAGTCGCTATTTACAGAAATCCTTGGTGCTTGACAAATCATATTGATCTACCGACATGAGGCCACGTGACAGAATCTCCACGTGACTTTGGAACACGTGCCCAACAATTAAAAATAATCTGAGGCATCAAATATTACATTTTACACTAACATGTAAATCAATTCATCATTACTGCAAATACAATTAGACTATTATAGCAAAATGCTTAATTGTTTTTGGTTAATGTTTTATTTTTATTTATTGCGTTATACAAAATTGTGTACGATATATATTATTACTAGTGCCTGGATTGAATTTATTAAGTAAATTATATGAAATATAAAACAGTGTTTTTTGTATAGATCTATTAAAATTAGGTAAACGAAAAATGTAGGTAAAAAATAGGTAAACGACAATTTGTTTGCAAAAAAATATATCTAACACATTGTGTTAAAATAAAGTTTTTTTATATGTGTAGTTTTTATTCTTCTTTCATTGTTGTTTAGCTTATGGACTAAAGGTTTTTTCGATTTTTGAGCTCCATACAGTTTATTGACTCATTTTTTTTTAATAAAAAGAAAATTGATGTGTATGCAAATAATATAAAAAAGTGGCAAGCAGAAGTGTAGGAAAATCCTTTATTTTGTGTTTCGATGGAATAATTCGATGAAATTTTGGAGCAGTTAAAGGAATATTTTCTTATATAATTCTTACATTCTTAAGCAGGTGCAATGCGCTATTTCTTATTACTTTCCCACTTTTTGATTTAAGGAAATCGACCAGTATTACTTTCACTCTGAAGGATGTGGAAGGATTGTGCATATAAATATGATTAAGGTTATTAAGCCCACTGGTAAAGAATATACGATTTGACAAACGATTTGAATACGATTTGAATCAACAAAGAAAATTTTATTTTAGTTTCTTCTTATTTTATAATTACAATTAATATAAATGTGTATATACATATGTTGGATTAACAATATTATGAGGCAAATTAGAAAGTGAATTTCCTTGCAATTTTCCATTCTATGTATGATGTTGGACTATTATTTTTGTTTGTTACTATTTATAGGCTTTATTTTTTTTTCGTCGCTTGCATTGTGTTGTAGCTTTTCCCCCTTTCCTTTCGCATTGTCCATTTGTTTGATACCGTTAATCCAGTTTGTTTGTTTATTTTATTCTTTTCGTTCATTTTTAATCCTAGAGCATTATTTATGATATTCTGTGGTAACCATGGCAACAATTTAAGGTTGTGCAATGATGGTTTCGATGACAACCAGATGGGGGAAAATTCATATACATCTTTGAGAAGTACATTTCTAGTCCCAAAATTGCTAGACTTCGAACATGAAGACACTCAGTTCAATCCAACTTAAATCCCCCAAAAATTTATAATTTAATTATTGAATAAATATTTAAAAACACTGTAATGGCATCAATTGTCATCCACTATAGGCTAAAAGAATGTATTTTAAACTTGATTGGATGAATAAAAACGTATTTAATTAACGATTGAAAATTGACACGAGATAGGCCTATATATCACAAAAGTGTGAGCTAATAAGGATTTGAATAATTAAATATGCCTATCAATATGCATTTAAAATGCTTAATAAATTAATTTAGTCGCTAAATATATGATGCGGTTTCACCATCATTCTTTCTTCTTGAACGTTTACACAAGACACTGACAATGATAAATTACATAAAATAACATTTTGACAAATAAATTCAAATTTTTTATCGGCAATAATAATTATTACTTAATATTCTTTCCTCGTGTAAAAATAGGTTAAAATAGTTTACGATTTAAGTTTAAAATATATTATAGGGTCTAAGATGAAATTTCGTTTCCATCATAACCTACAGTACGTATACGTTCAAGCGTGGAACCGGATGTTTTTAAAATAATCGAAAGTGATCCATGGGTGTACCCGTCCTCATCTTCTCGCCCGTAACGCCTTACACGATGGTTAGCTTAAAAACAATATATGGAAAACCAACAAACGTCCAGCCAGTTGAGAGGAAAGAGGCGCCATGAAGTTTCTTCGAAGATGCCTAGTAAAGTAGGTGAGAGTAAGAAAGATGTGGATGTAGCATCACCCAAACTACAGCCTAAGTTTTTAATTGTGTCTTGCACAGAAGAAGGAAAAGATCGTTCGAAGGTTTCACCGTTTTTTGATCCAAAAGGCGATAACTGGATGTGCAGCAGGTCCTGTCTCTACCATAAAGAAGTTAAGGAATGGGACACTGCTGTTAGAAACAAGTAGTTTGAAGCAGTCACAATATTTACTAAAAAGGACCTCCTTCTTCGATCAGGTCAAAGGTTTCTGTGGATCCCCACAAAACCTCAAACTCATCAAAAAGAAAGGGATGTCTTGTATATCCGTGAGGACGAGATTAAAACTGAACTGGCATCGGAAGGGTTAACAGATGTCGTACGAATTATGAGGATGGAAAACGGTCAGAGAGTTCCAACAACATCATTAATCCCGACATTCGGGAAACCATCTATCCCGGAATATCTATATGCAGGCTATCAATGGCTTCCTGTTAGGTTCCCAATCCACGCCGGTGCTTCAAATGCAAACGTTTTGGACACGTCAGCTCTTCAGGCGCCAAGCCAGAGGAATGTTGAAAAGGTTTGCACAAATGCTCCGAAGTGCCCTTATTGTGCTGGAGATCACCCTGCTCACTCCTCTAACTGAGGAGAAAGCGATCCTCAGCATAATGGCAAAGGAAAAAACATCTTTCTTCGAAGCAAAAAAGAAGTTCAAGTCAACCCAACCTAGACTCGAAACAAAACATATGCCTCAGCTGCCACTACTGAGAAGTCGAGTTCCAACTGCGTTGAGCTAAACAAAAAAATTGAAGTCTCCACGAAGTCACTTCCTAACCTTGGGAACAAAAATACTGTTTCTACCTCCAAAAATTTGAATATGCGGACATTTCTGCATTGCCAGTTACCTCTGAGAAAATTATAAGAAGTAAGACACTATTAGAGTTAAGCGTGAAACAAGTTAAACCTACTCCAACTACGAGTAACAAAAATACCAACAAAGCTGCACCCGTGAAGTAGGTGCAAAATCACAAGAGACTCAAAAGAGGACCTATTCAAACTCCCCTTCTGAGTCAACAAATTCCTCGGATTCCACCACTACAATAATTGTGATGGAATCCGATTACACTCTGGCTGGAACGTCTAACATTCCAGGCCAGCGAATTTGCAATGACAGCAACGATTTCTGTCTAAGGGAGTATTCAGTTTACAGATCGGACTTCGTTACAGAAAATCGAGCTAGAGGTGGCGCAGCAATTCTAGCCCGTAACTGTGTTACGATCCTGTGAACTTAATAACTCCCTCAGAAGCGGTAGCAATTCAAACAGCTGTTCCGTACAAACTCACTCTTAGTAGCGTCTACTTTCCACCAAGTGACCATCTACAACAGAGAGACCTTGTAGACCTTATAAACCAGTTACCTTCTCCGTTTTTATTAGTGGGAGATTTCAACGCCCACCCTGTTTCACGGGGTTCACAAGAATGCACCCACGAGGCTCAGATCGGAACTGAATTTATACCTGCTAAATGACGGTTCTCCGACACATTTAGCAGCGTCAACAGGCGGTTGGATAGCTGTTGACTTGTCATTGTGCAATCCTGCTTTGGGTACAAAGCTAACATGGTCAGCATTGCCTGATCTTCACAGTAGCGATATTACACCCATTGAGATCCGTTTGTGTGACTCCTCACCCTATTGTGTTCGACATCCCCGTTGGATCCTGAAAAATGACAACTGGGAACAATTTCTCACAAAATCTAGAATCACTGGACGTGTGTGACCTGTCTCCCATTGGTGACATTGTGAATTTATTTACAAAAACTATTTTGAATACCGCCGGAAAGGCAATTTCGAAAACTTCATCCCAACCACGACGATCAACTGTTCCGTGGTAGAATGATCAGTGCACTGTAATCTTTCGTCTACGAAGAAATGCTTTGAACAAATTCATAAGACATGCAACGAGTGAAAACCTAGAAAAAAAATAAAATCTTCCGTCCGAAAGCACGCAGAATATTTAGGGAATATAAACGAAAATCATAGTCACAGTACATTGGCACAATTACAAGAACTACAGCTCCAACTATAGTATGGAAGAAATTACGATCCGTCTATGGCACTTCCATTCTGATCCCATTAATTTCATTAAGGTATCAGGATGGAGTTTTAACCATGGACTGTGAGGAAATCTTCAATGTGCTGACGTTTCCGTTCTCAAAATATTCTTCATCATCTGCATTCAAGGACGCTCTTCAGGTGTACAGGCGTAAACAGGAAGCCTTAAGTTTCACCGTTGGATTGTCTGGAGATTCTTGTTTGAATATCCATTTCTCTATTGATGAACTAGATTCAGCTCTCTAGTCAACGAAAGATTCAGCTCCAGGCCCGGATGATATTGTGTACTCCATGATTAAAAATCTACCACTGTTGGCAAAGCTAGTTCTCCTTCGAATATACAACCGTATATTCGAGGAGCACAGTTTTCCTGATGCATGGTTAGAAGCGATAATTCTTCTTTTAAAATAAGGAAATGTCAAAACTAATCCCAGTAGTTACAGACCCATCTCTCTGACCAGCTGCTTATGCAAACTACTGGAGAAGATGGTGAGTCGACGTCTTGTCTGGTATCTAGAAACAAACAAACTTCTTACTAACGATCAGTGGGGTTCCAAACAAGGACGTTCATTAGTTGACCAATTGGTTTTGTTGGTGTCAGCTATACAGAATGCCTTTCTCTTGTGACAAACACTGGTCGCTGTTTTCTTTGGCCTTTTTTTTTTTTTTTTTTTTTTTAACTTGGGAGCGGGTTTGAATTGCCCGAAGCACTGCTACCTTAAGGTATATTGTACTTACCTCCCTGATCTAGTCAAATAACCCCTTCCCTCTTACCAGGTTTAGGAGTTTCCTGACTAGAGTTTTACCTTCAGCATCCACCAAAGCCGTTCCATCACCAAAGAGGTTGAAGCGCCTCTCAGCAAGTACTCCACATCTGTAAATAATGTGTGTGGCAGTCTCCTGTTCCTGCCCGCACAATCTGCACACTGGTTCATCCTTGTAGATACCCATTTTATGCAAATGTTTCCTTAGTCCACATTGTCCCGTGAGTAGTCCTGTGGCTATCCTTAATTCCTGCCTAGACAGATAGATAAGACTCTTCTGCAGCCCCAAGGAAGGTCTCCTAAGGGTTAGCTTACTGTGTCTCATCCCTTCGGCCCTGATCCAGTGCTCACAGTGTCTTTCAGCCATCCACCTTCGCACTGTCATCCTGACCATGGATTTGGAAATACCCACCGCAGGTTCCGGTCCAATCAGGGGAGTCGAGGACCCCTCCCTGGCCAGCGCATCTGCGGCTTCATTTCCAAGAATTCCCCTATGCCCTGGCACCCAACCAATCTTGACTTGATTGTGCCTTGCCAGAGCTTGTAGGTTAATTAGGCACTCCCTGACTATGGCCGAGGTGACCACGTGTCCGTTTAGTGCCTTAATTGCTGCCTGACTGTCGGAGAAAATAGCAATCCGGGCCCCATGTGTTTCCCTTCTCGCTATCTCTCCCAGACAGGCATTTATAGCATATACTTCGGCCTGAAAGACAGAGGTATGCCTCCCCAAGGAAAAAACTAGTTCTACCCTTGGGTTTTTACAATACACCCCCGCTCCAGTGCCGAAGTCCATCTTGGAGCCATCTGTGTACCAGATCTGTGCTCCCGATGTTAATGTCCCTGACCATTCCATCACAGTTTGGTGGACCTGGTCAGGTGCAAACATTCGAGTAATGTGGTCGCTGCCCATTTCCAAGACGGGTTCTTTGACCACGCACTCGATACTCATATGTCCCGAGACATCTGGGAGGTTAGCCCAGTTGCTCGAGTTGCGCAATCTCCATGCCGCTAGCCTTGCCTCTCCCCTAAGGACAAGCTCAAGGGGAGGGAGGTTAAGCATTACTTCCATTGCTGCACCTGGTGTAGTTGACATCGCTCCCAGTGTGCACAGACAGGCCAATCTCTGGATAGAGCTCAGTTTAGCTCTTGTCTGTGCCTGGTTGGCCTTTGTCCACCACACCAGAGCTCCATAGGTAATCATAGGTCTTATCACCCTCAGATACATCCAGTGCATCATTGATGGCTTCAGTCCCCATTTCTTACCCACCATTCTTCTCACAGTCATCAGTGCCCTTTTGGCCCTGTTAACTGTCCTCTCAAGATGTGGATTCCAGGTGAGTTTCCTGTCCAGAGTAACTCCCAGGTACTTCACCTCCCCCACAAACTCAAGGTATTCACCAAACAAGCGGGGCATCCTGGTCGTCAGATCTTTTCGCTGTCTGGTGAAGTTAATGAGAGCAGTCTTTTTTGGATTTACCCTAAGGTTCTCCTTTTTACACCACTCTTCAATCAGTCGTAGAGGATTTCTGATTACCTCAAGGACTGTATCAGGGAATCTGCCCAGGATCAGGACAACTATGTCGTCCGCATATCCTAGACAGAAGTACCCCTGTTCATTCAGGAGTTCAATAAGGTTGTCAACCACTAGGCACCACAACAGAGGAGAGAGAACCCCTCCCTGTGCACAGCCCAGACTTGTCTCCGCCCTTCTGACCTCCCCTGCCACCTCTACAGAAATGCTTCTGTTTGTTAACATGGAACTTATCCAACCACAAGTGGTCGTATCCACTCCATGACGTCTTGCACCACTTACCATCGTCTCCACTGAGGGGTTATTGAAAGCCCCTTCAATGTCGAGGAAGGCACCTATGGCACAACCTTTCTTAGCGATCATTTGCTCAATCCTACCAACCACTTGATGGAGAGCTCCCTCGCAAGATTTCCCCGGTTGGTAAGCATACTGGTTCCAATGCAGTGGTTTGATAGCCAAAGCACCCCCCCTAATATGCCTATCAACCAGTTTTTCAAGTCCCTTGAGAACAAAGGACATGAGTGTGATAGGTCTGTATCCTTTCCCTTCCGATTGGTTACCGGTGGGCTTAGGTATAAAGACCACCTTACTAGATTTCCAGGCTGCCGGCACATGCCCTAGAGCAATGCTTAGCCTGTATAATTTAGTAAGTACCAGCACCAGCATATCCATTCCCTGCTGCAGCAGCACAGGATAGATCCCATCTGGACCTGGAGATTTGTAGGGTTTAAAAGTGCCAATAGCCCATCTTACCCTTTGTGGAGTTACTATCCTCCTTGCCACTTCCCAGTCCTCCCTCTTACCACGTCTTGTGGAGAGTTTGGTAACCGGTTCAGTGTCTGCTCCCCCAAGTTTCCTCAGGGTACTGGAAGGGAAATGTGTCCTGATTAATTCTTCCACAGTTTCCCCTGCCGTTTTTGTTATATTTCCCAGTGGGGTTCTTAGCATCCCCACCGGGTTAACTGGGTCCTTAGAGAGCACTTTATACAGTCGTGCCCCTTCCCGAGTTTTGTCAATCTCATGACAAAACTCCTTCCAGGACTTCCTGCGCGCTTCTCTAATTGCCCTGTTGTATTCGGTTAGTGTTTTCCTATACAGGTCCCACTCCCCGTTCTTTTTTGCTCTATTAAAGAGTCTCCTGGTGGTCTTCCGAAGTTTGGCTAGCTTCTTGTTCCACCATGACGGATCCCCTACTTTCCTCCCCTCACTGAGAGGGCAGTTATCGGTAAAGGATTCTATTATAGCCTCGCCAACCAATGTGGCAGAGTCTTCTAGCTCTCTCCTCCCACCATACTCCAATCCAGCCTCCTCAATCCGAACACCCAGGTCCCTCCTGTAGGAGTCCCAGTCTGTTCTTCTTGGATCCCTGGTTGGGCGAAGCATGGCTGGATTTAGAGAGATATCATACCTAATATGTCTGTGATCAGAAGAAGATGGTTCATCCGACACATGCCAATTTAGTACATACCTAGCCATCTGGTTCGATGGCACCGTAATGTCCAGGACCTCCTGTCTGGCCCTAGTGACAAACGTCGGCTCTTCCCCCTGATTTAGGACTAGTAGATTCTTAGAGCTAAGATAAGCTAAAAGTTCCTCACCTCTAGTGTTTGTACCTGTACTACCCCACGAAGTGTGATGGGAGTTAGCATCCATCCCCACCAGCAGCTCCTCATCCACAGCCTCGCAGTGCTCGACCAGGCTCCTCAGCTCTTGTGTTGGCAGAGCCCCCGCGCAGTCAAAGGGGAGATATGCCGTGGCCAGGTTCAGCCTCTTCATCCCCCCCTCCGCCCGCAGCTCCACCGTCACTGCTAACAAATCCCTGCAACAGAAGTTCGTTAGTACAAAAGCACACAACCCCTTCCTAACCAGGATACACGTCCTGGGAACACCGGAGTCCTTATCATACAACAACTTACCTCCAGATGTCGCCAGCCCGCATATTTTTCCTCCAGAAATCCATGGTTCCTGGATGAGCACCAAGTCCACCTCTCCCCTGTCCAGCATCCTACACACGACAGCACTCGCCGCCCTGCTATGCTGTAGGTTCACTTGGAGGATCTTGATCATTGTTCTGCTTAATTTGCAGTCGCCTGGGTCCGCAGAGCAGCCCCAGGACTAGACATCATGCTCAACTCTACAGCCACTTCACCGGTTTCTGCAGTCGGCAGCTTGACAGCCGCCCCCGCACCCCCAGTGATGGTTGCCGTTGACACATCTGCTACAGACTCACGGTTTGCCGTCTCATTGGCTCCCACTGTCTGTGCAGTCTCGAAATTAATTCTTTTACTTACTTGGTCCATTAAAGTCCCACGAGTATGGGGGAAATAACGGTCGACCAGAGCAGAGCCCCCACTGCCCTGGCAAGACAACATACAATGAGGTTTTGTCTGGTTCCTCAAGGGGATCGTTTGGGACTGCATTTTATACCCTGCAGCCATTCATCCTTCGGCACGATGCCTTCCACCTTGGATTGGGTATTCAGTCACTGACCTTGAAGCACACCCCAAGTTCAGGACATTATTAACTGCTCAGATGAACAGCCTGCTTTACTCTCTTTTTTACAACTGTGTCGTTTGGGCAGTTTCCCGCCCCTACTTCACTGTCGCATTGCCCTTGGTTCACCCGGGAGGTGAGAGTAGCATTGTGAGGACTTAATTCCCAACTACCCCAGTCTCCCCGGTCAGAGCACTCGGTTATTTCTACCAAGCCCAACCGGTTGACTGACGAGGAGGGATAATTCCTCACCTTTGAACCATAGCCTTGGTCCAGGCCTGCATATTCAGAAACCTTCCGGAATCCTTATTCATAGGTAACCTACATTTCTGTAGGCCGTCCCACTATCCGCCACCTGTGGACCCGCCCGGTTGCTCAGGCCAGCTTGCCGGGTTCTTTGGCCTTGAGAAGGCATATGAAATGGAATGTAAAAGAGGAATTTTCAACGTTTTGAAATCGTAGGGTATACAAGGTAACATTCTTGCTTTTATACAGATATATTTATATAACAGGACTTTCCGTGTACGTTTAGGAGCCATGTATTCTAATCACTACGAACTAGAGAATGGTGTACCACAGTGTGGAGTTCTGAGTGTGATACTGTTTGCCGTTGCCATTAACAGCATCACTTCAAACGTAGTCACTGACCCACTGTTCCCTGTTTGTAGACGATTGTTGAATATATATGGTTACTAGAAGGACAACAGCGGAAAGGTCCCTTCAATTAGTAATTAATAAATTGCAAGAATGGACCAAATCTACGGGGTTCAAGTATTCGGCTTCGAAGACCCAGTGTATAGCATTTAGTCGTCGCAGGCAACACCTATCCTTTATCTTGATGGTATGCGGCTTCAGACCGCGGATAATGTGAGATTTTTGGGTCTTTTATTGGATAAAAACTTTCATGGAATCCACATGCGCGTGATTTGAGGACCCTGTGCAGTAAGATACTGGATATGTTAAGAGTTTTTAGTGGTACCAATTGGGTAGACAGAAACTGTATGTTCCGTTTCTATCGCGCCGTCGTAAGATAGCGCATAGATTACGGCTGTATAGCCTATTCATCAGCTCGACCTACGGTTCTGAAACTCCTAGATTCAATACATCATTCTGTCCTTAGACTTTCTACTGGTGCTTTTAGATCAAGCCCAATCTCCAGCCTGCTCTTTGAAGCTGGGGAACCATCTCCCTCAATGCGATGTCAAGTACTTCAAATTTCAGATTACACTGGTCTTTGAAGCAAACCTAAACATCTGGCATTCAAAGCAGTTTTTGTTAACTACCTCGAAGATCTTTAAGGTGCTCGTCAACGTTCGACTACTCCCTTCGGAATAAGAACGTTGCGCAATTTTAGTAACCTAAATTTAGAACATCCGCCTATACTCGAACGAATATGTGCTACATCCGTCCATGGACAATACGATTACCAAATTTTGACTTCTCATTGTCCAGGTATCTAAAACACAATACTCCTGATGTTATTTATCGTCAGGAGTTTTTTTTTTCAGAAAAAAAAAAACTAACTCACCAACATACTGTGGCTATATTCACAGACGGTTCAAAGCTGGACAATGGGGTAGGATGTGCATTTTATATGGAAGGAAAACCCTACCCTTACGGGTTGCCCTCAGTATATAGCGTTTTCACTGCAGAACTTTATGCCGTTTTCAAGCTTTAAGATCAATTCCGTCTGCAACATCTAATTATCTTGTGTGTTCCGATTACAAAAGTGCTCTCCAGACTATACAGGAAATGTACACTAAGAACCCTTCAGTTGGAGACATCTTGTGCTCAATACACAGGCTCTACTTACGAGGTGTCAAGGTGTCATTTCTCTGGGTCCCTGGTCCTGCGGAATGTTCGGAAACACTAAAGCAGATGAAGGTGAAAAATTAGCTACAAGTATGGTGTCATCGACAGAACGCGTGATACACTATTCTCTGTTTGGAACGAAGAATAGCAAAATATAAAAGGAAACAAGCTGAGGGACATTAAGAATACAGTCCGACCATGGAGGTCATCTGTTCGTTCGAATCGTAGGGAGGAAATGATGATTACTCGTCTTCTTATCTGTCACTCTTTGTTAACACATGGATGGTTGATGCGACATGAGGATCCACCACTATGTCAGTATTATGGAGGTACCATAACAGTCTAGCATATTCTGCTCGACTGTGATGAGTTGACCGATTTGCATTTACTTCACGATCTTCGAGGAAGTTTAAAGATGATTTTAAAGGCCGTGCCATCGCTTTAATACGCTACCTGAATCTATATAATGGTGTTTAAAATCTGTATAATTTAAATTATATTTTGTTTAGTTTTAGATAATTGAAATTATTTTTAACCATTTATTTTATTTTGTTTAATTATATTTATTCTTTTTGTTGCAATTCACTTTCCAAATAACATTTTAGTTAGGCGATAATAACCATAAATAGTTATTTGCTTGGAAAATATATTTACAAAAAAATATAAAAATAGAAATATGACCTTTAATCATATATATATCCTGAAACATGGGATGTTCAACAGATAATGTGTATTCCAATAATCTTCTAACCTTTTTAGCTCTATAGCGTGTGTACGTAACAAAAGTCTAATAATAACTCAAAACTCCTCTGCAGTAAGACCTTTCCACTTACTTATACCAGAAGCGACTTTATTGTTTGGCAAAAAAAAAATGTTTTCTGCATTATTGTTGGTTCCCCTGATAATAGTATCGAATGTTACGTGACCAAACAAAAGATCGAAATAGTATATTGGTTTATTTTCAGTTGGTATTGGAAACAACAATTTGTATTCTTTCTTAAACTGAATGGTTTTGAGGCCAACAGTTCTGCCAAAGTGGTTATAGTACCATTCTTCACCCCTACGACTAGACGTGTTCTCCCATGAAAACTGCTCTTACGAATCCAACTCACTTTCATTGTCACTAGCTGAAAGGAAAGTGAAAGATAAACGCAACAGAAAACAAACGAATTTGATAGAAAAAAGACAGCACAAATGAAAAACTACTAGCTCACAAGGTTTCACTATATGTTCACACGTCGCTGACAAAACACTTTGATTTTCTGTAAAACACTGAGTAAGACTACTTCATAAATGCTGCATAATAAGTACAATGTCGCACCGGTGCGACGATAACACGGCGCTTGACATCTTTCCGTAGAACTGGGGCGATGCCAGCAGTGAACGTGTTAACAACAGTATTTTCTAATATGTGAGATTTGTTGTCCAATCACAACGCACTAAAGAATTAAATATTAAAATTAACCTAGTTAATAGTACCAATAAATCAAGTGAGATAAACTACACTTTTCTATCTTAATTGTAAACTATATTTCCTTAAAAGACATATTTTATGGAAATTTTATCAAAGTTTTATTCATCACAAATTTTTACTACCCCCATCATTGAAAATATGAATATCCTATAAATTTGTCTTAGTATTATATAATTTGTATTTTGAATTTGTAAATTGTAGCACCACTGACTACAACGATTTTCAAATTGAAATTGGAATGTAGTGGATAGATAAAATATATCTCTACTGAATTTGTGTTACTTTAGAATTCAGAAAATTAAATTAAAAAAGATAATAAAAAGTATAATTTTATTCATATACATTTTCTACATTATAACCCTAAAGTGCTGTAATAGACCTTTTTTCTAAATTAATTTTCATTTTATACAATTGTTTGTTTTTTAAAACAAATTTGATATGAGAATTAAACCTAATGAAGTGGCCAATATGTAATGTATCTTTCACATAATGTTTTGGGAAAAGCTTCAACATATTATTCAGTGATCAGACGTATCAATCTGTTGTTCAGTGATCACTTATTATCTTTCAAATAACGAAATCAATATAGCAGAGAAACTGTTCGATATCGCCGGATACAATACCACCATTTTGTGTGTTTATAGGTGCAAAAATGGTAAGTATTTAGGAAGTTAAATAAATGTAATTACAGAAATTTTGGGGTATTTGTATTTAGATTTAATTTCGTTATATTTCAAAAGATGTATGTGATATACAAGTTTGGCTACTCGTGTTTTCGTTTTCCTCAAAAGCTATTTGGCTTTGGTTACACTACCTACTTGTTCTGGGAAGTATAAAGAATAATGCCGGGAATTTATCACAAAAAGGAGGCAAATAATATTGTACAGTGTTTGACTTATGGAGCTTGTAAATTACTTTTCAGTACCTATGCCACTATTGTCGGTTATTTAATATGTTAATAATTGACCTATCGTGTGTATTATCTTTAGCACATTTTTAGTTTATATGGTCTTATTATGCGGATGCGTGGTTAGGTTTTAAAAGCCTAAGGTTCTGTCTATCGGCTTTAATGTCCAATTTTCAAAAATGTGTTTTTTAAAAATCGTATTTAACTTAATGTAGGGTTAGTAATATTTGACCAAATATTAGTCAATTCCGATTTTTCACGTGGTTCTTGAAAATGATTTGAAACACGAAGCGGAACGATTTTAAGCGAGAGTAACTACAAATAGTGCTTACAATTTGAAAAAAAACTAATATAACTTGAAAGTACCAATATTCGCGAAATTGCATAAACTTGAAGTTCTTAATAAAATGAAAAACTATATTTAGCTACTTTATTTGGTAAAAATAATGGTAATTGTGCATTTTAGCGACAACCTACGATATTTTGGAAAATTGTTCAAAACCACCAAATAAGACGATATCCACAAGATTTTTTTTTATTGAATGAGGAAAGTTACTTTTTAAAAATTTAAAGTAGGGTAAAAATTCAGTGATGAGGCATAAGTTGTGAATGGGCACGGAGTGATACAAATGTTTCGTGACGTCACAACTATAGTTGGTATTTTAGCAATTTAGTTTTTTAAACAAAAACATATCTTGAAGCTATATTGATAATATTTTTGTTATTACCAGGGAAAGTGAATTTTATTTATCTATATTGAAATATACAGTGTTTATTTACGTGCACGATTTTAGCAAAAAACAATTATACTGGCTGAGGCAGAAAGTCATCAGGGATGTGAAAAAAATTATTACAACTCTCGCTCATGCCCCAAAAATTAATAATTTTGGAAAATTGTAATTCCCTCCATATGTGGTGCTAATAGTGCTGGTAAAAAAGCAAATTGCCCACCCTCATTACAATGCTTATAAAACGAATCAAAAACATATTCACAAGCTATATTGGTAATTATTGTTGTTGCCATGGAAGGTTAATTTTATATACCTATGAAATATCCAGTCAGGACAGATTTGGTTATAATTTTATATGCTAAACCTAATGTACACATGTAAGGCTAGAATAGAATCACGTGACATTTCCTGACAAAAAATATTACTCCGTGGAAGTAGACGTCTAATTAGGTAATGTAATGTTGTATAAAATTGCAACCAAATCTATCTTGACTGGACACTTTACTGGTATATTTTAATATAGGTATATAGTAATTTATAAGATTACAACCAAATCTATCCTAACTGGAGACTTTATAGCTATATTTAAATATATGAATACGTAGTACGGTATGCTGTTGATACGCAAACGTAGTACTTCTGAATACTCCGCAATGAATATTTTACCCAACTTTAATTTTATAAAATGGTATTTACTTTCCTGAGGGAGAGTTAAGCCTTCGAAATAGCCTTTAGTAAATATTTAGACTTATTGCCAATGCAGAAAATTATAACCAGATTTATCCTGACTGGATACTTCCTAAGAATATAGTGATGTTGTATAGAATTATAACTAAATCTATCCTGACTAGATACTTTGTAGGTTATTTTAATATAGGTAAATAGTAATGTTGAATAAAATTATAACAAAATTTATCCTGACTGGATACTTCATAGGTATATTTTAGTGTAGGTATATAGTAATGTATAAAATTATAACCAAAAGTTAAATATTTAGATTTTAAGTTTAGTATTAAAATAAACTGACTGACATAGTCCAGTGCGCTGTAGGTACTTGTGGCTGGTTCGAGCTATACATGCTACTACAGACTAACATTAAAAATGTGCAACAAAATTAACTTCCCGTGTTTAATATCTGTGTTCTGCACATTAAAACAACTAATTAAAAAAAAATTTAATAAGACTCGTTTTGTGTAATAAATACACAAAAACCTCTTAACCACAAACTTTCTTTAATTTACCCTAATGTACATTTCAGTTACAAAGTAACCATCCTCAGAGGGATAACATACAAAGACTGATTAACGCGTTTTGTGTATACATGTGATTACAGACTAACATGTGAAATGAGAAAAACGTAACTTTCCGTATTTTTCGGGGGGAAAAAGTTCATATTTATTCTTGTTCTACACATTAAAACGAGTAATTTAAAAAAACCATCATCATTAAGACTATATTTTTACCCATTATTTTATAGCCGTATTTGCAATCTAAGTATTATCCAGTAAGAATAGTTTATAAACATTTTAAAAATCCACTGTAACATATTAGTCAGATTTGCTTCATCAACATTTACCTGAACACATGATTGTTGATATCACTCCTGATTACAGAAACAGATTTTCAGGCTTATCAGAATTTCCTACCATTGCAGAAATGCATAATAGGGGTAATTGTGAGAATTTGGGATCATCTGAGATTAAAATAGAAAATTGTACAAAAACACATCCTAGGACGATAGGCACAAGAATTTTTTAAAATTTTATACCAAAAGTTATTTTTTATTAATTTAAAGTTGGCTAAAAAATTCAGTTCGGAGTAATAGGTTATGCATCATCTGCGGGATGATACAGTGACTTTGCAACTATAATTGGTGTTTTACCTATCTAAACTTTATGAATCAAAAACTATCCTGAATCTATATTGATAATTATTATTTTTGTTACTGCCAGGAAAGGTTAATTTTATATATCTATATTGAAATATACCTTTGAAGTATCCAGTCAGGATAGATTTGGTTTTAATTTTATATATTTGACCAAATTTTATACATTTAGGTAATTTATAAAATTACAACCAAATCTATCCTGACTGGACATTTTATAGATATATTTTAATATAGATATATAGTAATATATTAAACTTATAACTAAATCTGTCTTAAGTGGAGACTTTATAGGTATATTTAAATATACGTATGCAAAAATCATAAAAATTAAGCAAAATCCTTGTTTCTCAAATATCTACACACGTAATGTATGAATAGAGATATCGTGACGTGACTATCTTTCTGCGGACGTTGCACAACTAACTACTCCGCACTGAATTTTTTACTCAACTTTAAATTGATAAAAAATTACTTTACATGTAAAATTTCAAAAAATTTCTTGTGCATATTGTCCTAGGACGTGTTATTTTTTGTTTCGGAAGGTTAATTTTTTCATCACATTTTAGTTGAGAGTACTGTTTTTGGCCTGCAGTATCAACAGCCTGCCATACTACATACCTATATTAAAAATACTATAAAGTATGTAGTTGGGATAGATTTAATTGTAATTTTTGGCAACACAACTATATACCTATATTAAAATATACCTATGAAGTTTCTAGTTAGGATAGATTTGGTTGTAATTTTATACAAGATCACTATCAAACAAATGTACACATGTAAAGATAGAATAGAGATCACATGACGTCATATGGCAAAAGGTATAACTCTGCAGAAGCAGATGTCTAACTAGTTCCCAAATATAAATATTTACCGAATGGAGAACCAAAACAAATTGTAAAATTATAAGTGTAGAATATCATATCATTGTTAAGTTACAGAATTATTTGATATCACAAACAACTCCGTACATATTAATTTATAATCAACTTCTAATTCATTTTATATGACAATTTTATTTAACATTTTGTGACCATGATTACATATGGCTATGTAGTAAGTAAAATTTTTGTAAAAATACATAGATAATTTTTCAGATATATTCTGAAATGGGTAAAAATATAGTATTAGTAACATGGGTTTAAAAAAAGTTAAAATAGCATATTATTGTCTCCAAATCAGACGGATTGGGATGTAACTATAATGGTACCACCGGGAAGGTTTCCTCTTTCATTTGCAATAAAATCACTTTGATTGGTTGAATACTTCCAAAGTTAACGTGGAACAAACAGGAAAAAATACATACAGATTGAATACAGAACCTCCTCTCCTCCTTTTTTTGAAGTCGGTTAACAATATGGTTAGTATAAATTTGGTTATAAAAAAATAATGAAGTATAAATTTTCTTAAATAAAGTCTAACATTATTGAAGTAAATTATGGAGCCCACTGCCCTATGTACATAAATAAACATTAAGTGTAAGAAATATCAGATTAACATTGAAAAAAGTGTATAGAAACCTCGTTATCATATGTTCACATTTAATAGCAACATAGAATTGGGTATATTTTCAAAACCATTTCCCAATTTCGTGGTAGCATTAGTCGAAGTATTTTTTTTTTATTACCAAATCGATTTAACCAATTACTCAACTGTTTGAAATTTTTTTTTCATCACTTAACTGTAGACTTTGTAAATATATTGTTATGTACTATTATAGTAATATAAAACATTGTTTCTTTGTTTTGTATTACTCATTTCAATGTACCCTATACCATTTTGTATGTGTTTCTATATTCAGGTTATGTTTCAAAAGAAAAAATTGTAAACATATAGTCTTATTGACGTTGGTTTTAAATTTTTTTGTTTTTAAATTACTCATTTTAATTTGTAGAACACGAATATCAACTTTTTTTCTGCGGAAAATACGGAAAGTTACTTTTTTCACATTTTAATGTTAGATTGTAAAGGTATGTAGGCCTATAGTGTGAACCGGGCGCTCAGTAGCTATAGCGCACTGCATTACCTCTAGATTTGTAATTTTATACACAACATTACTATATACCTATATTAAAATATACCTACAAAGTATCCAGTCAGGATAGATTTGGTTATAATTTTATTCAATATTGCTCATCTACCTATATTAAAATATGCCTACGAAGTATCCAGTCAGGATAGATTTAGTTGTAATTTTGGTAAATATTTAGACATTATGTTGTAAATATGCAGAAAATTACAACCAAATTTATCCTGCTGGATAGTTCGTAGGTATATTTTAATACAGGTAGATAGTAAAGTTGAATAAAATTATAACCAAATCTATCCTGACTGGATACTTAGTAGGTATATTTTAATGTAGGTATATAGTAATGTATAAAATTATAACCAAAAGTTAAATATTTATAGTTTAAGTTTGGTATTAAAATAAACTGACTTTGACATAGTGAACTACTCTCATTCATGCCTTGCATGAATATATGCCTTCTTGTTCCATGCGGAGATGCAAAAACGTAGCCTATGCAAAAATTTACTTTGTCAATTCGCTTATTAATAAGGTATTTTGTGTTGTTAAAGTTAATTTCCTTGTCCCCCCCCCCCCAAACGTAGTCAAATAGGAGCTATATTTTAATATACCTTGATAATATAGTGTGGCAATATTAAACATTAGATTCATTCAGACCAGTGTTTGTGAAGTTAGGCTTTAAAATTATACATTTCAACTTGCAGCATCAAGTTGTTATATTGTTGGATATATTTTTTCTGAGCAAAATTAATGACGCCTGGTGACAAAAAGTGTCTTATATCATTGATTTATATAAGTTTATTCTTATTTTTTTAAAAAACCAAATCTATCCTAACCAGTTAAATTATAACTATATTTAAATAATAGATTTATAGTAATGTGATATAACATAAGTAAATAATTTTTCAACAATCTATTCATACCAGAATCACCTTATGGTTTTCAAGTTAGGTTAGATTTATGTTCCAATATTTAACAAAACTTTAAAGACCTATTATTTATCATTACCACCTTTTTAAAAAAATCTTGTCTTGTTTAGAATATATTGTTTAAAAAACGCCCAAAGAGCAACGAAAAATATTTAAGTTGATAGACTAAACTATTACCAAACCTAATTTGAGTTTATTGATGTTTCATTTCTTTTGATTTTTTTACCAAATACTCAACAAAACGTCATGACTTCCTTGGTTAGACTGCATTCTTTTCTGCTGCACCAATCAAAGAATGTTTGTATATTTGTTATATTTATACAAGTGTACTCATCTCACTTTTGATTTTATATTTTATTTTATTATTTTTTGGAAAAGTAGATTACAAGTCATTTTTACTATTTTACTTGAAAAACAATTTTAAAACCCATTGGAATGTCGTCAGACATTTTCTCATAATTACCTGTTGTTGACGCAGAAATTATGGATCCCTGAGTTTGAGAGTAAACTACAAGCGGACCATTCATGCTAATATAAAACTATAAAACTATTCACACCATTAATTAACGTGTTTAATCCTGCATTTATGTATTAAAACATAAACAGTTTTAGCACGATTTTTGTTAAACTTAGCTTAAGATATAAAGAAAAAAAAGTACGGTTTTATCACTAATTTTCATTGAAGTTCAGCTTTGAAGCATATCTGTATTAAAACCACTGGTCCAATCTTTGTGAAATTTTTATACCATATTATATGACTCATTAGTAATCTAAAAATGGAATTGGAAAATTTTATCTCATTAGGGAAGTTGCTGTAGATTTAGTTCAAACAAATTTATCTCACGGCTCTTTTGTCCTTCTTCTGTTCCTCTTTTGTTCTTATTCTTTGGTTTTTTAAAGAATAAGATCTGAACATATAAATATAATTTATATGAACTGTTACATGAATTCAAGGGACCAACCCAAAACTTAGAATTATCGGCAATTTCAAATTAATCACTTTGGAATTATCCAAGTTCCACCATATTTAATAATTGTGTCCCAGTAGTTATTTTCATTGATTCATTGTTGACTGACTTTCTGGTCGTACCCAAAAGTGGTAGGACTGATTTTTTACAAGAATTTTATTGACGATATACTTGCATCGACCTAATAATCTTCAAAGTATGCTCCTTGAGCAGCTACACACTTAGTATAACGTTGCTCCCATTCCCAATATGCCTGCTGGAAATTTTCTTTGGGGATGCCGTTGATGACCGTTGTCAAAGTCTCTTGATCGAGTCAAAACGTCGTCCCTTGAGCTGTCTTTTCATCAGGGGGAAGAAGAAGAAATCTGGTGGTGCCAAATCGGGAGAATAGGGCGGGTGCGGCAACGTGGCAATGCCGTATTTGGCCAGGAGTTGTCTGACGACGAGCGCGCCATGGCAAGGCGCGTTGTCATGATGAAGCACCCAGCAGTTTGCGATTTCCGGTCGGACTCTTTTCACGCGTTCTCGGAGGCGGGTGAGCACCTGCACGTAAAAATTCGCATTTACAGTCTCCCCTGGTGGGACAAACTCCTTGAGAACCACTCCATGGCGGTCATCTTCAACGAGCTCCCTACCCTCTTTAAACAACTTGTGCCACTCAAATACTGTGGAACGGCTTAAGGCAGTGTCCCCATAAGCCTCCTTGATCATATCGAGGTTCTCAGTTGCCGTCTTCCCGAGTTTCGCACAAAACTTCACGGAATAATGTTGCTCTAAATTCTGATTCATTTTGTTTTTCGACACGGACAAAAAACTTGCTTCAATAAAAACGGTGTCCTGACTCAACGACAGCCCGCAGGCGAATGAGGTTGGTATCGGTCTGTTGCTAAGAGCCCCCTCCACTTTACCCTGCCAGGCAGACCCCCTTCACCGCTCCCTTCACGGCAGAGAAAATCAGTCCTACCACCTTTGGGTGCGACCCTGTAAAACAACGTGTTGTTTCTGAAATCTTTAAATGGGCTTTTTGGTTGAGTTCCATGAGTCTTTTGAAGATTTGGCAATTAACAACAGTTGTAGATGCCTCAATCGGTTTTGGTAGTTCTCACAACACTTATGCTATTTTATGAAATTAAACCATCATTGGTGGACTGATACTCTTTTTATATGAAACTTCTAAAATCATCTAGTTTATTCACACTGATAGAGCAGCAACCTGTCCAGTCACATTTTGGATGAAAATGTGTTACTATAGCACTAAGACAATGAAATCATTACTAGCTCAATTTCATAAAAAATGTTGCTATTTTTACATGTTTTTCTTACACAAAGTAATTCAAATGCCGGTCTAAGTAAAAGTAATTGTGATGAAAAGATTGATGATGATGATGATGATGGCTTTTGAAAATGGAACTGCAATTATGATATATTTGAACGTAATGTCGAGGTTATAGATAATTTTAAAAAAGGACCATAGTAAATATAAATTCTGTAACAAATAAATGAAAATTTTCTTCTTTCTTGTTTTGATTGTGAAAATTGAAACTCTGGTGCTTTGTATGTCAGTTTATCCACTTGGTTTGATGTTTTCACACTAATATCGTATTATGGTATTGCTTGTGCAAAATATAGTGCATGAACCAAAATCTAAATTACAAAAATAATTTGTAATAATGTTAATATTCAAATATTAATTGCAATATTAGACATAAACCCATTAGTATTAAAATTGTGAAATGTTAGGTCATCATATAGATTAAGTTCTTAAAATTTAAATTTAATATGTTTGTAAATTGTTGAATATAAAAATTACAAATAAACAATTTGAAGGTATCTACTTTATTTTAAACCCAATTATAAGCAAAACAATTTTTCAATCAGAGTACCACTTTGTTTGGAAAAACACAGAAGTAGAAGGTTAATTCATCTACATTTCAGTCTTTGTAGTGTCAGTTAGTCAAAGAAGGAGGGGGTTTGTTGGCCCCCGAGGCTATGCAGCGTTTTTCACCGACAATGGTTGCGGGTAGGAATATGGGAACAGGGCTTTTGGTAGGGGCTGGATTGTAGGAAGGGTATCTACAAGGCAGGAGGTTTTTTTTAAGTAGGGCAGTAATAAGGATTTTATTCTGGGGAACTGCGTTTATTTTAAACATTTGGACTGACCGACTGACTCTTTTTTATTGGGTGACATTTTTTGTTTTTTCTGTGTCAATTGATGTATGTAGTAAGGGTGTTTGTGGGACATAAGATAGTGTAAAAATAGGTAATAAAACTTGAAGCTAGAATGGAATAACAAAGTTGTGATGGATGATCTTAAAACTAACTTAACTTGACAAGCATTTTAAATAAATATTCTTTGAGCTTAGCTTATGAGGTTATGTTAAAAACAAATAAAGACATACACAAAACTCACAAATTATTCATTTATTTACTCATACGTGTTTCAATGACCAAGTCATCATCATCAGTGAGTGTTACTACTACAAACTCTAACTTACAACTAAAACTTAACAGATACATGATGAGATTAATATGAATAAACAAATTCACTTTTTACAATTTAAACATATTAAGACTAAAACCTAAAAACTAGTAGCCTATTCTAGGAGGCGAGTGGTAGATGGCTGGGAGAGGAAGTGTGAGTGGCAGAGGTGTTATGGAGAATCAAGAAGGACTTTGGGAAGAGGACGGAAAATAGGAGGGGGTCCAACTGAGTTTGCCAGGTCCCTAAGCTGTGGGTAATACGAGTTTTTGGCACTACTGAAGGGCTTCGCTGAGAGGGATCTGACAAAAATATTGTATTATTTTGGTATCATATTAGGTTCTCAGAAAAATTCCAAATTGTAATTGTTGGTAATTATACAAATAGACTGCAATTGCCATAGTAAAAAATAAGCCTAATCAGCATAAGACCTAACCAAACATCACAACACAATAAAATTCTTCATATTTACTCAATAGATATGTTATTAGTTTGCTAAATTATAAAGACCAGAAACTTTCTCATCAAACCTGTAGTTCTTATTTTTCTAAAATAATTTTTTTTCAGTTGTTTACTGCAGCTTAGTTGCATTTATTGTTTATTTTTTCTACTATTAAACAATGCCCAATATTAATTTTTTTTAATTTTATTTTTTAGGCAGGAGAAGCTGAACATATCAATCTTAAAGTTATGGGGCAAGACAATGCCATAGTTCAATTTAAAATTAAAAAACATACACCTTTAAGGAAATTAATGAATGCATATTGTGATCGAGCAGTAAGTATTTTTTAAATTATTTGTTTCTAAATTTTATTATTGAAAAGAAGATCAAAGATCATGTCTAATTTTTTTTTCATTTCTAAGCAAGGGAAAAAAGGAATTTAAATGTTGCAAATCAAAAAGGATTCAACCATTTTCATCATGAAGTAAAAGTCTTTCTTCTGGTATTAAGAAAAATAAGCAAACATTTGTCATGTTTTACTTTTGGAGTTTTAAAACTTTTGAAGGGTCATAAATAATGACACAAATATTACTATTTGACAACACTCTTGCAAGAGGTTGTTGAATTGACTCAGAACTTCCCATTTTCCTTTGTGTTGTCTGTTCTGTATTGGCTTTCCTTTAGTTATTGAAACATTTTAATTTTGCTTGATAAATAAATTGTAAGCAAAAAAGTAAATTTAAAGCAAATTAAATATAAATAAAAGTTTGTATTTTATTCTGTATTAATACATTTGTTTTGATAACTATTGTAACATTTTGAAAATAGCAAATAAGAAATTGGCTAGATTAAAATTGAAACTAATTTTAGGTAAAAGCCTAGAAAAGGTTGTAACATGTAAACAAGATATTTGAACTGTAAAATGCATTAGGAAATTTGTTGTATCAAATAACCTAACAAATTAAATTAAAACAAGATAATCTAATAATAATTATATTTAAACAAAATTGTAAACCTTAGTAACATAGGGCATAAGTAATTATTGGAGAGTTAAGAGGTTAAACGCGATTGTAAGCAATGAAGTCAGAGGTTATGTTTATATAAATCCAACCCAAAAACACACATTTCGGAATTATTACAAAAGTAAAACGCAAGACACTGCAAACACAAATAATAGTAATTAAATAAACACTGGAAGGTTTGTTAAGGATCGGAAAGTTGAAACAGTATGTTAACGAAATTAAAACGCGAGTGTAAACAGTTCGTTGACATTAACAGATGTAAAGCCAAAGAAGTAGGTCAAGTTACAGTCGACTCTAGTGGGAAAAAATTGAACTAAATTACATGCAAGATGAGTTTTGGGAGAAGGAATAGCCGCCATGTTTTAAACATTTTAAAAGTAAAAACGAAGCGTTAGTTAGTAGAGCGTGGAGACGCCAAGGTAGCGGACCTTCTCTGAGAAGTCAAAATTCCATTTGAAGAATTTCGTCAAAATTATACAGATTTGTGAAGAAACTTGGCCAAATTAAAACAAGGATAAGTGAATTTAAAGCTATAATACAGTATTAATATAATTTGAAGTAACTAAAAGGAATTTAAGTATGTTAAATATAAAATTTAAAGAGAACTGAATCCTACGTGAGCAAGCAGCCAATCGCCGATATTTGATGAGTTAAGTACATAGAGCTATACAAATAAACTTTAGTGAACTTTTAAAATTGTAAAGAAAGTTTAAAATTGTACATTATTAGAATATCTTGAAATTAATTAATAGTTAGTAGTAAGAAACATAATCCAGTTCAAACAGTTTAGGGACCTTTTTGCTTATTCCAAATTTAAGTTTTTCCATCAGGGAGCTATTTATTAAAATTATGTTCTAAATTTAATCATGTTTATCAAAATTTATTTAATTAACCAAAGAGTTAATATAACTCCTGCATATAAACCCCGAGATATTAAGAGATCTTAGAAAATAGCCTAGGGTATAAAACCTTGTAACTAAAATTAAAAGAATTGAATTTAGCCTATTGTGTTAAAACTTGTTAAGTTTTATTTTTTTGTTCTGTTTATTGTGTGAATTAAAAAAAATTGTTATAATAAAGAATTTAAATTATTAATGAGTTTTTGTTTTTAAATAGAAATTATATATCTTCATTCAATAATAATAATTCAATAGTAAAACCCAGTTGTGTGTTATAAAAAAAAATATTACACTATATTGATAAAAAAAATGCAGTAAAAACCTAGTTTTTTTTATAATAGTTTAGTATATGAATATATTGTTCATTCTTTGTAATAAAGTTTCGGAATCACTTAGAAGTATTTTCTACAATTTTATTTGAAAACAAAGACTGACAACATTCAGTTTTTCATGGAAATTTTCTCATTCAGACAGTTTCAGCCATTAACAATGTTGGCAAACCTGCATCAGTTCAAGCATATTCTTATGTAAATTGATGTTGCCGCTGTCGCATAAATCTTTTATATTAACTTTTGTACAAGTCGAAACATTCACTTTTTTTTATAAACCATTGTTATTTTATTTAGTGCTGTAATCCCAGTGCCCGAAAAGTGTGTCATAACGCTTGCCTTTTTATTTAGATAACCTGATCATTAGATAACCACAATTATTGTGAAATTTTGTCTTTCCTTTTCTATCACCCTAAAGAAACTCTTGCGAGTGCAATACGAAAAGTGAGCAGTGGCATGCACCTGACTTCTGTTAATACTGTATATTTGGTTTCCAATTAACTACGATCAAAACAAGGTGGTCCTTTGTTTTGTATCATTTTATGCCCTACATAAACATCTTCCCTAACATTCCTCTTAGAATTAGAACCCATAGAATAATCCAGGCACAGTTTGCTTCAAATGTGTTTAATTTTATTCTAATGCCTAACCAACTGGCATCATGGTTGAGTTACTATTTCAGGTCCTATGTTCTGGATTACCTTGAATACTTGTGGTTCTTATAGCCCAGATTATAAACGAAGCAAATATTTTAAAGAACTCATGCCATTAGATTAAAATTACACGTTTGAAACATTTAGACAACAGTTTTTGATTTGTGGGTTGTATAACAAACTCTTGAAAAATACAATTGAGTTAACTATGTTAGACATGTCCCAAAATACGCGTCTATTAATTGGAATTTAAATGATGTTACATTTACTAACATGTGGGTCGCCGTTGCCTGAATTGTATAGTATTGTAAGGTTGTAGGGGTCACCCGCGACCGGTGATGTAGACCTAACTTTAGATCATCACACAATGCTGCCGGGAACATACACATCATATTTTACTCTTTGAGATATCTGGTGTGGCTTCTGTGTGTGTTTCTGCAACTTGGCACTCAGATAAAATTTCTACTTTCTCCATTACAAAACTATAATTATCGAGAAACTAAAAGTTCAGAGTTTCAAGGAAGTAGCTTTTATTTACACTTGTTTGTAGAACTAAAATACGTTTTAAAATAACTTAAACATTTCAATTGTTCAAAAAAAATCACCTTAAAATCAGAACGATTCAAAATTTAAAAAAATTTGTTTAAAACTTCCACCTCCAATTTATAAGATCATATAAAATTTGTAAAAACATTAATTTAAAACATATTTGTATTGAAATATTGCAAAACATAAATGTGAAAATAATGATCGAATTACATTTACATTCTAATTATTCAGAAAATAATATTTCTAAACATAAAAACTACTTGAGAAACTCTACTACCTTTATTTCTTGTTTATAATGTGGATATATGTTATAGTATTTATTTATACTTGAAAAAATACCACACTTTCTTGACTTCGCAGTTCAATCGTCTCAGTCTTGAAGTAGGAACCATTTCATGTACAAATGTTTTGTTGTTAAATTGGGCAACAATCACTTTTTTTAAACTGAACGGATAGCATTTTGTTTTATTGTAATGCAATGTGAAATCGTGCTACTGAAATGACTTCATGCTATTTATTGTCTATCTGAAAGATCAACATTGAACGGAGTATGGCAGTAGGCCATCTGCCTGGCCTACTAATCGTGTTTTGAATATTTGCATCATGCTAAGACGGTCATCGATATCTGGCGACATAAAATATGCTAGTTTAAATGAATAAACACACTAGAAGAAAAAATGTGTATATTTTGCCATTATTTGACAACAGAAAATACGAAAGAAAAAACTTGTGCTGAATGGTTTTAGACAATTTTTTATTTTTAACCTTTCCATTTTCAAGAAAAAAGATTTGGTTTTTCTATTAATTCTGACCCTAAATGCAATTAACCCAGTGCTAGTTTAGTATCTACCCTTATGATCTATGCGTTCAATATGTGTTGGAAAATGTCATGACAAAAAATGTTTCATATCAGTAAAGCGTTGTAAATAAGGCAAATAATTATTAAAAAATTCTATGTTAATAGCTGGTTTAGACATAACATTTTAAAATAGAACTGCTAGTGTAATAGTACTTAGTGAATAAAATATTTCTGCAAAATGGTTACTCTCATAATATTTTATTGTTTATTTCCAAATTTTCTTAATTTATTATAATCCAGTGACATTAGACTAAGGATCATATATAACACTAATCTGTTATAAATCTTGAGTTTTTCTAATAAAATCAAGTGTTTATAGCTGAAGTGAGATCATCAAACCTCACATACATAAATTGTTTTCGTGATTAATTGAGCATGTAGTTATGTCAATGATCTGGTCTCTGATTCTCAGCTTCTATTATTTAAATTTGTCTCTTGTGACAAAATACTGTAACTTCCGATTAAAATTTTGTACATAACTTAGTTTTATCTAATATTGGAAATCATTGAAAATAGTTCCAAGGCTTTTGGTCGCACTGTTTTTTTTCATTTAAATTATTATCTGCACGTATACTTGAACTTTATAGTTAATTTGTTTCTTAATAGGAAAGGGCAAACAATATTAATATTAACGAGCATGACAGTCTGAAGTGTATAGTCACATGACACCTACTAAATGCCACTCTGGGAAACAATTAATAAACGTTATAATTTGTAGCAAAATGTGTTTTAATAATGGTTTCATAAGCTATTATTGTTTTCAAGACTTCTAATCTATGTAGAAAAAATGCAATAGATAATTTTTAAAAGACAAAATATCACTCTCCAAGCTCTACTGGTCTGCACGATGCCAAATGGTCGAGTTACCAAGGGCAGGCGTTGGATAAAGAAAGAAAGAAAAGACAAAATTAATTTGTATTACTATATCATATATTACATTCATTTTATTATAGTATCATAATATCCGTGATTAAATAGATGTCAAGTTGAGATAAGAGTGGTTAATTTAATTAATCAATAAACAAAAAAAAGACAAAATAAATTTGTATTACTGTATCATATATTACATGCATTTTATTATAGTATCATAATATCTGTTATTAAATAGGTGTCAAGTTGAGATAAGAGTGGTTAATTTAATTAATCAATAAACAAAAAAAGACAAAATAAATTTGTATTACTGTATCATGTATTACATGCATTTTATTATAGTATCATAATATCCGTGATTAAATAGATGTCAGGTTGAGATAAGAGTGGTTAATTTAATTGATCAATAAACAAAAAAAAGACAAAATAAATTTGTATTACTGTATCATAATATCCGTGATTAAATAGATGTCAAGTTGAGATAAGAGTGGTTAATTTAATTAATCAATAAACAAATAAAAGTCATGCAAACATTGTTTTCAGACACAATTCTCACGTATTCGTTTTTTATGTTTCAGGCAAATAAACTTTTTGTACTTGTGACAAAAGTTATGTGTAATTCTGTTTTCTTTTCCAGACAAAGATAAAGCTAACTTCAGTAGAAATTGTCTTTTTAAAGTTTTGTCATTTATATTATTAGAATTGTTTATGATTTTCTAATTATACCAGCAATATTTTGCAAGCTATAAAAAATTACTACTTGGCTTGTATTCCTTGCACAAATGTACAGTCCACTCATTTTGTTAGCATGTCTATGGCGTACTTCGTTGAATGGTAAAAAGTTACAATTTCCTGTTTAATATTATTGGCTATGTGAGAATCAATACTGTTTTCATTATGTGACATTGTCAAAACAATTACGTTTTTATTTATTTTTGGCTTGTAAGAAACAAGGGTGATGGATTCATGGAACCCAAATTTAAACAACTACAAAGGCATAGTTTACATGGTACAAACTCAAGTGGGATTTCTTTTCTATTTTTATAAATTGTTCAACAGTCGAAGATATCTGCGACTGAAATACCGCGTTTTAATCAGCTAATTTATACGACACTAGCGACGCCAAGCGGATTCTCCTGAAACTAACTTGAGCCGCGAAATTCGAACATTAGCATATCTTTTGAACAGACCTTGTATACATATATATTTAGGTTAGTTTTGGTTGGTAAAGATTATTTAGATTTTTTGAACTAGGAGACTGACAGACTTACATTGGCAAGAGTCCACTCTGTAGTCTTAAAATAGAAACACATAAAAGCACTTAACCAATGATATATTTCAACCACACAGTGGTCTTTGTCAATCAAAGAGAAAACACAAAAAGAAATATGAGAGAATAAAATAAATATATTTGTTGGTTAAGAGCTTTTATGTGTTTCTATTTCAAGACTACAGAGTGGACTCTTACCAAGGTAAGTCTGTCAGTCTCCTAGTCCAAAAAATCTATATATATATATATATATTTATTTAGGTTAGTTTTGGTTGGTAAAGATTATTTAGATTTTTTGGACTAGGAGACTGACAGACTTACCTTGGTAAGAGTCCACACTGTAGTCTTGAAATAGAAACACATAAAAGCACTTAAACAATGATATATTTCAACCACACAGTGGTCTTTGTCAATCGAAGAGAAAACACAAAAAGAAATATGAGAGAATGAAATAAAATAAATACAAGTTGTAATCACAGATTGTGTAGAGTAGAAATCAGATGTCACAGATGCACAGATTAAAGATATATATATATATATATATATATATATATATATATATATATATATATATATATATATTGTTTCCATGAGCATATGAGTGATTATGGTTTATATAAGTCTGTCAGGGGAAAAGAGATAAGGCTATTAGGGGGGAAAAAAAAAATTAAAAATAAAATTAAAAAAAAAAAAATAATAAAAAAAAGTGTGATTCGACAATGGTCAATTGACCGAAAGATGCCTCATCACTCAAGGTAAAATTATTGCACTTAATGGTGGATAAAATTACTTACAATAGTAATATATTAACTTCATAAAGTCAGTGCAACGGAAAAACAATGGATAACGTTAAATATCAAGAATATGTATATATATATATATATATATATATATATATATATATATATATATATATATATATATATATATATTGTAACATTTTGAAAATAGCTAATAAGAAATTGGTTAGATTAAATTGAAACTAATTTTAGGTAAAAGCCTAGAAAAGATTGTAAAACGTAAACAAGATATTTGAACTGTTGCATTAGGAAATTTGTTGTATCAAATAACCAAACAAATAAGATTAATACAAGATAATCTAATAATAATAATTATATGTAAACAAAATTGTAAACTTAAGTAACATAGGGCATAAATAATTGCTGGAGAGATGGGAGGTAAAAGCACGATTGTAAACAATGAGATAAAGGTTATGTTTGTATGAATTCAGCTCAAAACACACACATTTCGGAATTATTACAAAAGTAAAAAGTAAAGACACTTCACACACAAATAATAGTAATTAAATAAACACTGAAAGGTTTGTTAAGGATCGGAAAATTGAAACAGTATGTTAACCAAATTAAAACGATGAAAATAGTTCGTTGACATTAACAGATGTAAGAGCCAAAGAAAGTAGGTCAGTTACAGTCGACTCTAGTGGGAAGAAATGGAACTTCGTTACATGAGAGCCAAGGTTTATGTATAATTAATATGAATTTGAAGAGGGAGAGGCCGCCATGTTTTAAACAATTTTTAAAAGTAGAAACGAAGCGTTAGTTTAGTTATAGCGTGGGTTGCCGAAAGAAGCAGACCTTTCTGAGAAGTCAAAATTCCATTTGAAGAATTTCGTCAAAATTATACAGATTTGTGAAGAAACTTGGCCAAATTAAAACAAGGATAAGTGAATTTAAAGCTATAATACAGTGTTAATATAATTTGAAGTAACTAAAAACAATTTAAGTGTGTTAAATAGAAAATTTAAAGAGAACTGAATCTTACGTGTGAACAAGCGACCTTCGAAAATTTATAAGTTGAGTATATAGCGCTATAGAAATAAACTTTAGTGAACTTTTAAGATTATAAGGAAGTATAAATTTGTACATTATTAGAATATCTTGGAATTAATTAATAGTTAGTAGTAAGAAACATAATCCAGTTCAAATAGTTTAGGGATCTTTTTGCTTATTCCAAATTTAAGTTTTTCATCAGGAAGCTATTTATTAAAACTATTTTCTAAATTTAATCTTGTTTATCAAAATTTATTTAATTTAACCAAAGAGTTAAAAGATATAGCCCATGCATATAAACCCCGAGATATTAAGAGATGTTAGAAATTAGCCTAGGGTATAAAACCTTGTAACTAAAATCAAAGGAATTGAGTTTAGCATATTGTGTTAAAACTGGTTGTTTTATTTTTTTTTTTTGTTCTGTTTATTGTTTGAATGTTGAAATAAAATTGTTATAATAAAGAAAAAATAAATTATTAATGCCCGAGTTGTGTTGTGTTACAAAATATTAATTAAAAAATATTACATTTGGCACACCAACGTGGGGTACGATTATTAGAAAAATAATAATAAGAAAAAGGCACTATGAAGAATAGAAATAATTGAATATTTGTACTAATATTGTTTACCTTTCAGGACTTTACAATCATAAGTCGACATTTTAATTACTTTCAAAATTTAAATATAAAAGGGGGTTTTGAAGTAATAATACTAATAAAAGGGGGTTAAGGTTTAACTAATAAAATATAATGGAATCTGAAACCGGTGCATACAATTTGCGGGGGGAAGAAAGCTAAAATAGACGAAAAAGAAACTGCCATAGGCAAAATAGAATTGGAAAAAGGGACAAGCTTGGAAGTGCAGGAAGTAGAAATGGAAGGCACAGATATGCCAATAGGAAACATTGAGGTAGAGGAAGATAGGGGACTACCTATGCAAACCCAACAGGAACAGGGAAATAATGAGAATGTAGATTTAAGGGATATAATGAGGACTTTAATGGAAATGAGTGTAAACATAAATAAAGGGAGAGAGGAAATGAAGGATATGAAGGAGGATATAAGGGAAATAAAAAAAGAATTAAAGGAAAATAGAGACGAAATGAGAGAGATGAAGGAGGATTTAAAATTCATAACAGATGAAATAAGGGAGGATAATAAGAAAATGATAGAGGATATGAGGCAACAGTTGAGGACAGAGAATGATACTGTAATAGAGGATGTGAGAAGAGACATAGAGGAGAAAGATAGAGAATTAGAGGAGGAGATTAAGGAAAATTTTGAGGAAACAAAAGAAATAATAGCTGATGTGATAGAAATTAATATAAAAGAGATAAAGAAAGTAGAAAATATAACAAAGCAAAACAGGGAAGAGTAAAGAGTTTTAAATAGGGAGATAGGGAAAATGGAGGACAAAGTGGAGAAAAACACAGAAGAGTTAGGAGAGTTAAAATTATAGGTGATAGGAGAAAGAGAGATAACAGATGAGCGTTTTAGGAAAGTCGAAGATGTAAGGGAGAAAATATTAGGAGATCAGGGAAGGTTAAGAAATAAAATAGGAAAAATAGAAATATGGCCAATAAAAAATTTAACAATTCAAACTGCAACTAATAAGAAGACTAAAAAGATAAATAAAATGATAATGGTAATAGGAGAAATAGGAGGAGTTAAATATCCGTTTCAATGCATAGTGGTACCAGGCTTGTTGAGAAAATTTCTCATAGGTACGGATATGTTAATGGATGTGAAGGCACAACTCGATTTTTTGAAAATGGGAGATAGAATTTAAATATGAGAATAACAGAGAAAATAGAAACTATGAAGCAGATGAAAGATACAATGGAGATGTGAACAGTGTTGAGGCAAGGACAGGCGTGGGGACAAGAAAAGAGCATGGTGCCCACAGTCAAACGGAAAACTAAGAAAAGTGAAACCATAATAGGAGCTCCAAATCTACTAATAATCTAATTATAAATAATGTACTTATAAATATGGAATTTTTTGGAACAAGAAGATGAGGAGAGAAATTATAATTTAGGAATTAATAAGAAACCCAGAAATAGAAAGTAAAATAAAGGAAACAAGTTTACAGGCATTAATAGACACCGCAATATGAATAAACTCTAAGTGATTATGTGTATAAGAAAACGTTAGTAGGTTTTAAGGGATGGTAACTATATCTACGATAATTTATTGGTAACTTCGTCAAATATTGAGAATAATGAATAAAGATAAATATGAATCTATGATAATAAATATTGAAGCATCGTTGTAATAAATAAAATATGGTAATTGTGTATTTAAACTTCGTCGTATTGTAAGGGAGAATCTGCGTTGATAAATAATGGAACTTCGTCGTATATGTTATATATTATAAAAGAAATATGAATCTATGATAATAAATATTGAAGCATCGTTGTAATAAAAATATGGTAATTGTGTATTTAAACTTTGTCGTATTGTAAGGGAGAATCTGCGTTGATAAATAATGAATCTATGATAAATAAGTATTAAAACAAAATTTATATTCGTTGATATAGGGACAGTGTAATCGAAGGAGCTATAGATATGATCAGATAGAGGATATAAGATTGCAACCTTTAAAAATATTAGATGTTAAACTTCATACAAAATAAACTTAGATGATATAAGAAAATAATTGAACTGGATGTAAGATTAGAAGGGGAGATAAAATACTAACTTAGAACTGGGAGTTAGATGAAGCTAAAAGCAAAATATGAGATATGAGAGAAATAATAAACAAGGAATAAACAGAATTTATTGTTTAAATGTTGAAATAAAATTGTTGTAATAAAGAATTTAAAATATTCTTGAGTAGTTTTTGGTTTTAAATAGAGAAATTATATATCTTCATTTAAATATTCATTCAATAGTAAAACCCAGTTGTGTGTTATATAAATAAAATTAAATATTTTGTGTATTAATAAAGAACATAAGTCAAAATACAAATACAAGAATTATAATTGAATTTACAATTCAAAGCTTTTCGTTGGCTAACAGTACCAACATCATCAGGAATATTAAACAATTGATATTGAATTGTTTAATATTCCTGATGATGTTGGTACTGTTAGCCAACGCAAAGCTTTGAATTGTAAATTCAATTATAATTCTTGTATTTGTATTTTGACTTATGTTTTATATATATATATATATATATATATATATATATATATATATATAATGTGTATAATGTGTGTATAATTATATAATGTATTTGTGTGTGTGTGTGTGTGTGTGTGTGTGTGTGTGTGTGTGTGTGTGTGTGTGTGTGTGTGTGTGTGTGTGTGTGTGTGTGTGTGTGTGTGTGTGTGTGTGTGTGTGTGTGTGTGTGTGTGTGTGTGTGTGTGTGTGTGTGTGTGTGTGTGTGTGTGTGTGTGTGTGTGTGTGTGTGTGTGTGTGTGTGTGTGTGTGTGTGTGTGTGTGTGTGTGTGTGTGTGTGTGTGTGTGTGTGTGTGTGTGTGTGTGTGTGTGTGTGTGTGTGTGTGTGTGTGTGTGTGTGTGTGTGTGTGTGTGTGTGTGTGTGTGTGTGTGTGTGTGTGTGTGTGTGTGTGTGTGTGTGTGTGTGTGTGTGTGTGTGTGTGTGTGTGTGTGTGTGTGTGTGTGTGTGTGTGTGTGTGTGTGTGTGTGTGTGTGTGTGTGTGTGTGTGTGTGTGTGTGTGTGTGTGTGTGTGTGTGTGTGTGTGTGTGTGTGTGTGTGTGTGTGTGTGTGTGTGTGTGTGTGTGTGTGTGTGTGTGTGTGTGTGTGTGTGTGTGTGTGTGTGTGTGTGTGTGTGTGTGTGTGTGTGTGTGTGTGTGTGTGTGTGTGTGTGTGTGTGTGTGTGTGTGTGTGTGTGTGTGTGTGTGTGTGTGTGTGTGTGTGTGTGTGTGTGTGTGTGTGTGTACATATATATAGTTGTTAGTAATAATAAACAAAATTGTTGTTAATATGTGTAAATATTTTTTTGAAATTATTTTAGTTATAAAGTTTTGTTATAAATGTGAAGTGAATAATTAGTTGCATGAATGTAAGGAGAAATAACCGCTAAGGTTCAGATAAGAAGTAGCATTCTATTATTTATTTATTTGCAATTTTTTACTTATTATTATTTTATATATTATAATTCATGATTATTATTTTTACTAATAATGAATATATATGAGTATAATCAATTAAAAAATAAATTACCACAACAAAGTTCAGTTGCCATGACAATTGAGTTCAGAGAATTAATCCGAACCACATATAGGATCACAAATAATATAGACAGTTTTTGATTAAGTAGGACCCTTGTCAATAAATACAATATTTGATTAATATACTTTTTGGGCCTCAGCTATTGGTGGTCTTCTGTGATTGTATTTGGTTGTTAATGTTAATTTCATAACTCATTATATACAAAACACTTGTCTAGTAATATAAATTGTATCACTGTCAGTCAAAATTAACTTTATTTTATTTTTATAGGGTCTTGCAATGGCAGCGGTCCGTTTTCGCTTTGATGGACAAGCTATTAATGAAAGTGATACACCATTGACACTGGAAATGGAAGAAGGAGATACTATTGAAGTGTACCAACAACAAACAGGAGGATATACGCACTTAAAATTTTTACTGTGAAAACTGAAAAAAATGTTTTTTTTATTGGAAACGTAATATAAAGTTACAAAGACTTTCGATGTATTAAACACAATATTATAATTGTGTCAAGAAATGTAAATTGTTCTTTTTCCTTAATGAATGTTATTTTAAAATTCTATTTTTAAACATTTTATTTCATGATTTGGATAATTTTCAGAATTATGTACATTTAGTGTAATTTAATTTGTATTTAGATTTTTTGGACTAGATAGGCGATTGACAGACTTGCCTTGGTAATAGTTGGGTTTGTAATCTTAAATTAGACCTTTATTAAACACTAAAATATTGATATTCAGGTCTGTCTATTTTAAAATACAGAACTATTACCAATCTAAATTCATCAGTCTCCTATCTAGTCCAAAAAAATCTCAAATAAAATTTAAGCTTACCAAAATAACCTTAATGTGTATTTAGTTATAACATATATTTGGAAAAAGATAATGGTGAACTTTTTTTTCAATGCGAAAGTAGTTATAGTTTCGTTTTTATATATGTGTGATTTGAAAAGTTTAAATATTCACATTTGTTTCAACTTGATATATATGTTAAACTTTGTATGCCATTCCGTTGAATTTAGAGAAGTACAAAGATTGTGTATGTTTTAATTCAACTAAAATGTATCACAAGTACGTGCTATATTGTACAAGTTGGTTTATTACTTACTTGAATCTTGATTACCAAGTTCTTAATTTAAGGCTTAACTTCCTAATTTTACCTATACTGCTTTTATATTGAGTCTAAATTTTGTTTAAAAAAATTTAATTTGATCTAAATTTTCTGTTTCATTTATAAACTTATTTTGTATTAAATTATTGTATTTCTTATCCTGTTTCTTATCTTACATTTTTTTTAAAATTTGGTTTTGGCACTTTTAGGGGTGTCGACAAAAATTAAAACAAAATTTCACTTAATTTTTACATCTTTATTTGAGAAATGTATTTAATGAAGACTAATATTTATTTCAGATAATAATAAAATCATGTTGGTAACAAAAAACATTTATTTGATGTTTCTGAATACAAATATTTTTTTAACAAATTCAATCGAAATCAGTTCTTTAAAAAGTGTGATAGGCCTAAAAATGTTTTCCTTTCCAAAATTGGATTAGAAATACGCAACTTATTATTGAATTGATCAATTATTTGATTAATATTGAATTATTAGTATTGAGATCCATCAAAATCTATATAAATAAATATATTAATTAACTTATCAAAACTATTTAATAATAATTTACGTGTAAAATGGCTATTCTACAACAAAGCCAGCTATTAACACAAAATCAGCTATTACATAAAGCCATATATCATTTAAATCACTGTGAAGTGTTTTATAGCGTAACCTGATGAAACTATATGACGTAAGGTATGGGTTTCAAAAATAGCATGACACAAAAGCTATGATTTCATCTTATATTTTGTTCACAGCGCAAACAAAAGTTGTTTTGGGATGTATTACGCTTAGATTTTCTTGGTTAATAATAATCATCATGATCTGATTAAACAAATGAAGTCCCAATTTATGATAATTAGAGGGTTTCCTTCGCAGTTATTGAATTCAAGAATATTTTGCTTAAAGGTCATATGGTTGTAGTTGAAACTCTACAAAGTGTCACCTCAGAATTTGACATTTTTACCACTATATAAAGAGATTCTTGTCAAAAATAATATTTTATTTATGGAATTATTACCACCTTTGAAGTATCAAAGTAATTGAATTAAACCCTTGTCTGGTGTATGTGGTTAATACCCAGGAACTCTCTTAACTAATTAATAGTATTATATATATATATATATATATATATATATATATATATATATATATATATATATATATATTTAGGTTAGTTTTGGTTGGTAAAGATTATTTAGATTTTTTGGACTAGGAGACTGACAGACTTACCTTGGTAAGAGTCCACACTGTAGTCTTGAAATAGACAGGTTCCAATGTTGTTGGGAATATTCATCAGTTATAAACAATCAGTGTTATTTGTCTACACTAAATGTAGAGAATGTCAGCACTGGGCAATATTTAAAACAGTAGTTTGTATACAATTGTTTTTTAATATGAGTGTTTTCCAAATAAACATAAAAAACAAAGATTGAACTGTCTTGCTAACAGTACAGTGTGTATATATATATATATATATATATATATATTGTGATATTTCACGTTCATTATTTTTTTGTTGCACTGACTTTATAAAGTTATTATTATTACTTGTAAACAATTTTTTCTACCACTAAGTGCAATAATTTTACCTTATGTGATGAGGCACCTTTCGGTCACTTGACCATTGTTGAATCACTGATTAATTTTTCTTTATTTTTCTGGTGTTTACACAAACCACAAAACAAATACAGAAAAACATAACCTATCAGGAATTTACAAAATTACATGTAACGACTGCAACGCATTTTACATAGGGAAAACAAGCAGATCATTTAAAATAAGATTTTAAGAACATTACAGAGCATTCAAAAATAAAAATACAAAAGCATCAAATGATGCAGCGCACCTAATATCACATAATCATGGAATAACAAATTACGAAAATAACCTAACCATACTTAAAATAAATAATAACCCAATAGAACTAAACTCACTAGAAAAATATCACATTTATAAAAACATACACAACAATTTTATAAACCTGCAAATGATGTACTATTCAAAAACACACTGCTCAAGAAGAAATGTGTATGACGTCAACAAATACCAACATGACGGACCGAACATCCACACCAGAAAAATTAATCAGTTATTCTACAATGGTCAAGTGACCGAAAGGTGCCTCATTACATAAGGTAAAATTATTGCACTTAGTGGCTAAAAAAATTATTTACAAGTAATAATAATAACCATATATATATATATATATATATATATATATATATATATATATATTGTAATATTTTTTTTAAAGAGACACAATATAATATACTTATGTTTTACTATTTAATAAATTGAATTTTTTATTTAAGACAAATAAAACTACTCAGGAACAATTCATTAACATTTATTATCATTTCATCTCGACATTAAACAATACACACAAAACAAAATTTTACAACTTAACAATTTTTAATAAAATATACTAACTCTTTTTTTTTTAATTTTAGAGTTACACAATTTTAATACCCTTGGCTAGTTTAAGATCTCTTGATATCTCGGGGTTATAGCATGGGCTATATTAACTCTTTGTTAATTAAATAAATTTTGAAAAACAATATTAAATTTTGAAATAAGTTTAATAAATATTTTCCTGATGGAAAAACTTAAATTTTGAATATGCAAAAAAAGGCTAAACTATTTGAACTGGATTATTTCTTATTACTTACTATTAATTAACTACAAGATATTCTATTGTACAAAATTAAACTTCCTTATTATCTTAATGTCCATTAAAATTGATTTTTTATAGCGCTAATAACTTATCAAATATCGAAATTTCAGTTAGCTTACGTAAGATTCCGTTCTCTCCAAATTTGACTTTTTACACACTTAAATTCGTTTTATTTACTTCACTTTATATTAACACAGTATTACATTTTGTAATTCACTTCTCCTTAATTTAAGTTGGCCAATCTTCTTAACAAAACGGTATAATTTAGACGAACTCTTTCCAAATAAATAGAATTTTGACTGCACAGCAAGGTCTGCTTCCTCTAGTAGCGTCACCCACGCTAGAATGCTCTAACTACGCGTCCTTAGATTTTCTTTTAAAAATGTTACAAATATGGCCGCCTTTCTTCTTAAAAAAAAAACATATGGGTTATAATTTAGTTCGATTTCTTTCCACTAGACTTTCACACATGTTAATGTCAACGAACTATTTTCACCGTTTTACAGCTGATGCGTCCACAACGAGCTTGTTTAGAATGGCGTTTTAACTTGGTTAAACCTGGTTGAAACTTACTGTTTCAATTTCCTATCCTCAACAAACCTTCCAGTGTTTATTTTATTAATATTATTAGTGTGTGAAGTGTCTTTGTGTTTTACTTTTGTGATATTTCCGAATTGTGTGTGTTTTGAGTGGATTCAAAGAACATAACCTTTCAATTTTCTTTTGTTTACAAACGTGTTCACTTTCTCCTTCAAGTAATTACTTAGGCCCTATGTTACTACAGTTTACAAACTTGTTTACACATAACTATTATTAGATTATCTTATTTTAATTTATGTGTTAGGTTATTTGATATAACAAATTTCCTAATACATTTCCAGTTCAAAAACCTTGTTTACAATTCTATGCTTTTACCTAAATTTAAGTTTCATTTAACCTAACCAATATCTTAATGAATTTCTTTTTAAATTTTGTGTGAGTTATTTCTAATATATTCTTCCAATTCTTAAATAATATTATATAGCCCATTCTATAAATGTTACAATGTCCCCTAATTTAATTTAAATAAAAAAATATTACTAATCTCTACATTACACATTCTTTACATTTTACAAGCTTGATTAAATATACATATTTTTTTTTTTTAATTAAATTTAAATTAACATTTATACTTTAAATTGTCCATTTATACTTAATTCCTACGACACAATTTTATCTTAATTCTTTAACAATCAAATACTGAGCTGAACACTTCAAGCTACATATTACTTAACTTATCTTCTAACAATACAATATACTTACAACTAACATTCAATCGACAATTCCTTAACAATTCTAACATATAGTAACAATAAATCATGTTTTGGTATTTACAATTCCTTCCATAATTATATATTTTTTTTTTTTTTTTTTTTTTTTTTTTTTTTTATTACATTTATTACAATTGGAATCCTTCCAATCATAAGTCTGATTCAATATTTATTTAACATATATTCTCTGATACCGTGTCTTTAAATCCCAGCCTATCCGAGTCATAGTATGTCTAGATTTGGTCAAATTGGTTATAACATTTCTCTTTCCCTTATTTCTGTTTATTCCTTGTTTATTATTGATCTCATATTTATTTTGCTTTTAGCTTCATCTAACTCTCAGTTCTAAGTTAGTATTTTATCTCCCCTTCCAATCTTACATCCAGTTCAATTATTTTCTTATATCATTTCAGTTTATTTTGTATGAAGTTTAACACCTTCGATTACACTATCCCTATATCAACGAATATAAATTTTGTTTTAATACTTATTTATCACCGCAGATTCTCCCTTACAATACGACGAAGTTTAAATACACAATTACCATATTTTTATTTCAACGATGCTTTAATATTTATTATCATAGATTCATATTTCTTTTATAATATATAATATATACGACGAAGTTCCATTATTTATCAACGCAGATTCTCCCTTACAATACGACGAAGTTTAAATATACATAATTTTATCTTTATTCATTATTCGACGAAGTTTCTAATAAATTATCATAGATATAGTTACCATCCCTTAAAATTTATCTCCTGCTAACGTTTTCTTATACACATAGTCACCTAGAGTTTACTCATATTGCTTCCTTTACCTATATTTAATATCTCCCTTCCTATTTTATTTTGTCTCATTTGAGTTTATCTCCCTTGCATCATGGTACTTTTTTAGTTCTGTCGAATGGAACATCCCCTTATTTATATCATATTTATCATCCCATAATTCGAATGTTGATTCTCCTAACTTTTTGTGTATTCTATATGGCCCACTATAAATATTAAATAATTTCCCCATTTCTCCCTCTATGCCTTTTGCCTGCCAGTTTTCTTTTACTAACACTAAATCATTTAAATTAAATGTGAAAACTTATGATTTCTATTGAAATTTTGTGCCCTAAGTTCTGCCTTTTTTTTCATTCTCCCTCTTGCCAAATCTATTACCAGTTGGGTATTAACGCTTTGTTCGTTTGAATTTTGATATACTTATGCCAAAATCTCTCATCTATTTTTCCTAACTGTAACTGATTAGGTGTGAACCCTGTGGTCTCATGTGGTACTTCATTCAACATCTCATTTATTAAATGTATAAACTTTGCCCATTGTTTATGGTTCCCATGGCAATAGGTGCGAAGACATCTCATTATCTCCCTGTTTACCCTTTCTACTATATTGCTTTGAGGTCGCCTAATTGGTGAAAATATTTGTTTGATCCCTTTATTTTCTAAAAATGTTGACCATCTTTTACTTGTGAACTGAGTTCCATGGTCTGTTTGTGCCCTTTTTACCTGTCCATATTTTTCTAAATAATCTTCTACACATCTAATAGCTGTAGCAGTATTTGCTTTTTTTATTTTATAAATTTTTATAAATTTAGTAAAAATATCCAAAATAACCAAAATATATTTAAATCCCTCACTTTTATGAAATGGTCCACAAAAGTCAATAGATAGTTGCTCTTTAGGCCCTTCTACCTTGATTCCTTTCATCACCCCATAACAAGTTTGATTTGTGTGTTTCACCCTCTGACAAGTGTCACAGTATTTTAAAAGGTATTTAATCTCCTTATACATCTTTTTCCATGTGAATATTTCATTTATTATACTATAGCACTTCTTGGCCCCTATATGCATATAGTACTCATGGCATGATATCACTAATACATTTATTAACTCTCTGGGTACTATTATTTTCCAACTTGTTTTACAATTTTTATATAGTATGTTACGTTCAATTTCGAATTGTATTCCTGGACATTTTCAATAATATTTCTTAATTCTAAATCACCCCCCTGAAGCTCATTAAGTTTTGTCAATTTTGTCACTACTTCCCTACTTATTACTCTTTCCATTAAATTGATACTAAACTTATTTTGATTCTCTATATGTTTTGGCTCTATCTTATCCCATGGGTTACGACTTAATATGTCTGCCACCACGTTCTCCTTCCCTTTACAATACTCAATCTCAAAATCATATTCCTGCATGAGCAATATCCAACGATATAGTCTTGAATTTAATATTCTGCAAGTCTTTATGAAAGTCAAAGCCTGGTGGTCAGTTTGTATTACTACTTTTCTCCCCAGTATAACCTGTCTAGCCTTCTGTAGACAAAACAACACAGCCAATAATTCTTTTTCAGTCGTATAATATCGTATCTCACTACCTTTTAGGGTTCGGCTCATAAACATAATTGCCTGTTTCTGTCCAGTCTCTGTTACCTGGTACAGATGTCCCCCAATAGCATATTCGCTTGCATCTGTCTGTAAATAAAACGTTTTTGAATAATCAGGGTGTTTTAGTACGTTGGTATCTATAAATGCTTCCTTTAATTTTCTAAAATTTTGTTCCTCTAAATCTGTCCAATTAAATTTTGTTTCATGTCTCAAAAGTTTCAGGAGTGGCTCTACTAATTTCGAATAGTGGTCTACAAACTTGTTGTAATAATTGGCAAGGCCTATAAACCCTTTTAATTGCTTAACATTCTTTGGTGTGGGGAATTCCATTACAGCCTTAATTTTGTCCTTATCTATCTCTATTCCCTCAGTTGTCAACCTATAACCTAAAAATGCTATGTTTTCTTTACAAAACTCAGTTTTTGATAATTTAATTTTGATATTATTTTCCCTAAATGTCATAAATAATTTTTTTAAATGGTTTTTATGTTCTTCAAAACTCTGTGACATGCATACAATGTCGTCTACATATACTAAAGTGAATGGTTCTAATTCATTTCCCATTATTCTACCCATAGCTCTTGCTAAAGCTGCTAATGATGTTTTTAGCCCATAAGGTGTCACAATGAAATGATATGTCTTTCCATTATACTGAAAAGCTGTAAATTTTCTGGATTCTGGCTCCAACTCCACCTGCCAAAAACTATTCGTGAGGTCCATAGAACTCAGGTATTTTACCTTTCTTGCCTTATGTAATATTTCATTAATACCCTGGTAACACTCGTAATCTGGTATTATGATTTCGTTCAGTTTCCTTGCGTCCAGGCACAATCTTATTTCTCCATTACTTTTTATGACAGGAATAATAGGGTTAATATAAGGGCTATTACTTTTTTCTATAATTTTCATCTCCAACATTTTGTCAATTTCTCTTTGTACCGCTTCTTGATACTTTGTGGGCACAGGATAGTTTCTTTGATAAAATGGTAAATCTGTTCTTACTTTTATCTCATGTCTATATCCTTTACACACTCCAGGCCTATCTGAAAATACATCCTTATATTGCTTTATTATCTCTACCAACTCCAGTTTTTGCCTATCTGTTACACGGTCATCTCCGATACTTCCCACAATATCTCTATCACTAATTTCCCCTTCTGTTTCATTTTGTTTCTCATAATTTTGGTCCCCCTGTCCTAGATTATCTAAATTTTCCCATTCCTCATCAATTTGATCGAATTCGTTAATTACCTTATCTTCCCTTTCTAAATTTTGTACCTCGTTGTTATTAAATCTTTCGTCATCATTTTCAACCTCCGTTTCTTTCATATCTATTTTAATATAGTTTTCCAAATATTTCAATTTTATACTCCAATCCTCACAACTTATATCAGCCTTTGTATTTTTTAATATATCCATCCCTATGATCATCTCTCTCAATAGGCCAGGTATGATGAAACATTGAAATGGGTAATCAATCCCACCTAATCTTCCCATTATCAGAACAATTTTATTAATTTTTTTACTCTTTTTATTTGTTGCTGTCCTAATGTTCATTGCTCTGATTGGCAACGTTTCTACTCTTCCTAGTTTTCCCTTATTTATACTATACCATTTTTCCTGAATACATGTAATATTACTACCTGTATCTATTAAGGCTGTAACCCTAACCTGTTTAAATTCTATCTCTATTTCTGGGCTCATATATATTTTGTTTTGCTCTAAATTCAAATTTCGCTCCGTCCCCTCACTTTCCAAAAATTCCCTATCTATTAATACGTTGTTAATTATTCCTAACCCCAAATCTGTATTTTCATTAAATTGATTGTTACCCTTATTCTTGTCACAATTAATATTTCCAAGGCTCTTTAGCACTGGCTTTCCCTCTTCAGCATCCCCTGTAGTTTTCCCATGATGCAATAAGGTATCACCAGTGCCCTTTAGTTTTCCGAGGTCCCCTGGTCTCCCTCACATCTTCCACTGGTTGATTCCTTTGGTCGTATCTGTATGCTGTTTACTTCTTTCTGGCTCCTGTCATTGGTTCTGTAATTCCTGTCTCCTCTATTTTCTCGATTATTTTCCTGCCCTGGTCTTGGTTCAACATTCCCCCTCATATGATTATCTATTCTTCTGTTAAAGAACTGGACATATGGCCGCCCTTCATTCCTTCTATACAATTCTCCTGGTCCTGGAAATCTTCTATTTCCCTGCTGTCTCATCCCTTCCTCACCCCTTCTGGGTGGAAATCTATTTCCATTCTGTTCCTCTCTAGGGGTAGGCCTATTCCATGGTCCCCTGTTTCTCTGTCTTATTTCCTTATTTCTCTCCTCTATATCCTCCTCATTCAGCATCCTTTCCATCTCTCGGATCGTTTTTATATTTTGTACTCTTCTTGACAACTGTATCCTTTCATTAAAATGACGGCTTAATCTCCGGACTATCTCTTCCTCATTTTGCGGTGGTGTCATGTTCTTTAAAACTATGACTCTTTCTATGAAATAATCTGCTCTGGCTCTTCCATTTCCCTCTATATACCTTTCATTTTCTATTCTCTCTTTAATGCCTTCCTGTATTTCTTTGGCCCAGTATCTTTCTATAAACCTATCTTGTAAATCCGCGAAATTTTCCACCTCCTCTCTGATTGATTCCCACCATCTAGCCGCTCCTACTTCCAAAGCTCTATCTATGATTCCCCTCCATTCATTTTCAAATCTTTCCCCTGTCCTACATTCAAATTTTCTCTCCACATACCTATCCAGTCTTTTTAGGAACTCCATAGGGTTACCATTCCTCCCATTAAATTTGGGCATCTCCTCCTGATTCCCGCATGACACTTGTATGATCCTTAGGCCTTCTCCTCCTTTACTTTCTTCCACCTTCTTTTCTACCTTTTCCATTCTCTGGGTCAATTCCCCTTGTTTCTCATTATTCCTCCTTCCTTCTGTTTCCAATCGGTCAATTCTATCATTATTATTGTTTTTCTCAATAGCTATCTCCCTATTTAAAACTCTTAACTCTTCCCTGTTCTGTATTGTCATTTTTTCTACCTTCTCTATCTCTTTCTTATTAATTTCTGTCACATCAGCTATTATTTCTTTTGTTTCCTCTAAATTCTCCTTAATCTTCTCCTCTAAGTCTCTTCTCATAACTCCTACTACAGCATTATTCTCTGTTCTCAACTGTTCCCTCATATCCTCTATCATTTTCTTACTTTCCTCCCTTATTTCCTGTGTTATGAATTTGAAATCTTCCTTCATCTCTCTCATTTCGTCTCTATTTTCCTCTAATTTTTTGTTTATTTCCCTCATAACCTCACTCATATCTTTCATTTCCCCTTTTATTTCATTTATATTCTCTTTTTATTCTTTTTTTATTTCGTCCATCTTATCTAATTGTCTATTTAGATCCTCTCTCCCTTTTTCACTCATTTTCATGAGAGTTCTCATCATCTCCCTTAAATCTTCATTCTCATTATTTCCCTGTTTTTTTTGTTGGGTTTGCATAGGTGGTAGTCCCCTAGCCTCATCTACTTGGGTTTCCACCTCACTCTCTTCTATAGGCATATCTGTGCCTTCCGTTTCTGTCTCTAGTATTTCTAGGCTTGTCCCTTTTTCCTGGTCCCCTACAACTACCAGCTCGCCTATAATATTTTCCTCCCTGTTTTCGATCCCCTCCTGAAAACTAACAAATCTCCCCTGAGCAGCCCCTTCTGTTTCTATCGCCCTTTTCCGCCTACTCTTTTCTAATTGTTCCCCTTTTTCTGTTTTTTTAGCTTTTTCTCTCCGCAAATTGTATAATTCCCTCTCATCAGACATATTTAAGCTATTAGTAAACTTATTTTACAAAACAACCTAGCCTTGACTATTCAACTCAGTGTTTAATTTTACAAAATTTTTTTTCTAAATCTATTTCCAGTTCAAATGTTTTTCATATAAAAAGTTCTAAATTAATTTTATTTCAAAATCTCTCTAAATAAATTTTATCGAGCTCCCACGTTGTTGCGCCAAATGTAATGTATATTTTTATTAAACGCAACGGGGTTTTACTATTTAATAAATTGAATTTTTTATTTAAGACAAATAAAACTACTCAGGAACAATTCATTAACATTTATTATCATTTCATCTCGACATTAAACAATACACACAAAACAAAATTTTACAACTTAACAATTTTTAATAAAATATACTAACTCTTTTTTTTTTAATTTTAGAGTTACACAATTTTAATACCCTTGGCTAGTTTAAGATCTCTTGATATCTCGGGGTTATAGCATGGGCTATATTAACTCTTTGTTAATTAAATAAATTTTGAAAAACAATATTAAATTTTGAAATAAGTTTAATAAATATTTTCCTGATGGAAAAACTTAAATTTTGAATATGCAAAAAAAGGCTAAACTATTTGAACTGGATTATTTCTTATTACTTACTATTAATTAACTACAAGATATTCTATTGTACAAAATTAAACTTCCTTATTATCTTAATGTCCATTAAAATTGATTTTTTATAGCGCTAATAACTTATCAAATATCGAAATTTCAGTTAGCTTACGTAAGATTCCGTTCTCTCCAAATTTGACTTTTTACACACTTAAATTCGTTTTATTTACTTCACTTTATATTAACACAGTATTACATTTTGTAATTCACTTCTCCTTAATTTAAGTTGGCCAATCTTCTTAACAAAACGGTATAATTTAGACGAACTCTTTCCAAATAAATAGAATTTTGACTGCACAGCAAGGTCTGCTTCCTCTAGTAGCGTCACCCACGCTAGAATGCTCTAACTACGCGTCCTTAGATTTTCTTTTAAAAATGTTACAAATATGGCCGCCTTTCTTCTTAAAAAAAAAACATATGGGTTATAATTTAGTTCGATTTCTTTCCACTAGACTTTCACACATGTTAATGTCAACGAACTATTTTCACCGTTTTACAGCTGATGCGTCCACAACGAGCTTGTTTAGAATGGCGTTTTAACTTGGTTAAACCTGGTTGAAACTTACTGTTTCAATTTCCTATCCTCAACAAACCTTCCAGTGTTTATTTTATTAATATTATTAGTGTGTGAAGTGTCTTTGTGTTTTACTTTTGTGATATTTCCGAATTGTGTGTGTTTTGAGTGGATTCAAAGAACATAACCTTTCAATTTTCTTTTGTTTACAAACGTGTTCACTTTCTCCTTCAAGTAATTACTTAGGCCCTATGTTACTACAGTTTACAAATTTGTTTACACATAACTATTATTAGATTATCTTATTTTAATTTATGTGTTAGGTTATTTGATATAACAAATTTCCTAATACATTTCCAGTTCAAAAACCTTGTTTACAATTCTATGCTTTTACCTAAATTTAAGTTTCATTTAACCTAACCAATATCTTAATGAATTTCTTTTTAAATTTTGTGTGAGTTATTTCTAATATATTCTTCCAATTCTTAAATAATATTATATAGCCCATTCTATAAATGTTACAATATATATATATATATATATATATATATATATATATATATATATCTTTTAAATATTTAGCATGTTTTCGGTTATACAAACTATTTGTTTATCAGAACCATTGGAGTTTTATTTACTTCAGATAATTGATGATGTAACTCCTTACCCTTCTCAGTTGGTTTATGCTGCTTGACCAAGATATGAAATCCATTTATCATCTCATAAATGCCTATAATTGGTTTTACTGCAGATTAATATTTGCCTGAATTTTATCAGGGTTGTCTCTTCTCTAAAAATACAGTAGTCTCAATAATTCGTGGTAGATGGGACCGAGACGCCCTTGAATTACACGGAAATATATTCCTGTAGGCCTACATTAGAAAAAATAGGGCTTTTAATACTATAGTTAGAAATGCACAAAATATGTTTATAGAACTTTATTGATTACAGTACTTGCATAAATTATTGTTGCTTGAAAATATATTGTTAATCATGGTTGCTACATTTTTTGGAAAATGTTGTGAAGTGTCTTGTGCCTCTGCTTATCTGATCGTTTCCGTGCTGCGTTGTCTCGTAGATATCTTAGCTGATGCACGTCTGTTGTTCAATATAGAATAGTGCAGTTTCCAAGGTGGTCATTCTTTCACTGATTAATTTTTCTTTCTTCTACTGTCTCGGTCGGACCTTCATCTTTATTGTCATCACTACCTTCAGTAGTTTCTTGCATCATTTCAATAGTTATAACGTGTTATCGTTACATTCTTTTTTACTCACCCATTAACTGTCTGTTTCTTCGACATTTTCATATGCAATGTTTCTTCTTTAATTTCTTTCCATAATTTAGCTGTCCAGTACACACTTCCTTAACTGTAATTTTATTTAGAAAGCCTACGATGCTTCCTTTCCCTTTAGTCGCTTAGGGAAGCGAGATTGTAAAATATAACGTCTGTATCCTTTTCCATACATTCTAGAACAACCTGAGAGGTTCAAGCTGGGTTAACCTCATAACCTTTGCGGCTAGAAATGAAGCACGGATTTCATCAAACCGCAGTTGATCTTCAGCGGGATGCGACGGTACATTGTCTAACGGTAACAAAATTTGAATTTCCTTTCAAACAGAGAAAATCGTGTGATACAGAAGTAGGTTCGAACTTTAACTGAAGCTTGGAATTTTGAGACTCTATTGTGCAGTTTTTTAATTTAATTTTTTTTAATAACCAGATCATACAGATATGCAATTGTTATGCATTTTTTCTTGTTGAGTTGTAATGAATGTTAAATTTTGTTAGTAAAAGTATTAAACTTTTCTGTTTATTTCAATTGACTATCAATAACTGAAAACCAAAAAAACTGCTATTTCATCACTGTTTTTAGTCCTTGATGAACTTGTTTAATATCAGCATAATTTTTTTATTTCAATAAACCAGGAATAAATAAGATGATATATTTCCTAAGAACTTTTCCCTTACTATAAAATTTTTTAAAAAATTGACAAAACAAATTAACTTTAGTGTAGATTTTCAGCAAGTGGTGTATAGGTGTACAACTAAACGTGTATGAACATGAAAGTAAATAATGAGAAAGTTAGTATGCCACATCATTTTCCTATTGCTTGCCAGGGCATTCAGTATGACTGGTTGTAGAACCGTGAAGAAGGACATGGTTTCATTTTTATTTAGTTTTACATATGTTCATGGTTTAAGGTCCATATATTAAAATGGAATAACCACTACTGATCAATTCTGAAGTTAAAATACACTTTTTGTGTTTGAGAAACATTTTTCACACAAAGGTAAGTGTCAGAAATTTTTGCAGCTTACATCTATAAAAGACTAAATTTTAGGCTATGTATAGTATGGCCTCTCATGTACCTTGTTACATTCGTATTTTGGACCGCCTAATTAATTGGATCAATACTTACAGATTGTAGTGCATTTAACAATTCAGAGACCAGGTTTGATTAATTAATATTCTACACTATAATATTGAGCTGAGACTGGCCCAAAGACAAGCGGCCATGTGAAATAAATATGCGTATGTTATTTTCATATTACTTCCGTATATCAGAGGTTTTACTGTAGTTCTATTTAGAATTGTATTAACTATTGGTATTTAATATTCAGCAAAGGTTAATAAATCCTTTATTTTTTATTGGTGAAGAATTAAAACTAAGTAAAAGGCTCAGTTACTATTTTATCTCCGATCAGTTTGTCATCAATAATTTAGTCTTGGTGTTAATATTTAGACTCAGGATACCTTTACATTGAATCTAATTATACCTCAAGTTCTAATCTACCATTAACTTTACCCTATATATTGGACACTCCAAACCATTAGCGGTATCACAGAGGATAGGATACCTTACCTCTCGATACACCACATCGCCTCTAAATGTACTCCTGAAGATTTATTCCAGGAAAAGGAAAACCTCTTATGATGATACTATAATTTCGGTTAAACATCTGAACTCATAAAATTAAAATAAGTTTAGAGATAATTAACTAGAAATAATTTACAAAATATTTCTCATATACTATTTAGTATCAAATAACATACTTATCTATGATACTTTATACTGAGCAATTGTGGGTAACTTGTCTGCCATTTTCACATACCCTAATGTACATAACACTTTGTCTAGCCTACTTTGTACATATCTCTAAATACCGAGCAGTTACTCTTCTCTATGCTACCTTGGTAGACTAGGTAACTACAACTTCAAACATTTTTTGTGATAACTTATCTTCACTAGAGAACAAGTCTAATTTGAGTCATGGAGAGTTAAATTTTTTCTTACTTGAACCATAAATCAATATAATATTTCCATAAATCTGTGTTTACTTCATCTTTACCTTACAATTCTTCTCCATACTTCCTCGAAGAGGCTGTTTGCTAGAGAGTAAAGATCACATGCAACAACTGCCCCCAGCTTTTATATAGGACAAGTGGAGAACGTTTACCACAAGATACAAAGAACACATAAAATACTCAACCCAAATCATATTTCACCATACACATTACACTCGCACACTAATCCAAAATAACCTACACTACATAAAAAACAAGTAATATTTGAAAATAAATTTGTAATCAATTCCTACTGAAGTCAAAGAAAAGTTTCATCGTTTGATTATTTCCAGTTTGTTTTATTGTTTACATTTATTTTTAACCTCAGAGTACTATTTATGATATTGTATGATAACCATGGCAACTGTGTAAGGTGGTAAAATTAATTCAGATACATTTTAGAGAAATAAATGTCTAGGTATTGGAAAGTTGGCGCAGTGCCAAAGCACGCTATACCAGTAATTTCTAAATATCAAGAAACCTTTCTACAATCGGATCATACTCCGATTGAGTCCAAAATTTTAAACATATTTCGCGCATGATGTGTATTATCATATGGCATTCCCTGTGTATTAAAACGAAGTTTCTTAACGTAATCAAAAGTTTCCCTCTGTGACTTGTCATGGCAAATGCCAGTGTAACTGGGAATCGATGTATTTGCATAGTACATCCAAGTTGAATCTTGCTTGAGTCCAATGTAATTCTGAAAACGAGCTTCTTCAAAATTTTCAATAACTTAGTATAGATTTTTCAGAAAAATTTCAATTAGCAAATTTGGTTACTGACGTTAACCTCCAATATACCAATTATTGTGTATATCCTTAAAGTAGTTTCAGATGTTTAAAGATTTTCATAAACTTGATAATGATTTTTTGTAAAATTTTCACTTAGTCCATTGGATTTCTAATGTTAAAAAACCCCTTTATAAGCATTTTAGTAAAAATTGATAGAGTAGTTTCCAATCTCTAACAATTTTTTGAAAACTTGATGATTTTTCATCATAAAATTTTCACTTGGCCCATGGGATTGCTGAGGTTAAAAATCCTCTAAATACCAATTTTTGTGAAAATCCATAGAGTAGTTTGCGACCAAAATATTTACAAATACATATATAAACAATTTTTCTAAATCTGATAATGATTTTTCAGCAATTTTTGACAGCCCATTGGATTCCTGAGGTTAAAAATCCACTATTTACCAGTTTCGGTAAAAATTCTTAGAGAAGTTTACAAGAAAAAAATTACAATTATATATGTATACAATTTTTCAAAACTTTATGACAATTTTTCAGCAAATTTTGACTTAACCCATTGGATTCTTGAGGTTAGAAACCCTCAATATACCAATTTTTGTGAAAATCCATAGAATAGTTCCCGACAAAATATTTACAAATACATATATAAACAATTTTACAAGAACTGATGATGATTATTCAGCAATTTTTGACAGAGCCCATTGGATTGTTAAGGTTAAAAAGCCCGAATCAAATAGTAAATTAATGAATGCAGATAAAGGGCCTATCCCTGACTCACCTCTATATTCTTTACTTAATAGCCTTTTTTCAAATATAATGCATTATTTTAATTACTTATTTTATTTTATTTATTGTTATTAGCTGTAGTTTATATTACATATTTATTATTATGTGTACTTTTTGATAAAGCCTGTTTGGTTTAAGATGACCGATTGTTATTTGTTGGTCGAGGGCGGAGCTTACCTCACACCTATATATAGCAGCCACAGAGAATTGTTGGAGTCACTCTAGTTTGTAACTTCTTGTTTGCTAGATTGTAATTTTGTATACATCGAAATGTATATAAGGGTTTTATGTTAAGTAACTTGTTTTATTTGTTATTTTTGTAGTATTGGGGTTCTTTCCAATATTTTCATTGTAATATATTGTACCACTGTGCTTTTGATATAGTATGTTAAAAAAAACCCTATATACGAATTTTAGTAAAAATCTGTAGAGTAGTTTCCGATATTTAAATTTTCAAAAACTGATTATGACAATTTTTCAGCAAATTTTGACTTAGCCCATTGGATTCCTGAGGTTAAAAACCCCCTATTTACAAATGTTGGTGAGGAGTCGTTTTCAAAAAAAAAAATTATTCATATACAATTATTAGTCATTTAAGATTATTAGGTATTATCTAGATTCCGAACACGAAGAGTCACAGTTCGAATCCCGATATGCTTTCTAAATTTTTATAATTGAATTATTGAATAAATATTTTAAACAACTTTATTTACATCAATTGTCATCCACTACAGGTTGAAAAAGATTTATTTGAACTTGATTGGATTAATAACGTATTTGATTAAGGATTGAAAATTTGTATAAGATGTATATCAGGAGAATGAGAGCTAATAGAAGAAATTTAAAAAGCAACAAACTATACACAACAAAAAACTAAGAGATATACAAACATCACAAATACTACGTACTTACAATCAAATACTATATTTGAACACATAATTAACAACTACTCTATGAACAATAACACACCACAGACTCGCACCTGAAAAATAGTCTTGTCCGTGACTCACAGAATTGAACAATGCACTAACCTAGTTCAAAACGTGTCTGCTTAAAAATAGTAGTAAATAGTGGTTTTTTGCCAGGTTAATGCTAAAAGTGTAATTATAGAAAAACCTCAGGATGTACAACACAAAAACTGCAAACTTAAAAAAATATATATGAATTAGAGGTAAAAAAGTATAAATTAGAGGTAATAAAAAAACTGTAAATTAGAGGCAATTAGTAGAAAATTATTGATGATGTTTGAGAACACATTTTAAAAAAATTTATAAATTAGAGGTAATAATTAAGAGTTACTATGAAACTAGTTTGCTAGTGTAATACCATGAAGATTCCAAGACATACAGCCCTACTTGTATTGTTCAGTTCCAAGAAAATTAAATTTTCAACAGAGATCCAATGCCACTCTGAACAGTTGAATTTGTGGAAAGAGGCAACAAACTTATCTTTGTTTAGCCTAAAGTGTAAATATCTTTTTAACTGACTTCTAAAATAGAGGTGGTTCTGTATTTTACCTTTTGTTTGAAATTTTTGTTCCATGATAATTTTGGAAATATTGAACTGACCGAAATGAATTGCTTGGAAATATAAGGGATACCCTCCTGGAGGTCTATCTATAGTTATATCCCAATCCATCTGATTTGGAGACAACAATACGCTATTTTAACCTTGAGCGAAAAAAAGCTATAAGGGTTATGAACTATAAAATAACTAATAAGCAAAATAATCAATCACACCATTTATTTCATCTAGTATTCTGACATACAAATTAATATAGAAAAAATTATTATAAAACAATTTTTTTTTTTTTGCTTGAGAAAACCTATTAGAACCAGCATCATCAAGTTCTAATGAATGAATCTTCTTCATGAAAGTGTTTTTTTTTTTTGTCTACTCAGATTTATATATAACTTGGTATAAATGGAATGAGATAAACCAAAATAAATACTGAAAATACAATTTAGTTCGTGTACCATAAACGAGCTTAATATCAATTTTTACTTTATTTTTTTACTAATATTATATGTGTAAAAAAAGATTTTTCTATTAATTAAAATATATTAAAAAAGATAGCATTATAATAATAATTATTATTATAAATATATATTTACCTGAGATTTTGCATTACATGACTATTAACACGTTTTTAAACGGAAATGAAAAATAATAATTGCAAAATAAGAAATAATAAGTAGCATTATATGAAATTTTGTCAAGTGAATTTTCAACATAAAATACTGAATATATTCGTCTAATGAACTGATATGTTTATCATATTGTTCAACGTTGTGTTAATTTTCGAACAACGATTACATTTTTAGTATCAACTTGGCAAAAAAACTACTACTTTCTGATATTTTTCAGCAGACTCATTTCGCAGTAAGCGCATTATCCAAAGCTGTGAGTCACAGACAAGCCAGTCTTGATTAATGCGCTAACCTAGTGTAAAACGTGTCTGCTGAAAAATATCAGTAAGTAGTGGTTTTTTTGCCAAGTTAATGCCAAAAGTGTAATTGTAGACAACCTCAAGACGTACAACTCAAAAACTGTAACAAATTTGACTATATAATAGATACAAAATAGAGAGCATACCTATAAAAATTAAGAAATAGAAAGTTTAAAAAAACAGAACTATCCTCAAGAAAAGAACTCGAACATATAATTTTTACTTGATAAAAAGTAAAAAATAATTTATCATAAGCTTATTAGCCATAAAATTTTGAAGTCGGAGTAAAATTTCATACTTGAACTCATATTTAACATACTGAACTCAAGGCCGGCTCCAGGATAGACTTTTGGGGGAAGCACAATGGTAGGAAAACCTGGGATGATATGGGGCAGGAAAATTTCAAAAATAAAGGCCTGGAAATAAAATTTTATGCTATTCTTGTACTTAAAACACCACAGGAAATTTGGCATTTTTCATCAAAACATTATATGGCATTTTGTACATTATATGAAATATTGTTCAACTTTCAACATTTCATCAAACGGTTCAGTCTGACACGGACGAGGAGTCGTAGCACACAGAATGTTTGTACAGCCAAGCCTGTACAGAACTAGTGCGCGACTTGTAACATGCCAGTGTTGTTTATGCTGGGTGGAACTACCAATGTTATCAGATACATTTCTACACCTAACATTACATAAATGTAAAAACAATATAATTTTTTTTAAAATAAAAGTCAAATGAAAAATATATGTTTATAAATAGGCCTAAACTGGGATAGATTTAAATGTTTTCTGAAATGAAAAATATATTTATAAAATAAAAACAGCACCCAAATTTTTGGGGCTGCAATTTTAGTTCCTTCAGCCATTTTCATGTAACTTGTTTTTATTATGTGAAAGCACTATTTACAAATATCATTGAAAAAAAGGCATTTATAATTCTAATGTGATTGGTTACGTTTCATAATGGATTGTATCAGATACTATGAGTAGTGTAACAGAGAGAAAATATTCCAAGAGTGGGTGATAATCTATATTTGTATAGAGCTGATGAAATGGAAAACTCTTGTGGAAACAGAAAAAAGTACAAAAACCTTGTGTGGCTGTGCAAATAAAAAATATTTAAATAATCTTTGGTGATAATGCTGGTTCCATTTCACTGAACCTTTATAATGGATGGAGCAGCCTCTAGTTGCCAGAATGTCAGCAACTTTAATTTTTGTTGGCTTATGACATCAAAAGACTTACAGAATCGCTCTGACTTATGAATCCCTTGTATTGCCAGGTCCTTCATACTGATCATGATTAAATAGTTAAAGGATATGTCATTTAAAAAAATAAAACATGTTTGTTCTTTATTTTTAATTCCATTATTTTGAAATTTATTTTTTCACTTTGTTTTTTTACTACTCAATTTCTTGTTTGAAATGTCATTCCTTTGGATTTTAAAATGTAGGTTCCAAAAAACCCCGATCGCTAAACATGTCAATGCTGTTATTATGGTTATGTATTCAATCCTGTTAACAAATTTTTTTCCACAAACTGTATACCAATATGTGATGATCTCTGGTTGACTTTGTTTAGTGCATGAGAAATCAAAATAGCCCTCATCATATTTATTTAAGCATAAAAAAGCATCTTTTTCTAAAATCTGAAAATACAATAATCAGTTATAGATTGCATTTTTATTAATACTTACTATTTAAATAATATTTAGGTAATTAATCCCAAGGTACAGGGTGCGGCAGTGAAACGGGAAGATTTGAATAACTTGCAAAAAAATAAGTTATGGGTATTCATTTCATTTATTAACCGAAATTCATAGCATACTAGTGGAAATTAGTGTTACAATTAAAATATTTCACTTATGTATTATTTTTTGAAAATGGTGCTAGCAAGATGTCTCCCTCGGTTTCCTATGCATTCTCGAAGTCTGGCGCAAAAGCTGGCCATAACTGTGCGTAGCATATCCAACGGAATTCTGTCTATCTCTTGCTGAATACGCTCCTTCAACTCGTTCTTAGTTCTCGGTTGGTTACCCAAATAAACTTTTGATTTTAAGTACCCCCAAAGAAAAAAGTCAGGTGCTGTTAAGTCTGGTGAACGAGCAGGCCAAGGGATATCACCATTTCTGCTAATCACACGACCGGGAAATGCAAGCCTCAACAAATCTAAAGCGATTTTAGCGGTATGACTAGTAGCACCGTCTTGCTGAAACAAAGTGTCTTCATCCACGTATTCATCAAGTGCGGGTAGTGCAAAAGTTACTAACATGTCCGCATAACGTTGAGAGTTTACTGTCACGCTGTTACCGTTTTCACTTTCGAAAAAGAAAGGTCCAATTATTCCTCGAGATGACATAGCGCACCACACAGTAACTTTTTCTGAGTGGAGAGGTTGTTCATGAAGATTGTGTGGGTTATCTGCGCACCAATACCGGAAATTTTGTTTATTAACGAATCCACTAAGGTGGAAGTGCGCCTCGTCACTCATCCACATGTTATGAACTCGCTCTTCATCTTGCTCGATAACATTTAACATTTGTTGACAAAAGCGTAGCCGGCTGTTGAAATCTTGAGGTTTGAGAGCTTGGACTACCTGCATTTTGTACGGATGGTAATGAAGTTCGTTTTTCAAAATTCTTCTTACTGATCGATCACTAAGCACAAGTTCTAAGCTGTGTCGTCTTGCCGATTTTCGCGGGCTTCTCACTAACGCTTCCCGCACACGATCAACGTTCTCAGGGGTTACGACCGTTTTAACACTGCCACCTCGTTTTCCTGTAGCACTAGCTGTCGCTTCAAAATTTCTAACCCAAAGACTGATAGCACTTGCGGAAGGTACGGGATCGCGTGGAGACAGATGAAATTCCCGACGGAAAGCCCGTTGCGCACCAACAGCACTATCATTGTTTTTATAAAACGCCTTTACAGCGAAAGCACGTTGTTCGTTCGTCCAATGATACATGGTTACTAAAATTTCCAACTGTCTAGACGGCCAAGGTCGCATCTCTCCCTCTCTAAACTCCCTACCAGGCCTGCCAACCATTTTTCAAATCTTCCCGTTTCACTGCCGCACCCTGTATTAATCTTTATTCCCTAGCTCTAATCATTCTCAAGTACTAGGGTAAAAACCTATATTTTAACACAGCTCAATTAATTAATGCTATTGTTCGGTGTTTGTAATCAAATTTTGTATTTAAATTAGCTCTCACAATGAAAGAGAACTATTAATGTTATAGAACAGGGGTTCCCAACGTTCTACCAACTGCATACCACCTGAAGGGTGTTGAAGGGATTTTGGTGTACCACCATCAGCTGGGGGATGTGTAAATTGGAAGAAAGCCCCCTGATCCTTATTTTTTTAGAATCACATTTTCTATCTGAAACATGTCCATTATTTATTTTATTTTTATTAAATGAGCAATAAAACTTTATATTTAATTATTCATTTACTTTTCCATTGGTTTTCAGTAACATTGAGGCAATAAAAAAAAAATAAAGATTATGCACATTTATTTAATACTGCTGTTTGCCTGTGAGTAAAGAGTCAATTGCAATAAATTGAACTTAATTTTATCCTTAAGTCCTCTTCAACACTTGTTAGTTTTATATTTATTTTTTATATAAAACAGTTCAGAAAAATCACTCTTTAACTAGTGACAAACATCATCAAAAACAGCACAGCTTTCTGAAAGAGCATTGGATACTTGAATTTAAATTTGATCCAAAACTTTATTTAAGGCTGGCTCTATAAGCCAAAACAAGTCTGAATAAAACTCGGGGAAAAATAGAATACTTTCTTCTTTCTTCAAAATCCAGTTATGGTCTTCTCAATGAAATGACCAGACAGTAACAGCAACTTGGACAATTGGCCCAAATTATTTGCCCATTAATATTAGTTTGTGAAAATAAATTCAGAATGTTTAGAGTAGTAATATAAAGTAACGTGTTTATGCTGCAGAGTTTTAGACTATAAAGAAGGAGAACGAATAAAACATCAAAGCAATAGAAATAGAATACTGGAGCTCCGGGGGAAATGAGAATGAATATGAAGTGGAATGAGGACATAAATGAAAGGATAGGAACAGAAAAAAGACTCAATAACAACAATAAAGAAAAAGTCTGAATTAGTAAAGATATGCCATTAAATTTAAAATATCACTGAAGCTATAGTAAAAATGGACAACTGCAAATACTAAAATATGATAATCAGAGACAATGATCAGAATGTCAATAACTGAAAATGTCAATAATCAGAACCTATTTTGCAGTCTTTAAGGTTTGAGTCATTTTTCTGAGAAACAACAGTCACTACAGAAACATTAGTAATCGGAACCACTTGGCAGTCTATAACTTACGAGTCTTTTCTCTCAGAAATAGTAGTCACTATGTGTAAACCAATATGTAACTACTGTATAAAAGTGAACGGGTCCCATTCCTAGTTCAGTATTGTCATGTTGACTGTACATATGTTTACCACATATAGTACATTTATATATCCTCTCAATTTGTATTGGTTGTTAGGTTCTATAAATTATAGTGGGAAATACAAACATCATTTATTTTTCTCTTACTGTATTTTGTAATTGTATTTACAAAGTTTGTTGACTAGTTTATTGGTTTTGGGAGGTCTATATAATATTGTTAAATATTTTATGGGTTTGTTGTGGTGGGTATTTGAAGTTGGGTTGTTGAGTTTATTTTTGGATGTTGTGTAGTTTGTCAATCATTGTACCAATGGATCCAATACAATAACAGTATTTTGGCAGAGGACCAATTTTGATACAATTAAGTCTTTCTTATATTCAAGATAGTCTTCAATATGAGGGGGTTCTGAGAGTTTTTACTTTCAATTTATAATTAATAGTAAAAAAAATTAAAAATTTGATTCAACGAATACTTACTCCTGTAGCTGTTCTAACAGGAATCTTGATATTACATGGTCCCAGTGGTTGGTGCAAACCAACAGATATTTCTTTTTCTGGTCGTCCCAGTATTACCATTCCCAAAAATATGGAATAGTGCATTATCAATGGAGGGATTAGTAACCATCGTAATTTCAGACCTGAATATGTGGCAGAACATATTATTAGGATTACTTACTAAACCAAATACCTAATTTTATTTATTTACAATAAAAAAACTATATTTATAGCAGTTACTTTGTGGCAAATGACTGAAAAAGAACAGACTAAAATATAATTATAATTAAATGATACTTAACTAAGTGAATACGTAAGGGCTTACTTGCGGACACGTTTTGTAACAATCGTACCTTTTACGAACCAAAGCCTCTATTGGGGGTGTTCTGCTAGGTACAAAGGTTGTCGGGAGGAAATTTATGAGTGTAGAGGAGGGGGGTTAAGTTAGTTGTGTTCTATGTAATGGAACAGAGTGTTGGCTTCAACATGTGTATGGCCATTTAATATGTTTTCTTTACCTGTTGCATAGTGTTTGTATATTTCATATTTTTCTAGAGTTGTTTGTTTTTTACTTTGTTTTAATATGTGGAAAATGTTTAAATTAGTATGTTTCACCATGTGTGTGTGTTACGTATCTGGATTTTGGGTGAGTGTGGTTTCTTTGGGTAATGTGTTCTTCCAAGCATGTGTAGAATAACCTACCGGTTTGGCCGATATAATAGCTGGGACACTCGTTACATGTTAATTTGTAAATACCGGATAGATTGTATTTGTCTGTTTGTTTTTATGTGCTGTCTTGAAGTGTTTGTTGTTTTGTAAGATATTTAGTAATGAAGTTTTTGAATGTGGAAGCTATTTTGTGTGTGTTTTTGTTGTGGTAGGTGAGGGATATATTTGTTGTTTTTTGTGTGGTTTGTCAGTGTGGCTGTTTGGTAATGACGTTTATGTTTAATTTTCATGTGTATGTTGCCTATGAGTGTATGTTGGTAGCCGTTTTGTTGAGCAATGTATTTTATGTATTGAGTTCTTCGTCATAGTCATTCTGTAGCATAGGTATATTGATTAGGCAGTGTAACATACAATTAAATGCAGCGTGTTTGTGTTATGTGGGGTGATTAGATGTATTATGTATGACAATATCGGTGGTTGTTGGTTTTCTGTATATTTTGAAATTGTGTTTGGTAATGGTAAGGTCTAGAAAGTTTATTTTATTGTTTCCTTCTAATTAAATTGTAAATGTGAGGTTTTGGTGTATGGTATTATTGTGTAGTTTGGCGAGTTTGGTGAGTGTTAACTCATTAATGATGAGTTTGGTGAATGTTATGATTTTGTAAGTGAGCTTATGTAGAGTTTTGTTTGCTGTGAGCATGATTTTTAGGATTTGGAGTGTTTGTTCAATGGGTATATTAGTGTAGAGGTTTATTTATGTAGAATGATGCAATGGTGGAGTTGTATAGTATGTGGATGTCTTTTATTTTGTGAATAAGGTTCAAGTTATTGTGTATGGATGTGTGATTGTGAAAGTTTATGTTGTCTTTGATAAGTTTATCTATGTATTTGGGTAGCTTGGTAGTGGCCAAACTAATCACATCAAAAAACTACTTCACATACCAACACATATTCTACACACAAAAAGACGGCCTACCTATAGGTTCCCCCATATCAGGCATCCTAGCAGAAATATTCCTACATCACATTGAACAAAAATACATTCTATAGAACAACAAACATACAAAAAAAATAATTTATTACCATAGATATGTAGACGACATTTTAATATTATACAAAGCCAACAAACGGCAAATCAAACAACTACACAATTACATTAATACTATGCAACAAAACCTCTCATTTTCAATTTAATTAGAAGAAAACAATAAAATAAACTTTCTAGACCTTACCATTACCAAACACAATTTCAAAATATACAGAAAACCAACAACCACCGATACTGTCATACATAATACACACCACATGTGCCATACTAATCACCCCACACAACTCAAACACGCTGCATTTAATCATATGTTACAAAGCTTAATCAATATACTTATACTACAGGAAGTCTATGACGAAGAACTCAATACAATAAAATACATCGCTCAATTAAACAGCTACCAACATATACACACAGACAACATACACATGAAAATTAAACATGAACAACATTACCAAACAGCCACGCTGACAAACCACACAAAAAACAAACAAAAAACATATCCCTCACCTACCACAACAAAAACACACACAAAATAACTTCCACATTCATAAAACATCATTACTGTTCAGTACAGGATTTGCCCTATTCAGCTGCAGTTCTAGAATTTTGTAATTTGCTGCAACGTTTAACAGCTGCTATGAAGGTTACACAACTTTATGCCTAGTCTGCTCGCTTGACCCATATTTCTAGGCTAGTTTTCTTATTGCGCAGTTGTGTGCAGTCTTTTCCTTGTAGCAGTATGAATACCCCACTAGACTCATGACGCTGATATCGACGATTGTAACCGCTAGAAGTAACCCTGCCAACTATGCAGATGAATCCGCAGGGCTGAATGAAGGTCATCATCGTACTACAACGCTCCACGGCACCAGGACTCAACCGCAGGCTCTGAGACCACCAGTGATCCGCCAACGCATCCAGTCCAACCGAAGAGCGCCCACACTGCAACCAACACCGCTTGTTAGACAAAATTTGTCCAGACCGCGCTTGTCTACTCAACCTACCAACCCGCCTCGTGACGATCCGTCCGCAGCACAGTGTTTCTGTTGCTCAGACATTCACAATATCTTTCGTTGTCCAGACTTTCCCAAACTAAAAGCTCAGGAACGTCGTGAGTCTATACAACATATGCAGCGCTGTTTCAATTGTTTTGGCACCCACTACCAAAATAAATGCAAATCACTCAAGACTTGTAAACATTGCAATGTTACAAGTACTGTGATCATTACTCCTTGTTACATGACTCTAACTCAGCTTCGCCCAACCAACCGTACATGCATCAACACCCAAACTCAGCCAACGACGGCAACAATTCAACTATAAATGGAAAACTGCTAGCCAGCGCCGATAACACTAACGTCGCTTCTGTCTTATTAGGCACTGCTCAGGTCATTGTAAATGATCATTTTGGAAATCCGCATATCCTTCGGGCAATCATTGACCCAGCCAGTCAAGTGTCTGTCATAACAAAAACCACAACCGCACTTTTGAGCTTACCTACTAAGAAATCAAATGTTTCTCTTGTCAGGGTCGCTTCTCAAACCACCCGCATATAAGTGTCCCTACAAATCTCTTCTAGATATGCCACAAATTTTAAACTTGATGTAGAAGCTGCAGTACTACCTCACATCACTGACCCTCTTCCATCAACCACACTATCACCCAGTATACATGCACACTATAGTTATTTCCCACTTGCTGACCCTCACTTTGACACTCCTGCCCAAATTGACTTAATACTAGGATCTGACGTATTTAACTGCAGTTTTATCAATGAACCCCGGACCATAATCCAAGGTCAACCTGCTGCCCTAAACACCTTCTTCGGATGGATTATCTCAGGGTTGCTTCCCGACCATCTATGTCGTCAACCTCACGTCTTCACTGCAAGATTAGCCTCACGCTACGACACTGCACGTCGATCCATGGAGAGCAAAAAAGTCATCCGCACCAATAAAGACACTCAACGCTACAAGGACTTACGCAAGGTTACCACCACCAGTGGCTCCGTTAGAAGAGTTCAGCCAGACAACCATATCACAGAATCTCTTTGCCCCTCAGCACCCATAGTTAACGCCTCTGGACTGCTCATGGTGGGCTGCAGAGTTCATCAGCCTCCACGAAATCACCCACTTCAGCAAATCTAATCCATTCTCAACGGCAGCCCCATTTTTTTCTTTCTTCCCTCTAGTGAATTCTCATTCTTCTCACCCCAAAATGTCTAATTGATCACCCGCTACTGAATCGTCCTACCCAGTGGTTCAAGGAACCATCGATCATTTATTAAACGCCACTTCTTCAGCAGATATCTAACCGCATTCTGTCAGTCTTGGTAAACCTCTTACTTGCGCAACACCCCACCGAAGGATTAAGGACTTCAATCCACTTAAGGAAGACCAGATAGTCTGCACTCCTGTTACCAGCTCTTGGACATCCATCCATCTCTTGGCTATCAGTTGACCTCCTGGACTTTTCTTTCTGGCTCTTCGCCCCTCTACCACTCACCCTCTCAGGATCTAAAAACATTCGTTTTGGTGGGCGGTATGTTCAGTACAGGATTTGCTCTATTCAGCTGTAGTTCTAGAATTTTGTAATTTGCTGCGACCTTTAACAGCTGCTATAAAGACTACACGACTTTATGCCTAGTCTGCTCGCTTGACCCATATTTCTAGGCTAGTTTCCTTATTTCACAATTGTGTGCAGTCTTTTCCTTGTAGCAGTATGAAGTGAATGGCATTAAGGGCTTAGTTACACCACGAAGTAAAACTGCCGTAAACCGTTACAATGACCGAAATTTAACTATAACTAACTATTATTCTACGTATAACAAGTACGTAGCAGTTCTGTTCTCTGGGTGTACTGCGTAATGGCTACTTTCTTTATCTAAGTTCTTTAGCCGGTTGAATCGAGGTTATAACAGTGCTTAAATGTTGAACCGCATGATGAATATTCATTTAATGTCGCAAACGCTTTCTAACCATAAATTCATGACTTTTAACGTATTAAAACTTTTTTAAACCGCTTTCTTTGGTTAAGTGCAATTTCTTAGGTTAACCTCGTAGTCAATGATATTGCATCAGAACTTTAATTCTTTAACCGCGTGAGTGAACAATTATTTTATTAATTAAAGACTTTTATATTGTGATGATTGAAGTGAAGTTATTAAAATCGAATTAAATGAGTTTTAGTTTATGCCACTCTTCGAAAATCTTCGTTGCATCCCTGGTAGACTTCACACAGGCCTGTTGTGACCGACTCATCGCTTTACCAGAACTGCATACATTTGGATTGGTAAGTGGCTTAGACTTAACTATGACTCATAAAACTTGTGTTATTTCTTTTAATTATCTTTTTAGTGTTAAACGTAAATTCAGTGTTATTTTTATTAGTAAACCAGACCTCGTAATGCTGTATAAATTAGCGAGGTGGTCTTCCGGACTTTATTGTGCAACTGCCTTATGATTTGAACTGTCCTCTTGTTCTATTGAAAATTTATAATGTTCTTTCTTTAGTTTTTGCTACCAAAAATATACAATTACCATATATCTTACAAAACAACAACCACTTCAAGGTAGCTCATACACCCTTTCAAAAACAAACAGACAAATACAATGTATCCAGTATTTACAAAATAACATGTAACAAGTGTCCCAGCTATTATCTCAGCCAAACCAGTAGGTCATTCTACACATGCTTGGAAGAACACATTACCCAAAGAAACCACACACACCCGAAATCCAGGTACGCAACACACAACACACACACACACATACATGACCATACATACTAATTTAAACATTCCCCACATATTAAAACAAAGTAAAAAACAAACAACTCTAGAAAAATACGAAATATACAAACACTATGCAACAGGTAAAGAAAACATATTAAATGACCACACACACTTTGAAGCCAACACCCTGTTCCATTACATAGCATACAATCAACTTAACCCACTCTCTCTACACTCATAAATCTCATTACGATAACCTTTGTACCTAGCGAAACGCTGCCAGTAGAGGCTTTGATTCATAAAAGGAATGATTGTTTTGAAACTCGTCAGCAAGTAAGCCCTTACGTATTCATATAGTTAAGTATCATTTAATTAGAGTTTAAACAGTAAATTCAAGATGATTACAACAAACAACTTTAGATTAAAATATTTTAAGTGATATTTATAATTTTCTCAAAAATTACTTTTTTCATTCTCAACATTTGTAATATGAGTCTCAATAAACTGAATTAGATGTCTGGTTTCAATAGAATAATCTTTAAAATGTTTGTACAAGTTTTTAGATATAATCACCAGAAAAAAATAATAATTATTATTTTTATCTTTAAAATGAATTTGGTATTGTCAAAGTTGAAATATAGCTAATTCTGAACCTACAAATTTATTTAGGATAAAACATTTTATTGAACTAAATTCAAAGTTAAATAATTTTAAACAATTGAAAAAAAGTGTAGTACACTATTTCTACAGTATTTAAAAAGTTTGAGAACATAAATTCTATGCAGGTTGCTGAAATACAATACAGGTCATAAAAAAAAGTCCATTTAATAAAATGTTTTACTTTAATTAGAATAGGGATATTGAGTGGGTTGTGGTCTTAGATTGAAGGTGAAGAGCAGGAGTTATTTTTCAAGCAGTTGGTTGGATCCTACGAGTGACCATGATGTTATAAATAGTGCATGACATCTCATCTGTTGTTTACTGAGGGCAGCCAGTGTAATATATATAATATATATATATATATATATATATATATATATATATATATATATATATATATATATATATATATATATATATATATATATATACATACTGAGTTTCATAAAATTGATTTCAAACGTGTTTGTGCAAAGTAATTTTGGACAAACTTATAATTATTGAGATGCATGAGACTATAAACCAATCAAATTATGGTTTAATTCTTTTAGATACACTGGAAGTGTAATGAAACAGAAATCACCTGGCCACCCAAAAACTTCGGAAGAAAACATTGAGTGTATTTGAGTATCTTGCTTCAGTTCGAATCTGGCTGGAGCCCCAAATTTTTATAATTTAATTATCGGATAAATATTTGAATAAACTGTATTAACATCAATTGTCATCCACTATAGGTTATGAAAAACATATTTCAACTTGATTGGATAAATAAAAACGTATTTTGTTAATGATTGAAAATTTGTACAAGATATATATCATGAGAGTATGAGCAAACAGAAAGAATTTAAATTTAAAGAAAATAAATACTGTTCGAAGTATGACAGGTTTCAAAATTTATACATTTCAATTATTTTGTTCCATTTTTTTTAAAAGTCCACCTAGATTAACTGAATGTCCAAGCTTGTAACGGTATTACAAGCAGTTGTTCATTATGTAACTTATTAAATTTTATGTTATCTAAATATGAAATCATAGTTATTTTGATTTCATTTGTTCATTGCAATAAAATTTAAAAAATATAATTACTTGGTATTGCAGAAAATGGTTTAGGCATTCTATCTGCAGTCCAGAAGGTAAATATTGCAATACCAAAAAGAATGAAGAAAGTCACTTCACTATGGATTTTGTATAAATCGTGTAAAGGATGGTATAAGATTGTGAATATTCCAACTCCAAATACTGGTCCTAGAATTGATGCCAGAAGCATGCTCATAAACTCAACACGGAAACTGAAAAAAAACAAAAGAAAGAATAAATTTCATAACACTATCCTTCACTGAAATGAAATACATTTTCTACAGCTTTTAAAAGTATTAAAATCTGTTTCTAAAAAAAATAGCTGTAATAAAGTTATTTGCTTACACTTTTAATGTTTTTACTTTGTTTGTTGAGGACGGCCGTTTCGGGAGATGTGTCCCTTTGTCAACTCAGACTGTCCTCAACAAACAAAGTAAGTGCTACTATAGGCAAGTTCAAAACATTAAAAGTGAAGGTGATTACTAGTAGCTCACGCGAAGATGAAATCAACAAATGTTAAAGTTATTTGATTTATTAATTGGTGTATTATACATAGCAGAAACTTATTGAAATATAAAACTGTTGTTAAATAATAAAAAATAATCTGTTATTTTCACTAAAACCTTTCCTTAAACCAATAATCTATGAAGATTTACTAGTTATTAATTATGGTAAAGTTGGATAAGATTTGTTAAGAGCATAATAGAAAATGTCATGGGTTGGAATAACAAAAGATGTAATTTTTTCATTTGTTTCTCAAAATAAAGTAAACATAGAAAGAGTGCTTTATGCAAAAAATATACACTGGTACACAATACAATTCTTTTTTCAGAACATGTTTTCAGCAACCATGTTACACTCATCAAAAACTAATCTACTGAGGGTAGATTAATTTGAGTATAGATTAATCAATGGCCAGGAACGCTGAGAACATGTTCTGATTATAGAATGGAATTATGAAAAGTTGTGAACCATTGTACTTACTTATATACTTAGTCTCACAAACTTAGCTTTAACTTGTAATAGTTATATACCTAATGCTATGTTTGCAAATGGAGTGGCAGAAGATGAAGGCAAGCGTATGAGATGGACAATTCCTTTCACAGGAAGAATTTAAGATTTGATATGTTTCAAAAGACTTTTAAAACAAAAAGGTAAAAATAAATACGTGTTTAAGGTCTTTATGATTTGTTGATGATATTCCATTTTTGGAAAATTTCTGGAATATGTAGAATAGTGACAGACTGAAGCTGTGATCCTGAAGTAAAAATTAAAAAAGAAATTAGAAACTTACAGTTTTTGTGTTACACATCTTGATGCTTTTAAAAAAAGTTATTATTGATTTCACCTAGCAAAAAAAACACATCTTACTGATATTTTTCAGAGGACAAATTTCGCTCTAGATCTGTGTATTATTCAATGCTGTGAGTCACAGAGAAGACTTGGACAGGAAATAGATATCAATAAGAAATAGGAAATCTAACTCTAATAAATAAAAAATAGAGTCCAATTTTACTTGTTAACATTATAATAATATTTAAAACTTGCCTATGCATTTACTTTTTGTATTAAATTAGAATGGCCACATTTTAATTCCCACATTTTAATATCACAATAATGTACTACTATGAGCAAGGTTTTACATATTATTATGAATCTTGATGCATACAAGTAAAAGTGTATGACCAGTGGCTAAGTTGTTAATGGAAACAAAAATATAAGAAGGTATTAAATTAAGGATGATATTAATAAGATAAATGAATCATATGTTGAGGCAAAACAGAATGTAAAGAAGTAGAATATGTCTTCAGTCATTCCTGTAGTTGTTTCTATGGTATCGTCAAATTTCATCCAGTCAGTATATTCTTTTAAAGACAAATCAAAAGAATCTTCTGTCTATTCCTTAGATTGTCTTAGATGTCTTTGCTCTTGATTTTCTTTAATAAAAAACCCACCTTTACTAAATTAATTTTTCACAAACTTAATATCAAGATTTTGCCACAAGATGAATAGCTTCAAGTAAAGAAGTTTTTTAGCCAATTCATTAAATGAATTGGTAAGGGTTTGAAATTCATCCATATTTTCTGTTATTCTAACACGCACCTCAACCGGTGGCTTTTCGATACTTTAAAACCATTTTTAGATTTCCCAATGATTAGGAGTTTTTCTTTTTGTCCATCCATGTTAATACAACACAAATCCGTTATATTTGTTGACTTATTTTCCACCCACCAGTATTTTCATTGTTGAATACATAAGTACCTTCAGGTAAAACATGATAATTAAGTTCTGTTTCATCTGCATTGTATATGCAGCTAGGAGGTACTGATCTAAAATGTTCAACCATTTGTCTTGTAACCACTCTTCAGCTCCAACTAAATCAGCAACTTTCTTTTCATCACCCGTTTTCTTATAAGCAATATTTTCTCTTTTCTTCCATCGATTGAACCATCTATCTGTAATTTTAAAATCCTGCTTTCCTATTTTTTTGCAAGAAAAAATAAGGCTTTTTAGCAAATGCCTATCCTTGGTTTTAAGAAAATAAAGAAATAAAACGGTCCAGTACTGTGCAGTAGTCACGTGAACAAATGGCATACAAACAACTAGAGGGAGAAACAACTACTGTATATTTTATGAAACCTACAAGACATATTTCAGTATGGTACATACATTTTTCTCTAAAAGAAAACATTTTTCATAAATCTAGTCCTTTTTTTATATTTAGAAGGTCAAATGGAAGTGGTTTCCTATTTTTCTTAATGGTACCAACATATGATATTCTCTGCTCTTTTAGATTCTCTTAAAGTTGGACATCAGTGAACCAGTTCTACCCAATTCCAAATATACAATCAGCAAGCTCTTTTACAACATTAGCTTGTTTGTTGCTTACTTAGAATGATCAATGGAATTGTTGGTCAGTGTATTCTTTCAGATTATGAGTATAGAAAACTTTAGAATTCATCATTTCATAAAATTGATTTTGTACGTCGTGAGCTTTGATGGAACACTTTTACATTTTAATATATGGTGACATCAAAAATGAGAAAAAAACACTTCTTACAATTTGTCAACAAAAATTGATAGCCAATAGATTATTACTTGTTTTCTTTTCATTTCTGGTTGTCAGACCATCAAAGAGGCAACATATAATTAAAAATACCATTTATTGAAGATACTCTTAGCTAAACCAACATTTTCTACTCCTGCCCATCTGAAATCCACAGGCCTTTTAACATTTCACAATTACTACTTAATGTTCCTGCTAGATAAAATACATCATTAAATATTTAGCATACACAAAAGGATACAACACCACAATAATAGACAAACTATGGCACTATACAAAAAAACACTAAAATTAACACAATAGGGAGGGAAAACAAATACATCACAATACCATACATAAACAGAACATCAAATAAAATAGCCCACGAATTTAAAAAAACAGGATACAAAATAGCATACAAAATTTATAACAAACTACAAAACAAAATACATCACAACACCAACAACAAAGGTAAACTACAAGCACCAAGAATATACAAATTAAACTGTAGAAACTGCAACAAATTCTACATTGGGAAAACAGGGTTGCAGCTTCCAACAAGGAGTTGAGGAACCCACAAAACCACCCAAACGGAGCATCAACTCAGCATTCTCTAATCACCTAAACGAAACAGGACACAGACATTTATCATAACTTAGAAATCTTACTCATCAACAAAAAAGGACCACATCTCAAGACACTAGAACAATAAGAAATTTACAAACACACAAAAACACAAAATACAAACACATTAAACGAACAAACTCAATACAAATCACACATACTCTTTGATACCATCAAAAACCTGCCTTTAAAACCATCACCGTTTCACCTAACAACAACTTCAAGCGGAAAATTTAGACACTGATTAAGATTGCCACGGAGTGATTGAAAACGTTCTATCTCAGTAAGTTTTTACAAATTTACAAAATAAATTAAAGTTCCCCATCTCAGGCATTCTAGGATAAATATTCCTCCATCACATTGAACAACAATACAATCTACAGTACAACAAACATACACACAAAATAATTTACTACCATAGATATGTAGATGACATTTTAATATTATACAACGGCAACAAACTGAAAATCAAATAACTACATAATGACCTCAATACCATACATCAAAATCTGACATCTACCCTCGAATTAGAAAACAGTAATAAAATAAACCTTCTGGACCTTTCTATCACCAAACATACACAAGAAGACTAAACATAAACAACACCGTCAAACAGCCACATTCACAAACCACACAAAAAACAATAAATAAATATCCCCCCACATACCGCAGCAAACACACACACGAAATTGCTTCAACATTCAGAAAACTCAATTACCAAATATCATACAAAACAACGAACACTATAAGACAACACATACAATCCTTTCAACAACAAACAGACAAATACAAACTATCTGGTGTTTACAAAATAACATGTAATGAGTGTACCAGCTTCTATATCAGCCAAACCAGTAGATAATTCAGCACACGCTTTGACGACACACATCAACGACATAAAAGCTTACTCCCGACAGAAGGTTAAGGATTACATGGCACATGAATACTAAGAAGATACCAATTTCAAGCAATTTATACTCCAAAAACAATTTGAATATCAATAATTAAAAGTTGTACCAAAATGAACCAATAGAAATAATATTTATAAATATTTGAACAATCCCATGCTTACCTTGAATATTCCCACTTGTTATATAAACTTTTCTTTGTCATCCAGGATCTAATTTTATGGAACCAAAATGTAAAACATGAAGAAAATGCACAATGGAAGAAGTAGGAGTTCCATGGAACCCAATAATGTCTGTCTCGTATGTTAGGATCTGTATCATGCCATGTCCAGTGCACAAATTTTACACTTACGATATCATAAGGCATATCAATTAAGACCACGATTAATCCCACTGAAAAATAATTGCTAGTTTATTTAGAAAAATTCAAAATTTATTATATTCTACCTAAAAGAATTTATGTTAATAGAAACCTAGTTTATTTTTACTATTATTTAAAAGTAGCATCTTATACGAAAGCTACTCTACAGAAACTCCTGCAGTGCCATATTATAGCTTTACAAAATACTCATTGTAAAACTTATTAAATGACGAAGATAGTAACTAGTTTTAGTTATACGGCCCAGTAGTATTTTATATTAATTTTTCACAATTTTTCCTCTACTGCACAAAGCTATGAATGCATCTTATTTTTTAATTATTGTTCTAATTTTCAATCCTAAAGATATCTGAAGATTTTCAAAGTCTTAATAAATAATATACAATATCAAATTGAAATATAAAAGTGATCAAAAAGCTAAAAAATTGTACAAAAAGTGTAATTTTAAAAATTACATTCAACTTTTATTACATGCAGTTTTTTACTTATTTAACTTGGATAAATGGCTTTTATCTCTAAAAACTTGGGAAATTAGATTTTACTTGTTTTCAATTATTTTTATTATATTGATTTAGCAGTAAATAAATGAAAACTGTTGAGGAAAAACTTTAAGAAATGCCAGTAATAAAATACCAATAACACAGAGAGAGAGAGAGAGATGTGTGTGAATGTAACATATATAACCTATTATTGTGGATTCAGGTACTATTAAGATGACCTATGTTCAATTTTGCTGATGCAGGTTATGTGAATTGTGCACCTGCGGATCATAGTTAAGTCAAAGTGTAGCAAACTTTAGAAGAGAACCAGTTGTCTCCACTCCAACTGAATGTACATCAGTTGTTATTTGTTAAGCCTAATTTTGTAATAATTTCAACTTCAAGTTATTCTAAACTAAAAATAAGGTGTGTAAAAATAAAATAATTTTAAAAAATCTTTCGTGCATAATAAAACACGCAACTTGTGTAACTGTATAAAACAACTGTGGCGTAATGTTCAACGTAAATAAATAAAACCTCAATACCAGAAATGACTTTTTTCTTTTATTTAAAACCTTATGTAGGCCTATATTTCGATTGCATAGCAATCATCCTCAGAGTTAATTTACAATAAAAATACCTCTGAGGTATTTTTATTGTAAATTACCTCTGAGAATGATTGCTATGCAATCGAAATGTACATAAGGTTTTAAATAAAAGAAAAAAGTCATTTGTGTTATGTAACTTGTGTGTGTATGTATATATATATATATATATATATATGCTGATACGTATTCCTTCACGGATGGAAAAATATGATGCAATGTTACTATCTGGAGTACATCCGTTCATTCTGCAGTCCATAAATTCGCAGTTCCGACGTTTCGCTAGAATCTCATCCAGCATAGACGAGGTGAACCCAACAACAGTAGAAGAGCGATGCTGGATGAGATTCTAGCGAAACGTCGGAACTGCGAATTTATGGACTGCAGAATGAACGGATGTACTCCAGATAGTAACATTTCATCATATATACATATATATATATATATATATATATATATATATATATATATATATATATATATATATATATTAATATATATAATATTATTATATATAATTATATATTATATTATATATATTATAATTATATATATATTATTATATATATATTATATTAATATAATATTTTATAATATATATATATATATATATATATATATATATATATATATATATATATATATTAATGTGGTTTTGCATAGTTTATTTAGTTTAAAAAAAAATTTCTGTTTTATATATAGAATCCTTAAATTATACATAACAAATTTACTTTTTAACTGTTTTGTTGTGAATTAAATGTATACCAAACTGTTTTTATATTAGATTGTTAACTTTTATCGTTGTTGTTTCAAGTAATAAGTTAATTGCTCATATGGAAGATCATAAATTCATCCTTTGATTTCTACTTCATGGAAATTTTCGTAGTAAGCTAAATTTAATGAAGGTTAGTCATAGATCACTTGATATTGTTTATTAAGATTAATTAAAAATATTATTTACTTTCTTCAAGATAAATGTTCATAGCAAAATTAAATGATTCATTCTAAGACTTGTTAATAAACTTCTTTAAGTGTTCCGGTAAACGTATAATGAAGGGTTTAGAACGTTTTATTTGCTTTTTTAAAATCACTAATAACTTTAAATATTCTACCTCATTGTGGTTTTAATTTATAAACATATTATTATATTATTTTTAGTTCTATATCTAGTGATGACTTAGTTTATTTACAAAACTTGTATATATTCCATATATTAATTTAATGAAGTTATTTCTTAAATTAGTTTTGAATTATAATTGTTATATTTGTTGTATTATTCATAACTGATTTTTATTATTAGACCATAACAAACAATAACTTTTGTCAAATATAGACTATGTGTAGGAGTAAATATACAACCTGTAAGAGGCTCTGCCCATCCTGGTAATCTTAAGTTTGCAACTGCTACGGAAGCTTGATAAAGAAAGCAGGGATCTGAAATGTTTAAAAAATTGTTATCATAAATATGGTTAGAGTAATATCCCATTATAAATTCTGCAAACAACATTTCATTCATGAATTGATTTGTCAGGTTAAAAATAATGTTATTGAACAGTAATTTATGGGACCAAAAGAATTTTGGAAATTCGTAAAAGCAAGTAATTTCATTGAATACAAAAATATTGTCTTTTGAAACTATGAGTGTAGAAGTCATGGCAAATACAGAAATCATGGCGTATATACATTTCTTTTATTCTTACACATATTTCTGTGAATATTTAAAATAATGGTTTGTATTTTCTGGTTTTGAAAAGGAGCTTATGCCTCAATTTGTAATCTATGTTCCTAGCCTAGGAAAATGAAAAACTATAACACCTTGAATGGCATTTAAGAAAAAAAACTCTTCAGTGTATAGTGAAACTGCAAATATTTACATAATTCTTGCAAATAAAACAAACTATTTTTTTCACAAAATCAACTAGAAAATGTTAAAATAAAACAAATAAGACAATTTAAATTATTACTATACAAAAATAGTTCAACTAATACATTTTTCTAAACAATTTCAACAATTTACAAAATTTTTTATTGTCATTATCAAAAATAAAACATAGCTATTACAAATAGTAACATAATAAAAGTTGATATTTGTAATAATTTTTTATTCTTAATATCATAAGGTACATTCTTGAAACCTCAATTGGAATAAAAACGTTCTAATTGTTTAACTTAAGTCTTTTGTTGTTTATTATATTGTAGGATCAGCCTCTATATTTGAGGCCTCAACCTTCTCAACCTAATGATCTAAACCTCTAAACTTAGCTCTTCAAACTTTCCTCTAAACGTTTGACATATAAAAGCTAGAGTGTTTTTTACATTTGCAGTAAAATTTGTATAAGTGGGCTTCTTACAATACAAATTGATCTAACCAACTTATACAGGTCACCAGCTTACAGAGTTTAAAATAAAATTACTTTATATACTCAATGTGGCTTAAAAACATAGAGTTCTGTGTTATACAGGGTGATTTAGAGGAATCACATCTTTTTCAAATAATGAGTACTCGGTTGATTTTACATTAATTGCTTATTTAATAACATAAAATTAATCATTATATTTTACCTTTTTCCATGTACTTTAATTTTACTATGTACAGGAAATAACATCACTAAAATGGCTGCCTGTTTCTGCAATTCCAATTTCAAGCCTACATTTGAAGTTGGTAATTTCATCTTCCAACATATCCTGGTCAGCTCTCTGGAGTTCACTGCGAATGGTATCATTCAATTCTTCCAATATTTTGGCTTATCTTCATAGACACATGATTTGAGGAAACCTGATAGGAAAAAGTGACAGGCACCTAGATCTGGCGACCAAGGTGGTCAAGGCACAACGTCAAAACATGAAATGATTTGTGCATGAAAAATCTCCTGAGGAACTCTCACTGCTGTATTAGCTGTGATCACATCCTGCTGAGACCATACATTTCCAATGTTTACTCCTCTCTTTGTAGTTTTGGTACCAAAAGGTTGGTGATCATTTTAATGTAGCCCTCACTCTGACAATGTTGTCTGGTGTGTGTGTAATACAAATGGCACCTGGTGGTTTGTGTCCAGATACAGTTACTCTTGTTCTGAAATTCGTGACCCATCTAAGAATAGTGTTACAAGCTGGTATGTTTCTGTGATGGACGATGTTGAAATGTCTACAAAAGAGACGTTGGGTTCGGATAACAGATTCAACACTTTTAACAGATATAATTATTGTACACAAACACACGATGTTCCACTCCACTGTGACATGGCGACTAAAAATGACATCCAGCTGAGTTGAATAACACTGTACTGGTCTTCCCCAATCTTCTAGTTGTGTACTACGCATTTCAAAAACATGTGATGACTCTGAATGACTGACCCTATATTACAATATACCCATCAAGTGACCAGTTGGGTAAGATTTAGTCACAAATAAACATTTACCATTCTATCTATCAATGAAGATTGTTATAGCATTTTATGGAAATTCTGTAACAAGTCCTTGTACAATGTTGCCAGTGTATCTCTCATCCCATAATGTTCAATTATTATTAGTTAGAGCTATTGTATATTCAGCCTTTATAATTAAATTTATGTCTATAATATACGCTAACTACTCTCATTAAAATAAGGTCCACATAGTTTTGATTATTTAGTTAAGAAATAAAGTAAATCCCTAACAGGTATTCTGATACTTGTTATAAAAATTCTTGATTCAATAAGAGATTAGAGGTTTGATATATCACAGATTCATCATTATTATACAAAAAATTATTTTTTTTCTGGTTTTAATCTGCAACTTTTCCATTTGGAACCATAAAAATGTTTTATTCAGAGAATTGTTTTCAGGTTCATTCCAAGGCTTTGAAATATCAAATTTTCATTACAGCTCTATATATTCAATATTATACAGGCAGCAACTTTTGACTTTTTATACATCTTATTCTTTAATACATTTCTCTAATTAAAATATAATGCCCATTATTTTAATCTTGTTTTATTACAGGAAAAATTACGTCATATTCTGAGCAATATAATTTATTACTCAAAATACTGTTATGAATGTTATTAAATTTTGCCATACTTACCAAATATGGTATAAAATAAATTAGGTATAAAAAATGGATTTTGTCAATATAGTACATTAAAATTTTTCAAGGATGTTCAATATTTGAATTTCAAAACTACATGATTAAATCACACACAAATGACTGAATCTTCAAAAGTAACATCATATGACAATAATACTTACATAGAAATATGATATGAAGTGGTAAGCGTTGACCAAGAAACATAATAGGAGTCTGAGAGTGCCAGAAGTTGTCAACTGAAGGATAAATGTAGCATATACTTTCAATAAATAAACCATAAAATATTGTTCCAAACCACAGATATGGGAAACGTCCTCGGGAACATAATGCTAAAAATTTACAGTATGCACACATAAATAAGAAAATATGAAACTACAACCATAAATACAGAAAATATTAAGCTTCAAATGTAATATAAGGTGAAGGTGCAAGGAATCAAGAGTGTAGCTTATATTGCCATAAATATACTTAAAATTAATGCTCAAGATTTACATGAAACCAATTAATGACTTGTAAAACTTATAATTGAAGTATATTTATGTAAATCATACTGAGAATAAAATGAAATCGTACTGAGGAGATCTTCATCAGTGTCTAGTTATACAGGTTAGGATTATTGGCAAACAAGATTTTATCGTAAGTAGTTTAAGTCTATATGAATAAATTGCAGAGAAAATCATAAACAACAACACTAAAACCATTAGACACTGATGAAGATGTTTTAAAGACACTAAACGGTGTTTTGATTGAAACACATTTGTTTAGGAAACTAAGGGCTGCGTATGGAAGTATTGTAACAACACCCTCTCCAGAATGATAAGACAAGTATTGGCCAGGATAACAGGAGAAAGATTTCAGAATACACCAAACTTCCTATTATAATGAAATCTCAAAACGAAATAGAAACAGGATTTCAAATTGCCTAATACATTGAAGACTTTTTTTTCAGTAGGAAATTTATTACTTGACACTCACAAAATATATTGAAAATTATTATAAACTACAGCTTTTGCAAACATATTTGAATAAATTTGTTAAAAACATACTGAGGACAAATGTTTCAAATGAGTTTGCCAATCATTCCATGTGTAATACACAAAGGGACACTGATGGGGATTGGTCCCCATAGTTCAAATATTTTGTCTGAATACATTTTTAATAAATTTGTTATAAATTTAAGTTTGTGCAGACCATAGATTATAAAAGTTTTTCCTCCGAAGATTTGCTGAAAGTCATTGACAAAAAATTAGCAATTAAAAGTTAATTAGAGAATTTAAATAATATATGAATTCTACATCTTCTTTCAGGTCTATACTACATAGAACCCCATCTTGGATAACCTCAACCTATTGTAGAGACTTAAAAATGTACAGAATAAAAATCTAAACCCCAGAAAATATTATATTTGAAACACTATTTACTGGAACGTTTTTTAATAGCAGGTTAAAAAGGTGATAATAAAGCTCCATCTAATTTGGGTTGTTAAATGAGGGGATTGAAATAGTTAAAGTCATTAATGAGAAAGCTGCATAGCTAATAATAGTTTAAACCATTGAAACCTTTTCCCAATGGAAATGATTTGGATCTATTTGGATGGCATCTTTAAAGCTTTTTTACTACATGGATATTTTGACCTAATACTCTCTGTTACACTTGCCTATAGGAGCACTAAAATTTTTGATTATTGAGGACTGTCGTTTATATGTATCCTATTGTCATCTCACACAGTAACTGACCTCTTGGTTGTTTTTATTAGGGTGCGGATAAGGTGGGGTAGGATAGGGTGTTAGATGAATTTTTTTAGAGTTCTAGGGTTATGATGTCATAAAGTGTATGTGAGCTATATTGTAATTGAGTGTTAAGTCTATGTGTAGCTTGTATATTTCATACAGTTCAGTTGTGTAGCATTGGTTATTTTTGTTTTGTTTGAATAAAATATATAGGTTTGATGTTATACATGTTTGAAGTTGAGATTTGTGAATATAGGGTGTTTGGCAAATTTTGATCAACTGAAGTGACTGGAGCATACATGTAGTGAGGAAGTTTGTTATTTGTTAAATCTTCCTCGATTCCATCCATGGAGTAGTGTTTACCACCCAGTATTTCTGAGATTTGACACATTTATGCCTTATATATTAGTTCAGTAACTTTTCAAAGTTGACATGCAATAGCTGTAGCAATTTCACTGCGACTGTTGGAGTCAGCTTTGGTAGATGAAACAGCTCCAGTATCGACTTCAATCAGCTGTGCCTTGTCTAATCGATAGCTCAATCTATGGTTTATCGTCAATAGTTTAAGACAACGTTCTTCCTTGTCGCGCGCCTAACCCCCACCTAGCGCACATTTTCCTCACCCAGTCTCTTGGTTGCCGTGGACAGACCAGCACGTCCGTTGCGGGTTTTAACCGTATTAGCCAACCTCGTGGACTTTAAGTTCGCCCCGCGCCTGTATAAATTTAAGTGTTTTGAGTTGTACCTTCGTTATATGTTCTTTAACCGCGAAAGTGTAGATTATTTTAGTCCAAGTGCCGTGTTCAAATGCACCTTTAACCTCGCCGTTACAAGCCGTCGTTACGGAGTCGCTCGCACTTATTTAAAGACTTATTCAACTGTGAATAGCATCAGAATTGAACCCCGTTTATTAAGTTTTACAGCACGAGCCGTCTGCCAGTCACCACTCCACCCAGGGCCCTGCTGCAGAAGTCCAGAAGACATCAAACCGCCCGTGCACGCAACCCCTTTGTTCAGCTTAGGGTAAGTGTTAATCAGTTCCAAATACTTTTAACATAAACTTGTGCCTATTTTCCCAAGGCTTAATTAGTGATAAACACTGTTATTATTTGTCGATTAGGCGTTTCTGCCGCCAGCCTTCATTTTATTCATTTGCAATTTTAGTCACGTTACCGACTGCGATTATCTCTCTCTTTTGTCTTATTTCTAATATTTTAGTGGAGCTGACGCCTCCAGCGACAGTTATAACAACAGCCTCCTCCTGTATTTATTGAATGGAATCTGCCCTTGCCATACTATTTTTGTCAGTGATATTATAGTTGTCAACTATATTTCAAAGTTTTAGGTAATTAGTAAATGACAAACTGCCCTCCAGGTTTGGTCCAGAGAACATATCTTGAGCAATTGTTATTGAATTTTTCACAGTTGAAATTCTCTAACTAGATGTCTCAGAAGAAGGCATTAATCAGAGGGCCTCAACATGTTATAATTGGATTTGGTGGTAACACTATGATCAGAGCTTCAACTTTAATTTGTATTACTTGTGAGGGTGCCTCTAAGAAGATCTTAGTGTGTGCCACAAGCCTATCTACATCTGAATACTTTGATTGCACTTCTTCACAAACCCTAGATAATTCATGGAATAGTTATATGACATGGACCATTTTAGAGTAAAGAGCTTTAATGAGTTAGTTTCTCATACCCTGTATGAGGCAGTGTCAGTTAAAATAGATTGCCCGCAGGCCAAATTGTCAGGTTCGATCCCCTCAGGTCACAGAGACGCATAGCTTAGTAAAACAAATTTGAAATTGTAAAATAATTGGCCTTTCCTAATACTTCAATGGTTAATAAAAATGTTTCTCCTGATCTATCCATTTCTATGTCAAAATCTCAACATTGGGTATATAGCAAGCCATAGGATCTGTAAAAAGAATGTTTGCAACTTGTATGTAAAGCATGCACATACTTTTTGTGATCTACATACTGTTTTACATCACACAGTTTACAATTCAGAAGTAAACACACTGTCAGATGGTTTAATTTTAGGCATTTTCAAAGCAATACTAAAATGCAATATGTTTCAAGTCACATTCCATCCCTTCGTCCTAGTGACATTCCAGGTAATATTCCATGTGTTATTAAGTGGCTTCTAGAGAAAATAACTATACTGTTACACACACAATCTTAAATACAGAAAAAATATTTCTAGGACGACATTAGCAAAATAATACTGTGTCCAAATAAGGCATAAATTATTTTAAAATAAGCTATTTTTGTAATATACATTTCTGGCATCAAGCGTGCCTTTAATATTGGTAGTTTTTTGCTACTATATGGACATGAATTATTGATGTTTTTGTGTAAAGCTTTTCAAGTTCTGTAATACACTTCAATACTGTACAAAATTTAATTTTGTGTCTTTGAAACAACTGTTAAATATGTTAAAAGGGATGAACAAAGATAAATCTATGACGATTGTTACTAGCAATATTAATGTGGGTAAAAGCACAGTGAATTGCCATAAAAACAGAAAACCTGTAGAAGATTTCTGTACACAAATTGAAGGTGATAACAACTCATTGCACTTTCAAGAAACCCAAAAATGAATTGGTGGATGATGAACATAGAAAAGGAAAACCAATAGTTAAACTAATCTTGAAAGAAAAAGCTGTCATCCTTCACTCTAAACTTTAAGAAGGTGGACAATTTCTAGCCAGTAGTGAATAGCTCTCACACTGCAATATAAGACTTGGAGTTCATTTCCTTGAAGTTTGAGGTGGGAAACTTTCAGAAAACCCCACAGCAACAAAGAACTATTCAAAAAATTGTCAACAAATCATTTCTGATTAGGATCTTAGTCCAGAAAACGCCTATAGTACAGATGAGACTGGGTTGAACTTTAACATGTTACCTAAAAAACCTTCTCCACAGTATAGAAACTTTTATTCCAGACTTTAATAAGAGAGTTACTGTAGATTTATGATCAAATGTGAGAGTGACATATGAGATCTCATTTATGGTGATTAAAAAATCAGCATTCGTGATTATATAGGTGTAAACGTGGCTATTCTTCTTGTATACCATCAGCCATAAAAATCGCAATGGATGGATTCATACTTTAAAAAATGGTTAGTTATAGATGTGAAAAGACATTTGCCTTCTTGAAATTTCCTACCAAAGCTCTTCTCCTATTCGACAATGTACCCAACCTACAAGACAGATGTTTAATGCGAACATGTAAGTGTCATAAAACTATTTATTTGTAAGTAATTATTGCATAACTGAGTGAATACTTTTGAACTTACTTATTGACACATTTCGAAATAGTCATTTTATTGACAAAGCTCACCTTCTACTGCCGGCGATCACTCAAAGTTGCTGGGCGTATGATTTATGAGAGTAAAGGAGGTTTGGTTTAAGCAGGTTGTTTACTATATAATAGAAGATGTTAGATTCAAAATGTATGTGGTCATTAATGATATGTTGTTTTTGTGTTGTGTAATGTTTAAATATTTTGAATATTTCTGTAGTTGTTAGTTTTTTACATCTAGAATCTAACATTTTATTCCATTATATAGTAAACAGCCCACATAAACCAAACCCCCTTCCACCCTCATAAATCCAGGAACCTCGAGCGAACCCTTGAGCAGTAGTGTGTCGGCTTCATCAATTAAATGATTAATTCAAAATGTGTCAGCAAGTAAGTTTAAAAGTATTCACTCAGTTACCCAATAATTACTTATAATTTAATTAGTGAATTCAAGGTGATCACAACAAGCAGTTTTTTTTGTCATAAAACTGTTGATTATACCACCCAATCTCACTAATATTCAGCAGACAATGGATCAGGGTCTTATAGAATGCTTTAAGAGGAAGTACTGACGAACTGACAGTCCTTTCTAAACTGGAAGATGACAACAGACACTGGTCCTTGAAAGCTCTAGATTCAATAAATATTAAAGATGTTGTTCACATGTCTCCCAAGGCATAAGATGAGATACCTCCATCAACTCAGGAATTCTGAAGGAAGATGCATTAAACAATTTTAGTTATTGATCCAGTTTGTCTCCTACAAATTCTATTATTTCTAAATCAACCCTAACGATAACACAGCAATGGTAAATGATATATGATAACTATCTTCTTGTTTAATCACGTTAACATTAGTTTATGACTATCCGAACTTCAAATGTAAATTTGTAAAAACTTACTGAGACAGAACATTTTCGATCGCTATGTGGTGATCTTCATCAGTGTCTGCTGTTTGTAGTTGTTGGGTTAAACGGTGACGGTTTTAAAGACAGGTTTTCAATAGTATCAAAGAGTATGTGTGATTTGTGTTGGGTTTGTTTGTTTAATATGTTTGTACTTTGTGTTTTTGTGTGTTTGTAAATTTCATATTGTTCTAGTGTGTTAAGATGTGCTCCTTTTTTTTTGATGTGTAAGATTTCCATCTTATCTTCTTGTGAAAACTGGTTGAATGGATAAATGCCAAGAAGGAGCTGAAAAATGAAATTTTGAACAACTATAAAATTGCTCAATGTTCCGTTGGTTAAGAAAATGAAAAACAAGATGTTAGTGACAATGATACTAAGAAAAGTATAGGGGCCACCATTCTGTGAGAAAATCAGCCTTTCAACTATTAGCTACCTTCATTGAACAACAAAAAGATTCGGCTTTCGATGTCATGTTCATAAAGAAATGATAGATCTTTGCCCACATAAAATCTATTGCACAAAAAAAGCAGACAAAATTATAAATTTCTTTCAAGTGCTTCTTTGATCTAGGTTTTAATCACTTAATTTTTAATTTTTTGGTTGCAATTTAGTCAGATGGGTTTTTATGATGTATTTTTGAATAATTATTTAGAATCAATTTCCTATGAAACTTACAAATGTCATAATTTTATAATAATAAGTAATATTTTATAATACTTTACCATGAATAAATGTAAGTATCCCGCCCAAACAAAAACAAGCTTGAACTAAGATATAAGTTGGTTGAGATAACCATAGGGGCCATATTGGACTAAATTTAACAATCCACTCACTGAGAGGCCAGTCAGTTACCTAAAAAGTGTGCAAAATTAAATGTGTTATTAGAAGTTTTAAAAATATTTTTATACTGACATCTAATCCCAGAATTCTTGACATATATGGTAAAAATAAGCTTATGACGTAAAATATAAATTCTTCAATTAATTTTGACCCTATTTTATTCTTGTAAAAGTTATATTGGCAAAAACATTTTATATATGTAAAAACAAAATTAATGAGAAAATTATTACTTTAATTAAAGTTTAGTTATGTCATAATACTACTAAATCTCAAAATAAACTTTACTCAACCGTTATGGATCACAAAATTCATGAGATCTAAAACCGTTACTATATGGTCACAATTAATGCTTTGAAAAAATTTTGTAAAAAATTATTTTGTTGTATCCAACACTGATACCAAATTATATATCAATGTACTCTTGGTCTCTTTTTAGTAATCTTGAAAACTTAAAAAAATAGAAACATCAAATAAAAATACTGTTATATAAACATTAAAAAATTTATAATGTCAGATAATATTAGATATAACATTGAACAAAAGGTGCATGTGTTAGTTAAAATATATTACTAAATGATATTAATGTAAATAAATAAAAGTATTTTTATTTAAGCCCTAGCCTATCGTGCCTAATGGGTAATCTGCCATTGATAAAGATGTTTTGAAAATTAAGATTACAACAAAATTTTTACTAAAAGGCAAAAATATATTGCGCATATTTGTTTAGAATTAATTTTGTTTTACATTTTAGCCTAGTAAAATTACATCTTGCTGAACCTATGATTTCAGTAAATTTATAAAAAATACTCTGGGATATAATATTACCTTCCCTCTATATAAATTAAGCTATATACTATGTAAAAGAATTTTTAAAATAGCACATTGCCTTGATGTAGAATTGTGAATTCTAGGTCAGAATATTATTTTTGTTGAATCTCCCTCTGTATTTTAATAAAAATAATGTGTTGGTTTTATAAAAATATAATTGTTTAGAAATATAATTAATTAATTAGTGGAAACTATTAATACAAAGGAAATACTTAATAATTAATAAATATAATTATTGAGTGGGGAAAATTATATAGGTTTAAATTAATACTGCTTAAAATAATATTTCATACTGAATTACCTTATTAAGGTAATTTTAAATAAACTAAAATGATTATTTTGCTAATAAAAATATTTCATTAGATGACATGTTTTTAATAAAATAGTTTTTTTTAAAAATAAAATTTAAAATGAACAAAAATTACCCCACTGAACTTAAGATTATCCAACACTGCTTTATCTGATGCCATGTTGTACTGAACACGTTTACATTTAGTAAGAATCAACTTCTTTTTTCTTTCTTTGAGCTCTTGAACTCACTGTTGATAACAAAGTTATGACAGACTATTTACCTAAACACATACTTCACACAAAATAAAAGGCTGACATCATATATTATATATTTGCTTTATCTTAGTTTGTTGAAACCAAGATAAAACAACAGGTATATTTAAAAAAAAGTATTTGAGTGATTTACCTGTGAATCATAAGAGGTTTTTTTAAATCTAATGTATGTGTTGTTCAACAACAACTGGTGCACACCTGTTACTTAAATCAAATTGATCTGATCAATGACTATATCAATCATCATTCATATAATTAATCATCATTACACATGAATATTTCATGTATGTATTATAAAAACCGCCATTTTTTGTTTAACAAATTAGAATAATAATGAATATTCTATTTTGAATTTTGTAGTCCATTGCATTTAGTGAATCTAATTAATCACTTAAGAAGACACTGATAAATATTATAATTACAAAATTATAAGTTGTCCCACTTTTTGGGAGTCAAATGTAATATTTAATATTCATGATTTTATTCAAATAATTAACTACTTGCCAAACATATAATTTATAAGTAATTGTTTTAAAAAAACTAAGTGAAAATTATAGCAACTTACAGTATTAATACATTACAAATCTGTCTTTTCATTGACAAAGCTTCATTAACTTTTTATAAACTTAAATTTATTTTCCTATAAAATAGGGCCTATATTAATTTGTTTAAAGGTCCTATGTAGGTAATTAAGAGTAGACAATCCAATTATTTTAAAAAAACTACTGCTGGTTTTTCTTTAAAAATATTTGGTAAGAATGTTTAAAACACACTGGGTAAAAAAATTAATTTTTCAAGGACTAAAAGGCTCTTTGCCAGGTATGGGTCTTATGATAAATGTTAAGAGAAGATGTGAATAGAGAACACTGTGTAAGGCTTGTTTGTAATTTTTGAATTTATAAGTTTGTTGAGTGGTAAGTAGGGCCTACTACGTGTTGTTGGCCTAGGGTGCCATGAAAATTGACTAATGGCTATTTCTGAGCCAATCAATGAAAAAGACAAACATATCAAAGACATTAAAAACAATACTAATTTCATTGCACAACTACTGTAACCCCCAGATTTTTTTGTAATGAATTTAGTTAATTTAAACAAAACCTTTCCTCACATACAAATTATTATTTATTCTTTAAAAGACTTACCAGGTTAATTGTTTACATCACCAATTTTAGCTAACAAATTGACTTAGACCAGAGGTCTTCAAATGGCGGCCCGTGGGCCAGGTCCGGACCGCGAGCTTGTTTTGAACGGCTCAAATATTTGAGTTGTCTCACAACGACACAACTTTGCACACTGACGCAGGAGGCGTGACACCAAGGGACATGTGGTCAAACAATAGGTTCCCCCACTCTCCCTCCCCACCACAGCGTAATTCCCGTTACTTATGGGTCCCCTTACTTACCCGGACGGTCTGGTCTAGCGACAGTCTCTTAATATTGGTGTTGGACGTCGGTGTCATTGTCACTCTTGAGCTATCTGCTGCTAGTACATAGTGGACGTTATTTCAGTGCCATTGTCTGCATTTATTGTGTTTAACGTTTTGTCGAGTGTGTTGTAAGTTTTAAAAGTGAGTTGTTTAAGTTTGTCAACAGCTACTATGGAAGGTAAGAAAAGAAAAGTTGACAGCGAAAATAGACAATTCCTATCAGAATGGACTGATAAATATTTGTTTATAATCCCAAATTGCGCTGGTGCCGTACCTGTATGTTTAATATCTCAGCAGACTGTATCTGTTGTCAAAAGTGCGAACGTCAAACGTCACTTTGAGACAAAACACAAGTCTTTTGATGAAAAATTTCCAATTGGCAGCAATTTACGCAAATCAAAAGTTGAATCCTAATGTGCCAGTTATTCAACTTCCACTCAAATAATGAATCGATCTATGACAGCGCAGGAAAAATGTGCAGAAGCGTCCTTGTGCATTTCTTGGACTCTCGCTAAACATATGAAACCTTTTAGTAATGGAGAAATAGTTAAAGAATGTATGTTAGCGGCAGGGAGTGCATTATTTGACACCAAACAGGACGTTGTTGACACTATTAGTCGTATTCCTCTTTCAGCAGCTACAACTACTAGAAATACAGAGATTTTAGCAGATGAAAATAATAAAATGTTAAAGCAGGTTTTAGCAGCTACAGACAAGTTATTCATTGGCCATAGATGAGTCATGTGACATCACTGATATGGCCCAGCTAGTAGTTTTTGTGAGATTTTTAGATAAAGCTAAAGACCAGTTCATTGAAGAACTTTTAACTATCATACCAATGGAAGGTAAAACTCGTGGAGAAGACTTGAACAAAGTTTTAACGGAGATTTTTGAAAATGCTAGTTTTGATCCTAAAAAGTTAATTTTGATAACAACAGATGGTGCTCGTGCAATGACTGGTAAAAACAAAGGTTTGGTTGGTCAAATAAAAAGTGACGCTAAATTCAATGAAAATCTGCTATTCTACCATTGCATCATTCATCAAACTGTTTTGTGCTGCAAACTGAGCCCTTCTCTTCAATGTAAAATGCAGGTTGTGATTAAGATCATCAACTTCATTCGTTCAAAGTCTTCTCTACGCCACCGTTAGTTCAAAGCTCTCCTTCAGGAAACTAATGTACAGTTTGAAGACTTGCTTCTTCATAACAATGTTCGGTGGTTGAGCAAGGGTTTGGTTCTTCAACGGTTTTTTGCAGTTATTCATGATATTAAAGTGTTTCTGTCTGAGTGCAAAGAAGACATCGCAAGTGAATACTTAGGCTTCCTACTTGACACAGAACTGAATGTAGCTACGATTGCCTTTCTAACAGATATCTTCAGACAAGCTACAAGGGAAAGGTCTGCTTGTGTGTGAACTTTACACGGAAGTTAGGAGTTTTTCAAACAAAATTGGTATCTGGTGTGAAGATATCTCTGATGAACAATTGCACTTTCCTAACCTAAAATCTATTTGTGACAAAACTGATGGTATTGATATCAAACCATTTGAAAATTTTTTGAAAGATTTGAAACTAGGTTTTCTGATTTTGAGAAAATTGGAAATGTTGTACAAGTCCTTAACAAATGCTTTTCTTTAAAACCAAATGGTGAATGGACAAGTGAAGCAGCGAAGATTTTCCACTCAAATAAGGCTGCCTTGCAAATGGGGATGGTCGACTTTCAAGAAGACATCGGTTTGAAGGACAAATTTAGTCAAGTCCCCAAAGATCTTCCTTGTGACCAGTTTAGGATTAGGTATGTTAGCCCTGAGAGATACCCGGAGATGAGAAAATTGGCAATTAAGTAGTACACAATGTTTGGCTCAACGTACCTGTGTGAGTCAGCGTTTTCAAAAATAAACTTTATTACAAATCGTTTTAGATCACGTCTGACAGATAATCATCTTAACAACTTGCTTAGAATTAGTTGTACAACCTCAACTCCAAACTTCAAGGAGGTTGTTCAAACTAAAAAATGTCATTTTTCTCACTAAAATGTATTTTATATAAGTTTCAAGATATATTGTTCTCTTATTGTAGTATCTTTTGAGTCTAAATATAAACAAATTACTTTACTTCTTTGTTCAAATGTGTTTAAGTTCTTTACCCCATGAATATATATATATATATATATATATATATATATCGCAATATGTATTCTTGTGTATTAATAAAGAACATTAGTAAAAATACAAATACAAGAATTATAATTGAATATACTGTAATCAAATTGAATTTGATGTTGGTACTGTTAGCCAACGAAAAGCTTTGAATTGTAAATTCAATTATAATTCTTGTATTTGTATTTTGACTTATGTTCTTTATATATATAGGCCCACTGCGGACTTTAGAAAATCCAAAACGGACCCTGACTAAATGTAATTGAAGATCACTGACTTAGACAGTCTAGCTGTCAAATCGCTCTGAAGAAAGATAGGTTACATTAAAATTTATGTTTAAAATTTAAGAAAAAATAATTTAATCAAAATATTAAATAAATTACGCTTGAAGCTTAATGACAATATTACTTTAATTTTTTTTTTAATTTAAAAAACTTCACACGGTTTACTCTCTTGACATAATCAAATTTTGAAAACTATAAATACAGAACTATTTAACAAACACAAATGTTATTAAATTTAGAAATGTACATTACTAAAAGATTACATTAGCCATCTAACTATGTTTGCAACCCACAGCCGTCTTTGTTGAAGACTAAAGAAGAACAGATGGAGACTCACAAGATAACACGCTTGGTCAACAGAATCCCCCCTTACCCATTTAAAATAGAGGGCTTTTGCATTGGTTACCAGTAGTATTGCATGTATCTCTACCCAAATGTTGTGTAATGACTTTTTCAGAAACAAAATTTTCTTTTAAATATCGGACGATTTTACGTTACCTAAAACCAAAACATTTTTAATGCAACATGTTAAATTATTGTCAAATATTTAACATGTTACAACACTAAACCTATTAAACACACTACAGTAGAGCCACTCTAAATCAGTATGATCACAACCTGGACAGGAAAGGGGTATCCGGTTGATACTCTTGTTCCTTTGTAAAATAGAACCAATAAAATGGATCCTCTATATTTCATCAGGTATGGTAAATAAAGAATTATTAATACATTGTAGCAACCTATTTTGTTGTATGCTGTAGCCCTTCAAACATAACAACAGCCAACAAAATACAAAATTACATAAACTTGAACAAATCCTATCCAAAGAGCTTCATTGATGATGACACATACTGGTTTTAATTAATGCACCAAACTACAAAATATTGTTTGGATTGTCATTTTGGACACATTTTTTTAATCAATTCACTATTTCATTGCCAATTGTTAATGATACTTTTTCCAACATTAAACTCGTTACTGAGCCTATTTACAGATTCCCTACTATCAAGTTTTTTAGTACTTTTAACCATGTCTCAAGCAAGACCATTCAACCAATTCTACTCACCTAGCTCACTCATTTTTGTTGTGTAAGATATTCACTGGTTACAGGAAAGAACAAATTTGGAAAAATTAAATGAGGGAATTGTTTTTTCCCTCAAAGAATTATTTAATTATAATTATAATTTAAATGTAATCAATCTTTTAATTTTGAACAAAACATTCAGTGAATAAAAGATTATTACAAGCAACTTTTAAAAAATGGCCACCTTCATAAACTCTGATCAACATTGAATCTGTTAAGCAGTTTCATAGTACTTCTTAAACTCAAAGTTTGCAAATTGAATAAAGTTAAATACAGTAATAATTTAAATAAATAAATAAAACCCACTAACCACGATTAAAAAAATCTTAATTTTACTACAATTGCTTTACATACGTTTTGATTACATGGTAATCATCTTTGGAAGTACTTTGTTACTTCGCTAGATGTAGAAGTAAATTTCGCTACTATTCGCTATACAATGTAGCATGTCTGCAAAACTCATAAGATAATTATTATAGCATTTTCTTTTTAATATGAAATATTAATATGGTTTGAAAAAAAAATTATGCTATATTTTGTTATCAATTAATTGTTATAACCTTGCGTAGAGAGAAAGATAACAGCAAATAAAAAAATGTGTGTTTAGTTTAGAAAAATTCATTGAAGTGATGTAAGATTGAAGCACATTTATGTTTACTTATCATTTACTTGGTTATCATTATCAAACAATCCTAACACACAACTAAGAGAGAACAAAATGTACATAATTTTATTACCTAAGGAACCAACTGTTCATTACAGTAATTAAACTGTAAACAAAAACCAGTATGGCATTTAAAATTAAATAACCTTGGTCTCTTGAGCATTAAAATTTTACACACAATGTTTGTTGGAAATATGTTTCTTTTAAAATGACTTTCTAATTGCAATTAACTTATAAAGATTATTAATCATTTAAACAATAGTTTATGACTATCCGAACTTTGAATTTAGTAAATTTGTTAAAACTTACTGAGACAGAACGTTTTCGATCGCTATGTGCCGATCTTCATCAGTGTCTTCTCACTGATGATAAGAGAGAAGACACTGATGAAGATCGGCACATAGCAATCAAAAACATTCTGTCTCAGTAAGTTTTAACAAATTTACTAAATTCAAAGTTCGGATAGTCATAAACTATAGTTTAAATGATTAATATGAATCAACCGAACGTAATGGACTATAAAATTTAAGAATTATAAAGTTTATCGTGTTAGAACTTTTTGTTTGAAATTTTGTATATATTATTACAAAATCTCTATTTCACTGACAATATCAGCTTCTTTAAAAGAGAAATGAAATTTCATCAACTCATTTATTGTTGAATCTAAACACTTGCCACGGTAAATGCTAAAATATTTTACATCTTGTAAATATGTTCTTTGATTTTAAGTTGACTTTTATGGTTATCACTGCCAAACACAAATTATATAGTACCAAACCTACTTACCTAAAACTAGGGTAAGTAAAACTAAATATCTAAATTCCTATTACTACTTCACACTTAGGACTAGGTTAAACTAGGCCACATAAAGTAAAACATAAAAACTAGAATTAAAATTTAAGAACTAAATTTAACTTATTTCAACTTAGACTAACTAAAATAAACAAATAATATTAATTTTTACTGAATAAATTTAGGTAGTGCAGGAAAGCAATGACATAATCAACAACCGTGGCATCGTCCACCTGTAAACTCCCTTAAAGATTGTAACAATGATAAATGATGATATATATATATATAAAGAGAGAGAGAGAATATGCTAAATGTTCTTCACAAATAGCTAGTGTATAATTTGCACATCTCACTTTTATCTTCCTGTTTTTGTTTTATTTGAGCAGTGTTCACATATCTGTCGATTAGCTTCTTCTTCTTCCTTTTTTCTTCTTGAACTTCTAACTGAAATATAATAAAGATTCTTACTTCAGGGTTAAATCTGAGGTTTGTAAGTTTTACAGATAAATAATTTCTGACAAAGTCCCTTTTAAATTAATAACAACTTGAAGCAATTGTGGCGTAAATATTTATATTAAATAAAAATAACCTCTTACCACAAATTCAACAATAATAGTTTACCATTTCTTGATATTTTATGTATACGGAACAATAATGAAATAAAGTTTGATATATATCGTAAAAATACGAATAATAATAGGTATATCCCAGCAGATTCGAACCACTGTATGTCACTCAAACTTGCAGTATTTAATAGTATGATTAATAGATTAATTGAAACACCTTTGAATAAAAATATATTTTAAATTGAACTGGCTAGAATTAAAGAAATAGCCAAATTTAATTGTTATGATCCTAAAATTATTAATAATATATTAAGAAAACAGAGTTTGAATAAATTTAGAAGAGATTTCACCACCTTAATACCAGGGAGAGAAAGTGTTAAAAATAAAAATAAATATATTAGTTTAGTATTTGATAAAAATTTACCAAAAGCCCTAGAAAAAGTTTATAAAGAAGTAAATTTTAAAGTGGCGTATAAGAGCCAAAATTAGAAACCTTTTAGGTAACCGAAAAGATAAAATAAAATGTTAGATAAGTCAGGGATTTATAAAGTGAATTGTTATTCATGTGATAACATTTATATTGCTCAAACCAAAAAAAAAAATTTCCACTAGATTTAAAGAACATGTTAGTCACATAAAATTTCAAAGACCATAGAAATCAAGTGTAGCTGAACATATCTTAGAAACTAATCATAACTTAGATATAAATAACCTTAAGTTAATTAAAAAATATGTTAAAAAGTTTCGAAAGCATGATTATTAATAAATATGAAACTAATAAATTATTAAATTCTGACAAAGGGTCTATCCCGAACTCTCAATTGTATTTATTAGTTAAGAGATAGTTATAGTTTTATTTGTTAAATGTGTAAGCTTAATAATTAGTGTAAAAATTCAAAAATAATGTAACGGTAACTCCTCCTGTTGGACCAGACCTTGTTGTTACTCGCAACATGATAGGTCTGATAGTGTAGGGGGCGTTGCCAAGGAGTTCCCATTGCCTATAAATACACATAGGTTTAGCTGTATGTTAGTCATTTGTAAAATACCTCTGAAGATGATTACTTTGTAATCGAAATGTACATTAGGTTAAAATAAAAATTGTTGAATTTGTGGTAAAAGGTTGTTTCCCTTTTAAATTGTTTCAAGTACGAAAGGTATATGACACATTGATATCTGTAATGACTTTGTGTATTATTTGACTGTTTATCCACGATACATATAACAGTGAGTAAATCACTGTTAGTGACTATCTTTTGGAAATTTTTGCTACTGAATAGAGAAATTTTTTTCTATGGCGTTGAAGCCTCCCATTGTTGCTTTATAATAAAAAAGTGATGATTTTAGATTTGGTACTGTCTCCTGATGCTGGATCAATAGTGTCACCTTCATTCTTTGTGTAATAAAAAAAGTTCACTTTTACCTCCATAGTAAAAAAATTTATTTATTTAGAGTACAAATCACTAAAAATACAAAAACTGAACCTAAATTTTAGAAAGGGTATATAAAAGAACCAATAAATATACAGTATTACACAAATGCACATCCCATTTCAGGCAAACAGCAAAAACAGTAAATTTTGTAAGACATATGTACTACTAACTGAGGACATGTATCTGAACCCTGCGGTCACCTTACTTCAGAATAATAGGTTTCAGAGCTGGAAAAGTGTTGTAGGGGTGCCAATACGAAGCAATATCAGTTTCTAGAAAGTTACAGTTTCAGAAACAAAAATCAAGAAATAACCGAATATAGACAAAACCCATCTATTTACTTTAAAAAAAAGTTTTACCAAATTTTAAATTTTCGTTTTTGTAAACTATAACTTTACAAATAATATAGAATGTATAAGATTTTTTTAAAGTTTTTTAAGAACATCATCCTATGTTTCAACGATTCCCTCATTGATATTAGCCATAGGTAGTCTATTTAGAAAATTCATTTCTTAAAAAGAAATAAAATGCACCAAAGAAAGTTATGTACATTGAAATTTGTTATAAACATTGTGTAAACAATTTACAATCAGGTTTAAGGTTCTTGTCAACTTGTTTTGTATGAAAAAACTCTTTAAGTTATAATATTTGAATTCTCTACATCTATTTTCGAGTACAAATTGTTATATTTATTGTTTATTAAGTGTAAATTAAATTTAGAATCCAATTAAACTATCAGGAAATTTATTTCACTTATTTTGTCAAATTGTGTGTAATTTTAATGGCATTGTGTTTATCTAATTTTGTAAAATGGCATTTATTTTCCAAAATGTTATCTTCAGGTATAAATAATTGCCCCCAAAATGTCAAAACATCCCCCAGAAGGATTTATTTCTAGCTACGTTATTGCAGTTAATATTTTCCTCTTCTAACTATTTACCAAGCTCTCTCCAGAGAAGAAGTATTATTATTTTTTTTTTTATTCTATTGGATTTTTTTATTCAATTATTCAGTAATAATTTACCTCTAAACTAATTTTACAATTTTACTACAGTAGAACCCCTCAAATCCTATTGTTCTGGGGTTATAACAATATTTATGTCTTACATTTGTTTAAAGTAAAAAAATTATTTTTTTCTAGTAATATTAATGAATAAAAATACACAAGAATTAATTTTATAAAATAATAATGAAAACTAATTACATTCACTAAGTAAATTTTAAAACTATTTAGTAATTGATGATTTATTAGATAATATTAGTTTATAGGCAGAATAATAATTGAACATCAATAACCCTTGCTACAAATAACAACCTTCATGTACATTTCGCTAACACGGTTAGCATCATCAGAAGGTTACAAACATAAAGAAGTTTATTGTTCAAGATATCAAGCGTTATTGTTGTTTAATTATTATAATTATGCTATTGGGTTCTGTATAGATTTTTGTATTTTGTTTAAAGAAAAATACTAATAAAAAAGAAAGCATTAACAATTTACCAGGACTTTTATGACAGTAAACAAAAATAAACAGCTCTAAAGCAAGTCCTGGTATGAAGCAAGACCCTATAAAATATCTTTTTGGAGTTATTTGTCAAGGAGGTGGATACAATAGTAACCTCACAGGTACAGATTTTAGAAGAAATCTCTAGCATTCAATGTTCAATAGTTTACTAGATCTTGCTGATTGATCAAGTTGTGATGATACTCTACAAACTTGCAAACAAGTTGAAACAGATGACACAAGCTTGGTTCCAACTGCAGTATAATTAGCACCTCTTGAAAAAATATAATTAATGCTTTATAGGTTGAAATCATCCACCTCACAAAATTAATTACATCTCAAAATTACTTCACCAACAATAACACATTCTACAACCAAAAAGATGACCTACCTATGGGCTCCCCCATAGCTAGCATCTTAGCAGAAATATTCATACACCATATTGAACAAAACCACATTTTACACAACAATAAATACTCAGATAACATAATTTACTGGTACAGATATGTCGACGATATCATAACATTATACAAAGGTAACACATGCAGAGCACACATATTTCTAAAACACCTTAAATCCATACACCTAAAACTAACATACACCATTAAAGCAGAACAACAAAACTTTCTCAACTTCCTAGAACTTACAATTAAACGAACAGACAAACTAACACATAAATTCAACATAAACCGAAAACCCACTAGTACCAATACGACCATTCACAGTTCCTCGAACCGCCCATACCAACATAAACTAGCTGCCTACAACACCATTATATATCGCCTGCTTAAAACACCGCTAGACAAAGAAGAACACTACCAGGAGTTAAACACCATAAAACATATAGTACAAACTAACGAATACAACCCAACCATGATTGACAAATTATACAACCGCCCAAAAAATAAACCTAATAACCCAAATACAAACACACAGCAGGACAATCCCATAAAATACTTATCAATACCTTACAGATCATCCAAAACCCACAATCTAACCAACACACTACGAAAATACAACTACAAAATAGCTTAATCCAAACACAACACTCTCAATAAACAATTTAAACCCAACAACAAAATCGACGACATTTACAACGCCATTGGAGTTTACAAACTAACTTGCAGTTCGTGCCCCAGTTTTTACATAGGCCAGTCAGGGAGGTCCTTACACACGTTACCAAGAACATATAGAAGCACTAAAAAACAATAACTACCAATCAAACATCGCCGATCATCTCAACTCCACAAAACATGACTACATAGACATAACATCTAACCTACAAATTCTTCATAAACAACACAGAAATAACCAATGCTAAACAACCGAACAATACGAAATATACAGACACTTCAAACTACACCCTACACACATACTCAATACATAATTACATTACAACTTGGACATACTTTTTGAGATCATAACTCCTAATACACACAAAATACACCCACACCACCATAATATCCCACCCCCACCCTAATACCCTAACCTACGAAAACCTTGAGATCAGTTACGGTCTGAGTTGACAATGGGACACATCTCACAAAACGTCCGTCCTCAACAAATATAAGTAAGTGCTACTACAGGCGAATTATGTTTTATTAAATATTTAAACAAACGTATCTTTGAGCAATATTAGGAGCTACTTTTGTTATAATTTAAATCAAAATCTCTACAGCTGTTTTTTTTTTAATTAAAATAATTGATTTTTAGTGATCTCAAGTAACAATTAAGATATTGACCAACTACGTTGGAAAAAAATACACAAACAATCTGATCATTTGCTCTGCTCATCTCCAGTAAAGTGAATATGCACACACATACAGACTGACAATTTATAAATATTTGAAAAGAATATTTTCAAGGTACCTGAAAATTAAATTTCCTTTAAAATATAAAAATCTGTTTTTTATTGAACACTATGGTTTGCCCTAACATATAATGCAGCATATAATTAGCCACACCCAAGCGAAGTCACCCTCTCTTTTTTATAACTCCATTTTCAGTCATTATAAATATAGCAATTAAGTTCTGATAAAGACTGTTTATTAGTTGTATAAAAATATGCAATAAATTGGTAGAGAATAAAACACACAACAGTAATATAAAATCATTGACCTCACCACAGTTACACAAATACACTGAGTGATAGACTTGGAATTTGACTTAGAATTGGCAACCGGGCTGCTACATGGACAGAATCTGGCATACTATTCACCCAAATTGTGACAAGCACCGAACTCTCTAACCGCTTTCTCTTTCAAAGAGTCTTACTCCAGTTTTATTCAGACTATAGGGGCCAAATATGGTACCTATGAAGAGAATAGAATCCAATGTGAAGGAGAGAAAATATAGAGAGCTCAATATATTTTCTTGTGTATAGACTATGTGAGGCAAAATACTCAAAAAGTGTATTCTTTGTGATTGACTTCTTGTAAAATCAAAGATTGGATGTTTTGAAAACATTAAATTTACACTGCAGATCTGTTTGAAATTGACATAAAATAATCTTCAAGAATAAACACAGAATAACATCCGTTCTACCAGAAAAAAATCAGGCTTGTTAAAGTAAAAGGCTGAACAAACTCAAGACAAAACAACTCAATATTAGGTCATTTAGGCTGTAGTTTTTCTGTAGAGTTTTATTGTAAAAATACATTTCTTCTTGAATATAAACCTATTCTTGAATTTTGTAGTCCATCACATTCCGTGAAAGTTAGTTAATAACTTATAACTTTTTCACTAACAAAAAATTAAAGTTCGGGTAGTCATAAGCTAATGTGAAGCTATTAACTATACTAAACACTTGTAAATATTTACAAACTTGCCTATAGTAGCATTTACTCAAGAGAGTTACGGTCTGAGTTGACAATGGGACACGTCTCCTGAAATGGCCGTCCTCAAAAAATATAAGTGCTACTATAGGCAAGTTTGTAAATATTTACAAGTGTTTAGTGAAAACTAGTAGCTCACGTGAAGATGGAATCAAGAAATATTAATTATCTCTATTTATTTACAAACTATAAAGATATGTTAGATATTGTAATTTGGATATGTTTTCCAGGGTTTCTATTAGGGCATCATTTCAAGTTATAACTGTTTTAACAGCATCACTTTAGTTGGAACACCTGGTTAAGTTGACTAATATTAAAAACATTTTTCCAACTTGACATAAACCTTCTAATTTTTCGACAATAGTAGGTAGGGTTTTTTGGCAAGACATGATGTTTTAAAGTTCTTGCAGAGTTGAAAAAGTGTTTTATTTGAGAAAACAATTTTATTGATTTTTCAGTAAAGAAGACAACTCTATATGAAGAATACCAAATATAATAGGCACTGGGGGATTCTCTGAAGAGAAATGCTTAAACTTCACTAAATCGACCACATATATTCCCTGCACCAACCATACTCTGATCAACTATACCATTCAAATCCAATTGCCTGTATAGCATCAACAACACAGATGGCAAGTTTTCACTAGTAGTGTCTGGTCTAGTATACATGGTAACTAGCTGCTATTTTAAGTCCTTGTTGATGTCTTTAAATCAATCTCAATGTTAAAAAAATCGAATTATTACAGTTGTACATTCCTTCTGAGGTTTTGTGTGGAGTCAAGACTTAAGAAGTATGTATTGGTTTCATTAACACATTTCACAAATTTTGAAACAACATTTGCGTACAAGCAAAATAAAAATACATTTGATTTATCACAACACATTGCTTAAGAGGGGAGGAGGTATTCTACTGAGAGTATAAATGGCAATATCTAAAAATAATACCTTTTGTCTCCCCGAGTGATCTCTACAAGTTTCTATACCGACAGAAAGACTACACTTTACTGTTTTTAATCTTTATTAGGTTTATCAGATTTAATCATAAACTTATTACGATCTACTGAAAAATAGTAAACATTTTGTAAATTTGTGAATACTGGAAAACCATATTTTTAAATCCCCCTCCAAAGTGTTTGCTGATTGACAACTTTGGTGGTTCCCCATCACTAACCCTCAGCAGTCTCCTAGCTGCGTAATCAGTCCCTCCCCCATCAGTGGTGCTGCCTCAAACAGTATAAGAGGTCAACACTATTGAGAGTTTCCATAACTTTCAAAATGTCTCAAAAGATCAATAAAAAGATTGAAAACCTACTTAATCAGTTATCAACCTATTTTTTAAATAACTCTTACAAGTGAAATTTTTAACCTTTTTTATTTGTTGATTCACTCTTCACGTAAGCTACTAGTTTTCACTAAAACACTTGTAAATATTTTACAACTTGCCTATAGTAGCACTTACTTATATTTGTTGAGAACGGCCGTTTCGGGAGATGTGTACCATTGTCAACTCAGACCGTAACTCAGTAGAGAGGTAAGATCTGAGTTGACAATGGGACACATCTCCCGAAATGGCCATTCTAAACCAATATAAGTAAGTCCTACCAGAGGCAAGTTGTAAAATACTTACAAGTCTTTTTTAAAGTTTATTTTTCAAATTGAAAAGATGCAGTGGTTAGATAATGTGTTATATTATAATAATAACAACAAACAAAATAATTAATCATTTTATGGTTTAAAATTGGATAATTATTAAAAAATATCAAAATAACAAATATTTTGTAATAAGAAAAATAATAGTAAATAATAATATTAATAATTAATAATAATGATCATTATAATGAGAATAATAAAGAATATTATTCATATCCAAGAAACATCATATACAAACATCAATCTTTGTAGGGTACAATAGCCTATTTTTTAATAGCTGAACTTTTTGACATTAAAACTTTTTAAAGTTGATCTTCGAGCCTACCTAGTAAACTGTATAAAATATGTATTTAGAAGACCACTCACTCTAAAATAGTTGCTCTAATTGTAAAATCTGTTCCATACAATTCATTTTCAACACTATTATATATAGCGTAAAATATATTGGGGTTTGATAACAGTCTCAGAAAAAAGAGCAAAAGCAGATAAGTAAGCAACTGTTTCTGAAATATCAGTTACTAGATGGGGTTCCAGATGCAACGCTTAATTTTATCTAGACATAAATAAAAATCCTGTTAAATTAATGTGGAAGATGCTCCTTTCATAATGATCTGTATGTTAATAATGTTAAAGTGTATGTTAATAAAAGTAATATACTCTGAGTAATAGTTACACATCAGTGGAATAGACAATACACTCGCAACCTCTGCTGTGCAGGGGGGGGGGTTATGACTTGTCAAAGAGCACGCCAAAGAATACAAGAACCAAATTATAAAAGAATATGAAAATTAAACTGTATTAAAAATGGCTTCTAGTTTCACCACATTTGTTACTTTCAACATTTAGAACAAACATAAGGGGTAAAGGTGAAACATATTCATGTTATAAATCATTATAAAAACTTACTTTTACGAATTTTGACTACAAAAATAATAATTAAATGTTAACCTTAATTTTGGGATTCAATTATACTTCAAGAAATATTTAAACTTTCCAACAAAGAGATGTACGATTTTTATCTTGCTTAGGTAGCTATTTCTTGGCTTTGGGCAACAATTTCTGTGTAACAGAAGTTCACTGAGTAAACTTTCAAATGAAAATGAACAAAATGAGTCCTAGCAGGAACTTTTACATCTGTATCACCGTCAAATTAAAAAAAAAAAAACCCTACTTCCCTTGACACCAAATTCAAAGACGTAATAGTGGGTGTAGGTGATAAATATAGGTAAGAAG